>CAXIVR010000013.1:7828391-8250041 GCA_964035755.1 Teleogryllus oceanicus | reverse complement strand
TCCACGGCTTCGATCGGTTTGAACCCCTAACGGGTATACGTCCGATACGCAACCGCTACACCATCCCGCCAAAGGGGTTTCCATTTAAAAGAACCCTGAAAAAAATTTTAAAATTACACAAATTAAAAAAAAAAATACCCATCTAATTGGTGGAATTCGTCCGTCATTCCCCCCAAAAACTTACTCCCCTTTCAGTTTGTACTGAAGCCCTTTTTTGAGCGCAGCACTATCGCTAGCCTGAATTACCACGTAGTTTGACAGCCCTGGTTGGGTTTAAACATTGGTCCCGTCTCTTTGTATCTCTGGCCCATCTGTAGTTTCGGCCGTACGACGTTCGGGGATTATTTTTGAGAGCATTAGTGGATGGTTGTTTTAAATTTCCCCGACTTTTTGGATTATATTTGAAGAAATATATTTGATAATCACTTATTCAATTGTTTCACGCTTGACTATTTTGTTCTTGGATGCAATTTCTTTCAGTCCCAAAAGAATACGACACACTGTTCACAAGCTTGATAAGTGTTGTTTGAAACGTTTTTACTAATGGATGGTCAAGATATATTGTTTAAAGTATTTGAAAGTAAAAAAGGAAAGTTTCCCTTTTAGCTTTTTTAAGAATTTTTATGCGGGGTTTGGTTTTTTACAAAAAAATTGTTTTTCCCCTAGCACCAAAAAATTTTTGGGAAATTGTATGTTCAATGGAAGTGTTTAATACAGATTTTTATTGATTTCAGGTTAAAGAAGAACCTGATGAGTTTTTTGAAGAAGCCAAACCTATTGTGAGTTTTTTTTTTTTTATATCTGTTTGGTCTATTTTGAAAATTGATTTGATATGACGTTTCTCTTTTACTTTATGTTACTGCCAAAGTGGAAGAAACATAGTAAAAGGAAAAGAAAAAAGGGCCCATGGATTAAAAACATCAAATCTAGGCCATGATTGTTTGTTTCAATACAAGTATATTACGGGGAATGTTTTGTGGTTGAATGTCCATTTTATTGAACTAGAGAAGGGCATTTTGGTTTGATTTTCTTTGGTTATATATTCGAATCTAACTGCACCCTAAAAGTATTTTCACTTATTAATGTTTGGAAATTTTGCAATTGCCAGAATGAAAGGATTTTAAGGTACATTGTCACTGACAAGTCAATAAATCCATCTGCTGCCATGGAACATTGTTAAGAAAAATTCCTGTCAATATTGTTCTTTTTTGAAATCTGTTGAGATGCAGAGAGGAAATTTACTGGAAAATTTTTTGAGAATCTTAAAACATTAAAAAAATATTTCCATGGTATCACAATCACAGGTATAAATGTAACCACTCGTTTTAAAGGACAGAAGTTTTTAAAAATAAAATTAAGGGAAAATGATCAAGAAAAAATTAGTAATGCCTTTTTGGGATTTTGGGGTTACATTTGCCCACTTTTTTTCTACAATAGAAATTCAAGATTTAATTTTTAAAAAAAATAAATAAGACATTATGGAGATAAATGAACCAGTATCATTAAAAAATAAGTATACAGAAACACAGGACTTGATATAAACTAATTTAATTTGTATTTCTACTTTATCATGTAAATGATTAGTCAGTTTAGGCTTTAATAACCATAGCAATGTTGAAATATAAGAGGGTTTTGTTCATTACCAGAATGAGAGGTAGGGGCTCATTTTATGGTTGAAGTCTAGAACACGGTACAGCTTAAGGAAGTCGTTTAAACAGACCCCCTTCACTCCGGAAAAGGGGGGTTGGGAAAGGGGTTTGCAACTACGCAGTTTGAATTCTCCAGGTTTTCTTATTCTGTCGAGCACTTACTACTAAATAGTATTGTGAACATGGTGATGTGTCTGTGATAAAGCATGATGTGTTCTTTCTTCAAATCGTGTTTGCAACTACACAGTTTGAATTCTCCAGGTTTTCTTATAAAGTGTTTACTGAAGTGCTTTCTTTTGAAAGGGATTTGGTAATAATGCAGTGGATAGACTAAAAGATGTTTATAGTGATTGTGAGGGCATAGAGCAAGCCTCGCCGTGACTTGAATACGGGCGAGTCGAAGAAGTAGGGGGGAAGAATCCAGGCGGAAAAGCGAAAGAATTTCCTTTGGAAGTAATTAGGCATTAAAATGCTGTGAGGACAAAGTGTATAAAGGGAAAGCCATGAAAATCGTCTATTGATCATTTTTATTCATTTCTATTGGAGCACGTAACGTAATTTGGGGGAGGGCTTGTGGAATCCTTTGCCCCCTCCCCTCTCCTCCTCCTCCTGCCTCGCTTCTCTAAGGGTGTACCATATTCCCTACTTTAACCAATATTATTGTTCAGACAATTTCGCTAAATGAAGAAATTGAACTATCATTAATGAAGATGTTTACTTTTTTTAAAAAAAATCTGATTCACTTTTACATTCTACACTTTAAAAAGAAGAAAAAATGTTATTGCAACAATATTTGTATTCGAAGTTAGTGAAGATTTTATTTCAATTAAACGCATCTTCTGAACTTGACAATGTATTTAACTACGTTAGACTGAGAATTAAGATGAAACAAATATTTCCAAAATGTATTGTGAATTTTAAGATAAAATTTATATGTCAATGATCCTGAAGTTTTTCTCCATGTAATGCTGTGTATAAGGGCAAGTAGATTTCTGTTTTATGTTGTTCCATGTTTAGAGTAATAATAAGAGAATTTCTTAAAGTATTTTTATGGAGATTACTATTTCGAGTATGATTATGTGGTAGGATTTGTA
Organism: Teleogryllus oceanicus; assembly: GCA_964035755.1. Lineage (NCBI taxonomy): Eukaryota > Metazoa > Arthropoda > Insecta > Orthoptera > Gryllidae > Teleogryllus > Teleogryllus oceanicus. The sequence continues at coordinate 8,247,298 of CAXIVR010000013.1, read as the reverse complement.
ATTTTATGGACAGTGGTTTGCAAGACTGTGCAGTTAAGTTTGTCATTGATCTGACTATTTGTTTTCATTATACAATTTTCACACCTATTGCCCTCTTTTGATTCATTGAGAGTAAAATTTTTTTCTCAAAGAAAGTTCTTTGTTAATAAAATGTGTCGTAATGGAAGGGAGTTTAATAAATGAAGATGATGGATGATATTTGTGTTGCGTGTGTAGGGTCTGATGCCGCCTGTCGAAGGATATTTGGAAACCACAAAACCACAACTCTCGAATGAAGATGTTAAGGAGGAATGCAAGGTGAGGATTACAGGTTCCCATTAATGCAGTCCATTTTAACACTAGAATATGGATATTGTTTTGAGGTGGTATAGATTGGGAAATTAATTTGTACCGATAGTGTTGCTTGAAAATTGCTAGTTGTTAGGCTTTGTGATTGTTTATCGGTAACATTATTATGAATTTTTTCCTTTGTTCTATGCTTTTATTTCTATTTTTCATGGATTGCTAAAATGCTGTGTTTCCTATAGTTTGTTTGTTTGTTTTTCCATAGGAGTTCCGCAATGCAAGTACCTTGAAGAGTGATTAAGAAGGAAGAAAATGAAGAAGTAAGCTATTCACATGTACTAGTTTTATTTTAAATGCTTGATAGTGTATTTCCTTCTTGGAGGTAAAATTAATAAAATGTGTCCTAATTGGAATGCCTTAATGGGAATTGAGCTAAAGGAAATGATGGATGATATTTGTTTGTGTGTGTAGGAGCTGGAGCCACCTGTCACTGTGTTTTTTGAGGCCACAGAGGCCACAAAAGAAGAGGTTGAAGAGGAATGTGAGGTGAATATTACAGCTAACTTGTCCGGTGATTTTTTTCACAAAAATATATAAAGGCCCTGTTGTGCACGTTGTTGTTTCACTACAGATCGGCAAATCTCAGGTAAGATGTGAAGTCAGTTCAATTGTTCATAAAGCTAAATCGACAGTTCAGGTTCAGGCATGCAACACTTTTGGAACGTTGGGAACGTTGTGTATTCTGAACTAGAGGCGAAAAGCTACCCACTGAAAAGCGATGAATCTGAATTGAAGTCCCTTTGCTGATTTATGATCTCTTTGCTGTTGTTTCTTGTGGTTGATTTATCCAACATCTGCCTGCGTGCTGTAGTTTTTGTGGTTTTCTAGTACCTTTCAATTTATGCACACAATTTATCTTAAAATTATTTCATTTTATGTGAAAAACTGTTATAACTGAATTTGGCATTTGTGAATCAGAAGCAACATTTGAAAAGCTAAAAACTATATAATAAGAAAAGCAGTTATGTAGCTCAGACATATCTCCTGATACCTGAGGTAGCAACAATCCACAATGTGTGGTATACTTACCTTTCAGTAGGTAAACATATTGAATGACGAAACTTCTCTAGTACCTTTTACGCCTGGTTTTGGATAGACGGACCCTGTGAAAAATTTCATTTCCCTCCACATTTCGAAATGATTTGGATAAGGATGAAATTTTTTTGTTGTCTCAAAAATGTGTATTTGAAAACAAATTCTTTAATATCTTCATACTCTGTTATTAGTGCAGTTTGCATGTTAGCACTTCAATATATCACTAAGCTACTACTTCCCCAAGGTTCTGGTTCCAGGTTTAAACCCTCAAGATTGGTAGCTCAGCTTCAGCTTCAGTTTAAATAGCATTTAGTGCTGATCGTCAATTGTACAACTGGGCACTGGACATTATACCTGGTTTAAATGGTTGATCACATTTAAAACTTGGGTTGTACAACTGCCCCAAATTGTTATATAATTATTAGTATTTTAATGATTTTCTGTTGTGAAATTTTCTGATATTTGGGTATATTAAGACAATAAATCGTTTATGGGACCAAATAATCTCAAGAGTTGCCCATTAAAAATCATTTTGATACTTTATTTTTGAAGCACAGTAGTTGTGCATAATGTGTTCCTAAACATATACTTTAAAATCAGAAAATACCATAAAAGAAAAAAGAGAACTACAATGAAATCAGAAATCTTTGTAAATGAAAGACCCACAGTGTTCAAATTTTTTTGTAGAAATCTCAAAAAATCATCCCTTTTTTTTAATGGTAGATTAACAATCGTAGGTAAGGAAAAAATATTTACATGTAACCAAAAAATGTATAAACTTATAAATGCGTGAACACATGTAAATTCAATTCTGTTGCATTGTGATACAATTCAAAAATATTGTGCGAGGTTCTTTGAGATTGTGCCCAAGAAATTAGGAAAAGTGGGTCATTCGTTGATGAAAGATTTTTCAGTTAATTGTGGTTCTCTTTTTTCTTTTATGGTATTTTAATTTTTAAATATAATTTTTTTGTTATAAACTATTCCTCTGGAGATTTTTCTTTGGTATTGACAGTTAGTGAGCCAATGGTGCAGTATCACCAACTACACACCTCTTGCATAGCTGGACTGATGGAATACCTTATTAAAAAATCCATTACCGATTATGGTGTATCAAATTGTTACATTTTTTCGAGTCTAGGGCATTGGACATCGTGGCCCATGGCGTTTGCTTACATACAAAACCTAAGGTCATGCATGTGGGACTGCTTTCACACCATGTGCAATGATTTGTATAACCTGACATATCTCTCATCTGACTGGCCTTGTACATACTTCTACCATGGAAACATTGAGTTACCAGCTAACTGTCAGTCCCAAAGTTTATCTCCCATAGTGTTCAAACTTATAATGAAACAAGTTTTGTTTTTGTCTTTAAACTTTGAGGTGAAATGCAGTGTGTGTTGTGTAGATTACCTTCAAAGTGAACTTGAGTGTCCTGTTGCAGGATCCTTTGGCAACGTGTGTTGAGTTTTGCTTTAAAAAATGAAGAGACTGATGATTCTTCATGCTCTTTTGGGTGAGTAGAAAAAAAAGTTTAGATGGTGATACTGTGTGGAATTTTGGAGGGGGAAGGAGATTTAATTTTCCAAAAATCACTGTGAATGCACATAACATCACTTTCTGTCGAGTTTGCATCTAGTTTTGTGAAGGAGAAATGTCAATATAGAACTTTGTACTATTCTTCTTGTGAGGAAGAATTAACACATATTTTTCTGCTTTGAGTTAACCATGATGAATTTCTAGGCAACTTACAATAGGGGATTATTTACTTAAAAAGGACAAAGACCAGTGTATTTTCTCTAAAACTGTTTTTCAGGAATAATTTTTATTTTTGATGGGTGATTTTTATAATCTAGAAAGTCAGAGAAAGAAAGAAAGTACATCTAATAATGTTTGAAAATATTTTCTTTTTTGACAAAGGCTTCTAATATTCACCAGGTAATCATTTTCAGGGAAATACTAAAACTTTTTTCAGTTGTCTTTAATAATTCTTTAATTGTTATGCAGCTAAAGTTTAGAATCAGGTTCCAAATAAGTGACATTTTGTAGATCTCTGAGGACTTCAAAAGAAGTTGTAAGATTTACTTTCCTGTAGATGAGTAATATCTGGAGGTCAATCCACATCAATTTTTTCACAAAGCACTGAAGAAGGTACTCTCTGACATGGATTTTTATAAAAAACCCTGTTGGATTCCACCATATCCCTTGAGCCCTGAATGTCACATGAATTCTGTCTCTTTGAAGTTTTGTGAAGTCTGGTGAGTCTCCAGAACGTTCAGTAGACGATTTCTATGACAGATTGTATAACAAATGAGCGTCCTTTATTTACACATCACACTGCGAAAAATATTCTTCCGCCAGTCAGCTGAGTAGCATTAACAGCTGGCCTACTCGCTAGCTGAGTTTTGTTGTTAAATGTAATTTCATCGCATGGAGGGTAGGAACAGTTCTCATTAAAGATTTATTCCCGCTTTCAATAATGACGAAAAATAGTATGAAGTGCTTTAAAACCTTTCAAAATGCTGTTGAGAACATGTGTGATTGTGTGACTTAAAGCCTTCTGGCAGGAGTATGATATGGAATAATACTGCAAGACTCCCATATAGGCCTTGTAAAGACTATAGGAATTCTGCTGGTACTTTTTGAGTGTTATGAACAATAATAGGTAAGTTATTGATCAATGACTTACAGATACGGTTAGTTAATTGTGAATTTGGTGTAATAATACTTTAATTCTATAATAATTTGTTCAGTGATTCTTGACTGGTAAAACAATTCGTAATAAACCTGTTGGACATGTATAATTAACATGAAACTACCATAAATTGCTATTTTCTTTTCATAATAACCTTGGAAAATTCATTCAAGATATCCGTGGAGAAAAGGTACAAGTTAGTAAATATTCTTAAGAGTACTATTTTGGAGAATTCTCAGTTCAATCAATTGATCAAAAACATTAGGTAAATTTCTTACATTGGGTAAATCAACTGTCAGTTCTTAAAGTTGGGATTAAAAAGTGCTATGAATTATTGAACTCGCTTGTCATGAAAAAAATGTTATAGAATATTAATATATTCAAATAATGAAAGAGGATGCTTTTGCATTATCACTTTCAAATTTTAACCAAAAAAATTTTTGGAAGTATTAGTGAATAATAATTCCCATTTGTATTGTTATTGATTTGAAGGATACAACAGTTCCACCAAACCTATTTAACCTACAGTAAATTTTATCAACTTAGAAAAATTTGAAGTGAAATTGTACAAAATCAAAATGAGTTTGCGTAGTCCTTTTAGGGTTACACTAAAATCCTAAAAATTCTTGTCCTACTTTAACTTTCTCCAGCCTCAGCCTACCACGTTTTCCTGGGTGAGGAGTAAAACTGTGTAAATTTTGGAATGGAAATTATACATTTGAATTTTCAGCAAGCTGATAAAACAATGAATAATGTACATAATGTAATGTCTTATATAATAACACTTTTATATCAAACCGGACCTAACAGCCTAATTTGATAATTTTAAATATTGTATTGCATTAAGATGTCGTACAGCACAAGGGACTAAGAACTGCTCAAAAGTGAAAACTTTTCATAGTCTGCATTTCTAACTCCATTTTTATTAAAAGGAAGAATTTTCTATACTTGAAGTTAATTTTGATGTGACGAAGAATGTTATTAAACATATTTTCAACCATCTTCACATACTTCATTAACACATCATTTTAAACCGATTCATACACATCAAAAATTAACATCGTATAACTGAAAAATTTCTTCTTTTTAATAAAAAAAATTTTAGAATTGTATAATAATTACTAAAAGGAATTAACACATGAAGTTAACATGTGCAGACATAATGAAGTGACTAGATATACCTCATCGTAAGGAGGGCAAAATGCTATATTACTTCTGGGAAGAAGCACTGGACCACTTCTGAGAAGTATACCTAAAAAACAGAACAAAACCTCATCGTAAGGAGGGCAAAATGCTATATTACTTCTGGGAAGTAAGCACTGGACCATCCCAGCATCTGCCTTAAGTGACTAAGGAAGACCAGATAAAACTTTGTTAGGATAGTGGCTTGAAGCCAAACACACGTCTTATAAAACATGCAATAATAATAATAATAATAATAACAAGAATAACAATAACACCAATAAGAATAATATTAGATAAAGACTACTTATTATGCAATATAGTAGAAAATACTCGCATGTATTCTACAGAAAAGAGTTAAATTTCGTACAGGCGCTGGTTGCTTCGGTTTCGAGCATGATGTTATTTGGAATTGCGCGGGTCAAGGCACGGTGTTCTACGTGGGTGACAAGAGCAGCATGACTGCCACAGCCTCACAGCTTGGCGACACCGCAGTGCAATTTCACTAGCTGATTGTGCCATGCCATTGCCGAAAGGATCTCGTGTTTTTGCGGCGAGCAAAAGGGTCTTCGGAGAGTGGGACTGTCAGTGGAAAAACTTTCTTACTTATTGGTTATCTACTTCAGTTGTTACCCGCTTCCAGGGAGGCCTTTGCAACTCTGTACCTGAAAAGAATAAAAATATGTCAAATCGTTTTTCAAACGAAGAAAACAAGAAAATCCACGTTACTTCCAGTATCTCCTTCACTCAAGAAATAGACGATTCTATCGAACACCTCACTTATCATCTAAAATCGGCCTTCCGGAAAAGGTCAACCTTTCCCCAAAACTCCCACCGCACGCTTTCTGCTGACATACTAGCCGTTATTAGATATAAGAGTAGACTACAACGACACTACAAATACAGACGCGACGAAGACAAGAGACAACTTAGACTCAACGACGACTTCACTCTATGCTACAACTGCACGAGATCCCCATGTACGACGACTTACTTAAAGACAACCGCAGCCCCCAAACTTGTTCAAAGTCAAGGGACGACACAACCCCTCAGTATCCCCTATCCTGTCCAGCAACAACACCCTCACCTTTGATCCCCAAACTATTAGCGACTCCTTTGCCAAAACCCTAGCCGTGCGCTTCCTTCCTCCCAATATCCCTATCCCGGACAACGTGATCCTAAACTACCTACGCACTCCTACACTCCCACCTGACCGACAACAACCTTGGAAGACTAATGACGTACAACTTCGACAACTAATACATACAATAGACTGTTCGAAGACTCCAGGACCCGGTGGAGTCTCCCCAACCTCTCTAAAAAATGCAATCGACCTATTGACCCTTATCCTCAACTTCTGTCTTCACATATCCTACTTCCCCACCGCCTGGATGGGTATCAGCGTATCATGATCCCGCAATGATGATCCGTAGTGATTTTTCGTTGTTAGTATTCAAAAGATAGAACTCAGAAATTGTTTTATACGAAGTGAACAGTGAATGCCAAAACTGGGAGTTATAAATTTTATTAAGCGGACAATGATACTCGAACTTCGTGTCCGATGATAGGAACCCAATGCTAACTTGGTGAACTTATATGCTACATTCTTGGCTGTCCGGTTGACACCGCTTTAAGTGATCTGGTGCCGACGTTTCGATCATGTCGTGATCTTCATCAGGGCTCGTAATGCCTTGTTTATTTATAACAAACTACAATCGTAGCTAGAGGGTTGCCTGTCAACCGCGGGATAGCGGCGTGGCACACGAGCGGACGGCAGGAAGCGGTCCGCAGTCGGACGACGCGGGCAGATCCGGAGTCGGACAGCGCGCCGCGGCCAGACGGCCCGGCGTGAATGGAGGTCGGACGGTACGGAACAGTCCTGCCGGCTGGGCGACTGTGTGAAGTCCGCACCAATGAGCGCCAGGCATTAGGAGGCGCAACCCGCGTCGACGTTGATATTCTGGGGTTGACTGGCGATCTCCATCGCTTCTTTAAGCCGTCTGGGCCACCATCGCTGTTTCTAGCGAGCACCCCCGTCTCGTCAAATAAAGAAGTCGTGCCCCGTTTCCCAGGCGTGCTGGGCGACCGCGGAGAGTTGGACATTCTTGTTTTTGAAATGACGAATGTGCTCACGTACTCGTTCCTCAACCGTTCTGTCAGTCTCGCCGATGTAGTTGCGCCCACAGCTACAAGGTATAGCGTATACCCCTGCTGTTTGGAGTGTCGGGAGCTGGTCCTTGACACGCACCAACAATTGGCTGAGTTTATGGTGGGGCTTGAAAATGGTCTTTACTTCGAACCGTCTAAGTAGTTTCCCAATCCGGTCTGTGATGCCTCGGATGTAGGGAAGTGTCACTATTGCCTTATCTTCAGTTTGCCTGGGGCTGATTTCTCTTTGGTAAGACGTGTGGTTGGCCTAAAATTGCATTGTGCATGTTTTGTCAAATTTTATCTGGCATATGTATGCAGGTTTTAGCATTTTAAAGGTGACGAAAATGATGTCTGGTAATATTGAATTGTTTTGTTTCAAGAGGAAAGTATTTTGTTCACTTGGCAAGGGAAATGTTTCAGAAAATTATCAAGGTCAACACAATTACAACAGTAATGACATTTCTTTGCGCAAGAATCATTAACACAATCTGAGATATTTTTCTCTGGTAATTTTGTAGATGAATAATAGCCAAAATCATGTTTGGGAATTCAGTGTTATCCATACTATATGCTACAAACAGCACACTGTGGAAAAAAACCCAAAACTTGAGAGCTTTTTTCCTTGGGAACCAAAGTAAAAATTAATAATCTTTGAAAAGAAAATTTCAAATTGTCACACTCCATGAACTTAATTCAGAACTCTAGTTGTAAAACAATGTCCCGATAAACCAGCATTTTGAAGTTAATGACACTTTTTGTGTGGGAATGTGAATTTTTTATATTACTCATACTCATTTGTAGTCATTCCAGAGAATTACTACATAGTACATATTGAAACTATAACAGAATTATAACACAAGTTATATTACCTAATGAGAATTTTAAAATAACTTGCCTGGTCAAAAATGATACACTAAAAAAATTGAACCATTAATGTATACACATTTTGTGAATGTTAAGTACGAATGAAATCACAAATGCCCATGATTTGGTGGGAATTAGGCAAAAATGTAAATTGGCATCACCTTCAATACATGTCATGATCTTGTCATAGAATGCAATAGGCATTTAGAATTAACAATATCCATGATTATCTGCATCCATGAACCATCACTTGTTTCAATGACCAATTTCCATTACCTGTGCAAAAATCTACCTGAAAAATAAAATTAATACAATAGTATTTGAAAATATAATTAAAGTGATAATTATTGAAAAATAAAAATAAAAAAGAAAGTGTTTTGCAGCAGGTTTTTTTGGAATGCATTATTATTTTGTTCAATTATTTACAGAACATGATAGGCTTTAGATTCAATTTTAATACGGGAATCAAAATTCTGTACAATAATAACCATATGGGTATACTACACAACAATTAGTTCTACAATTTCGAATTGCCATTACTGACACTTGAAGACTATATTAAAATTATTTCAATAAATTGGCAACATAATAAATATATTTTTTACATATTATATGAATTTGCAATGCTTAATTGAGTATTAAAAACTTATCAAATAACTTTAACTTTTTTTAATAGGTACTTTTTCGACTATTAAAGAAAGCATAAATGAATGCAAAATAATGATTTGAAGCCAAGCCCTCTATATCTACATAACATTAGAATTTGAATGGAAAGGATTCAAACCGATAATGTAAAACGAAATAATTGTTTATCTTGTTCGATAAAGGAATTTTACAATTTACATTAAAATAACTTTGAGCTAGATTAATGGCCAGGTTTTGTACGTTATGTCCAATAGAAATGCACATAAACTAATATATGCCTTATTATTACAACCGATATATATATATATATATATATATATATATAGACACACACAGACAGACACACACAGACACGCACACACAGACACACACACACAGACACACACACACACACAGACACACACACACACACACACACACAGACACACACACACACACACACACACACAGACACACAAACACAGACACACACACAGACACACACAGACACAGACACACACAGACACACACACACACAGACACACACACACAGACACACACACACAGACACACACACAGACACACACACACAGACAGACACACACACAGACACACAGACATACAGACACACAGACACACACACACAGACACACACAGACACACACACAGACACACACAGACACACACACACACACACACACACAGACACACACACAGACACACAGACACACACACAGACACACACAGACACACGACACACAGACACACACACAGACAGACACACACACACAGACACACACACACAGACACACACACAGACACACACACACAGACACACACACAGACACACACACACAGACACACACAGACACACACACACACACACACACACACACACACACAGACACACACACAGACACACACACAGACACACACACAAAAGTGCAGAAACCAATGGGGCCTCCCTAAGCCTCCAAACCAAAGAGAGAGGAATGAAGAGAAGGAACGGACTCTCATGTCCAAGAAGCAGCTCGTAGAAGAAATAGGAACCAACGCTTATCGACGTCCTTGAAAATTGATCATGAACTTAATGAGATGATCCAATCCAAGAGAAACATTGGCAAGCTAATCCAGGAGCAATCAGCCAGAGTTGGGAATGCCTACAATCGACTGGAAGGCCCTGTGGTTTGTGGCAGAGTAGACGCCTGTTATTGTGATTCCTGGTGCTGTGACTCCAAGGGCACCAACAATTCTCCGTCGGTCACAGAAACAGACGCTGATGATGAATCAGAGGACGTCTCAACAGGTGATGTAAACACCCGGAACCCAAAACGGAGACTAAAGAATGACAAAACCGGGCAGAGAGGGTAGGGAGGCAGACCCACTCTCTGAAGATGACACCCCCGCAGAGGCGAACAGTGGGTGGCAGAAGGTCAAATCCTGTAAGGGAAAAGAGGGGAAGAAAAGAGAAAGGGAACGGAGCTGCCTTTTGAAACAGCCCGAAAAGCAAAAGAAGAGGACACGACAGAATAGACGTAAGAAACGGGCCAAGTGGCCAAATGCGATCATTGTTCGCCCGAAAGAGAAAGAGAGGTATGCGGATATCCTCAGTCGGGTTAAAGAAGGAGTTCCCGACGAGCAGGTCCGGACCTCAGTGGATAAGATCCGCAAAACAGTCTCTGGAGACCTGTTAATAATCCTCTCAAAGGATAATACAGACAATGGGGCAGGTCTTCAGAAAACAATGACTGATCTGCTAGGAAGCGACGCAGAAATCGTCAGTAAGAGTCCACAAGAACATGCTGGAGACACTGGATCTTGATGATTACTACTAAAGAGATATTCTGGCAGCTCCTGCAGAAAGCGGCTGGAGAAGAAAATGGACCGATACTAGTGATTAGATCCTTGCGTAATGCTTACGGGGGTACACGGATTGCCTCTGTGACACTGCCATCACCCATAGTGGAAAAGATCCTGGGCGAACACGGCAAGATAAGGATTGGTTGGGTCAACTGCCGGATCAGAAGAATTGAGAAACCGACCAAGTGTTTTAAGTGCTGGCACTACGGTCATATCTCACGAAGTGTGGAGCATGACCGAAACTAGACTCTGTAACAGATGCGGAGAAGGAGGTCACATAGCAGCTGACTGCAAGAAAGAGGCATCGATGCGCTTTTATGCCTGAGAAAGGCCATCGAGAGAATTGTGCTCACTCCAGCTGGCGGCAATAGGTGCCCAGTATTTAAGGAAGCACTTCAGGAGAATGAAAGCTCGACGACTGCGAGGATAAGCAACCAATTTAAATCATCAGAAGCTGCGCACGATCTGCTCATGCAGACAGTAATGGGAAGAAAGAGTGGATCTGGCAATGATTTCTGAACCATACGTGCACGATCTCGCCACAATACCGTGGGTAACGGATACGACAAATACAGCTGTCATCTGGTCATGTGGCAAATGCCCGTTCCAGAGTGTGAAGAGTTCCGAAGCTGGATACGTGATGGCGCAGATCGAGGGAGTCTTCTTCTATAGTTGCTACGCTCCACCCAGCCTTTCAAGTGACAGAGTTCAAGGATTTCTTGATAGACTTACTGCGGATGCGGAGCAGCACTACCCGGTGACTATAGCCGGAGACTTCAATGCCTGGGCCGTCGACTGGGGTAGTAAGAAAACGAACGGACGAGGGAGAGCATTGCTGGAGGCCATGTCTACTCTAGACGTCGTCTTGCTCAACAGTGGTGATCATCCAACGTTCATCAAGGGAGATGCTACCTCTATTGTGGATTCGACTCCTTGTCAGCAGCAGCGTTGCAAGAACCTGCTCCTGGAAGTGGCGGATTTATCTACTGCCAGCGACCATTGTGTGATTCGTGAGTTATCCATCGGGCACACTGCCAAAAGAGGACAAAGAAATACCAAGGCAAAGTTAGCTGAGCATCCGCTTTTGACCCAAAGACCTTTGCAGTGGCTTTTGACTACCGAACAATACACGGTGAAAATGCGGAAAGTAAGACAGCTAATCTGATGAAGAGAGTCACGGAAGCGTGTGACGCTACCATGCCTCGAAAACGCGGCACGCATCGTTTGCCATTCAGCACTGCGGAATGATGACATTGCCGCCCTCCGGAAAGATTGTCTGAGGAAAAGAAGAGCATCACAGCGTGGCAGGAAGAAGCCCAATTCTCAGGAATTGGTGACACTATTCAAAATTGCGCGCCGAAGGCTTAAGTTGGCTATCAGGGAAAGCAAGCAGCAATGCTGGCTGGAACTGCTCTCGGAAGTAGAGAGCGACCCCTGGGGTAGACCATATAAGGTAGTCATGACCCATCTAAAAAGTCAGCCAATGCTACAACCGACGTGTCCGGAACTTCTGAGGAAAATTGTCTTTGAACTGTTTCCCCAACAATTGGAATTCACCCAGTTCATAGACGCCACAGAGTTCAACTCAATTGAGGATATTCCACCTATCACAGAAAATCAACTAAAGGAAGCGTGTGATAGAGTGGGGAATAACAAAGCTCCTGGCCCAGATGGAATCCCGAACATCGCATTAAAAATGGCCGTCAAGATGGCACCTCACTGTTTCTGGATGTGTCTACTTCTTGCTCTTCAAGAGTGGTATTTTCCCACGAAAATGGAAGCCCAAAGACTGGTGCTCCTTCCCAAAGGAACAAGAACCCGGACGAAACTAACATCATACCGTCCACTCTGCATGCTGGATACAGCCGGGAAGATACTTGAGCGCATTGTACACCGAAGAATAGAGGCAGCCGTCGAGCTGCACCGGCCAGTAACCAATATGGTTTCCGGAAAGGTCGCTTCCACTGACGCGATTGACTGGTGGTGAGTACGGCCAAAGACGCCATTTCAGGAACAAGGTGGAAAGGAGGAACGATGAGGTACTGCCTGGTGGCGACACTGGACATCAAGAACGCCTTTAATTCCGCCAAGTGGGACTGCATAATGAAAGCACTCGCCGGAATGACAGTACCCAAATACTTGCAAAGGATAGTGTCAAACTATTTTACTGACCGAACATTAACGTACGACACGAAGACCGGTGTTAAAGAGTACAGAGTGATCTTCGGTGGTGTTCCACAAGGTTCAGTTCTGGGACCTTTGCTGTGAACATAATGTATGACTTGGCCTTCTGAAACAAGAAGTACCAAGGGGGACTAAACTGGTGGCATATGCTGATGATCTGGCCGGTAATCGTCGCAAAAACATCTTGATGATAAAGCTCTTCACGACAACACCTTCGAGAAGATCAGCCAGTGGATGGAATCAGTAGGGCTGAAGTTGGCGGAACATAAAACTGAGGCAGTCCTCATTACCGGTCGGAAACAGCTGGAGGGCATTACACTTCAGGTTGGAGGGCATGAAATCACTTCTCAACCCTTCATTAGATATCTGGGAGTCATGATAGATGCGCGGCTTAAATTTAAGCAGCAAGCTGAACACGTGAGTGCCAAGGCGTCAGTGGTCAGAACGACCTTATCACGACTAATGCCCAACATAGGAGGACCAAAGCAAAAGAGAAGAGCCTCACTTATCAGTAGTAACATCAATACTGATGCATGGAGTCTCATATGGCCAATACACTGCAGATCCAAGCTTCTCGCAGGAAAATCGCCCCTCTCTGTTTATAGACTAAGCGCTCCTGAGAGTTCCAGTGCTTTCCTGCACCGTGTCTGAAGACGCGTGTGCGTCATTACGGGATGCTGCCTGTTGGAGTACTCTCCGAAGAGCGAAAAGCCCTTTACCGGCAGAAAAGAATCACGTCTATGAGTCCAGAACAACTCAGACTACAGGAACGGCGTAAAAGCCTAAGAGTATGGCAAACGATGTGGGATTCCTCAACGAAAGGCAGGTGGACGTACCGCCTTATCCCGCAATTAGATGTTTGGATCAACAGAAAACATGGCGAGGTCAACTACTACCTCACACAGCTTCTATCGGCAAGGATGCTTGAGCATATCTGCATCGCTTCAAGCACGACGACTCTCCAGAATGCCCGGACTGCCCTGGAGTCAGTGAAGATGTAGAACACACGTTCTTCATGTGCCCCAGATTCATTAGTGCACGCAGTGCCTGGGAATCAACAGTTCGTTTGGAACTTCGGCCTGAGTCCCTAGTTAATGCAATGCTCTCCTCAAAAGAAGCTTGGGAGGCGACGAACGGATTCGCGAAGAAGTCCCACTGATTTGTTGTCTTGAAAGAATACGAGCTGAAATGAATGCCCAACGTGTAGATGGTATGTAGCGTAACCACAACCCCGTGAAGGAAGAACAGCTAGTTTCTCCCCCCGTGAAGTAATACCAAGCGGTAGTTCCACGGGGGTAAGAGATGTGAGAGGTGGTTTTTAGTCAGTAGGGGATATGCTTATCCGAGCCCGACATATCCAGGAGGAGCTACTATTCCTGGAATACGTAAAGAGTATTTTCCACCTCAACGAAAAAACACACACACACATGTATATATATATACACACATATATATATATATATACACGTTTCTAAAAGATACAATTCCATTCCACCATTCTCTTTTAATCTTGGTTGACAATTCTGGCTTGATTTCAAATAAGCGGTGTAAATGAAGGTATCATTTTTCTTTCGAAATTAATTCGCCAATGAAATAAGATTTTCACTTAAAAGAGGTAATTTAGACTAGTGTGGCGCCTATTAAAAGATATCCAGCATTATCCTTTAGATTATAATTCACACTTATGCAGCACGGTAAGTTTCAATACGGTACTACTAGTGAACTCTAGTAAGTTCAGCGATTTGCTTCGCCAACGACGTATTTTTCTGGGCTGAATAACAAATTGAAAACTTTCAGAACGATGCGCTTTTCCCCACTTTGAAGAATGTCTTTCCTGGCGCCAGTCACCCTCTTAGCCCTTCCAAAATGAACTCAATAGTACGTCCTTGCAGGCCGATCGGCGGCGCGGCGCCGCGGTCCAACGAGCCGCGTCCCACGCTTCCTCCTGACCCCCTCCCACGCTCGCTGCTGACCCTCGTCAATCCACGGCTGAAATATCACAGGTCCTTATCGCCCAGCAACACGCATGCAGTTCACACTGCTCTCCTTTGTTTGCAGTAGTTTTCATGCAAGGTTAATTTAACAACCGATGGCTCAAATTAGTTCTTAAGTAGTAAACCTACACTTATTCTTCTTTAAATCACGATTTTTCTTAGGATAAACGGATAATATTGCGTTGCGTTCAGGTTGCAGCAAGCTTTGGCGCGTGCGCTCAACTTCCTGCCCCCACCCACACACTTCCAAGAGCCTACCGAAGGCCTGGGACTGGTAGCTGATAAATATATAACGTAATTAGTATGTCTTTCGACATTTATTATTACATGTGCAACGCAGACGGAAAATAATATACGATTTAAGTTTATCTCAAACTTTGTTCCTGCTTCTGGAGCAAGAAGGACAGACAGGTTTTCTTTTGCTTGATAAAGTCATAATTATCGCATCATGGTTCTATTATGTAATGAAAATATTCTAATATATATATATATATATATATATATATATATATATATATAGAAGAATGTTCCTAAGCATGAGCCAAAGTGATAGTTCGCGTAACAAATGAACATCACATGTGTTTCAGAGAAGTATCCCTCCGCCGCGACAGTTGTTCAGCCACGCCCCTTCGTAAAGTGCTAATGGCTCCAGTGAAAACACCCCTATGCAGAAGTCTAAGAGTTTTGCTTAAATATATGCACGTACGCGAGTCCGGGAAGCATTTAAATTTAATTACGTATGGGGAAAAATCACTAAACATGCTCTCACAAGCAGTAAAAGAATACTGCCGCGAATGTAAATAGAAAGAAAAATGATTTTTCATGGGACGTTCAAATACCTATTCTGCGCGTTTCAAAGTGAAGGGCCCATGCATTTTTGTGGTGAAGAGAGTGGTTTATTTATAATTATACCACCTCATTATCTTTTTACATAATACTATGCTCCATAACTCAAATGTGCCTTAATAATTTTTTTACTTCAATAATGTTCTATATGGCAATGCATTCCATAGTCTAGTATGCCAACTTTCATCTCTTCTTTCTTGAATGAATGATAGGCACATTCTTGAAACTCACTAATTAAAACACAAATAGTGAAGACAATTTTTACTTGTATTCTCAACTAAAGGCTCTACTAAATTTCCTCCAGAGTTGTTTCCCTTTACAACCATCCAAATGAATATCTATTTTTAAATACTTAATTGTTAACTGAATATATCTCAATGATGTTAAAGGAATTATGGGTATGAAAACTGTCCTGTAAAGATACATAAAAAAATTAAACTTCACAAGAATATTTATTTATCACTTTGACCAATGGTGTGGAATTGTTCATTCCATTACATTCCGGCACCAAAGTGGGAACGATCCCAGTATTAATGAATAATAATAATTCCATTTTATTCATTTTCACACAAGTTAACAAATTCAGCACATGAACCTGAATTAGCAAACGAATTTGTTAGGGTGCAGTTCAAGCACGCTTATAATGAAAACAGAACACATGATATAAAGACAACGATGAGTAAACAAGTAAATAGTTTTACAAAATAGTATCCTATCACAAACAATATACAAATTTAAAGGATGACAATATACAAATACAACACAAAATACATTTATACAATACACATTACATTTATACAATACAAAATACATTCATACAATACAAATTACATTTATACAATTTACAAATTGAAAGAAATTAACAAGGGTAGGAAACATTTATTTTAATGAAATGTGGTAAATATATAAAATTAATTGTTTTCTTGTGTCAGTGGTAGTTTCAGAACAAAAGAAAATTCATTAGTATTCTGTAGAGTTAACTGTTAATTAGTATTTTATTTTTTAATTGAATATTTCTTCTCTTAAGGCATCATGGCTTGTTATTATTGGGGTTTAAGAAAATACTTCCCTAAAACATCAATATTTATCCAGTCTCGAAGGTACAGTCTGAAAGAAAACAGATGGTCTGGAACAAAAAGACAAAATTTCATTATTATTCTGTATAGTTAACTGTTAATTAGTATTATATTATTTAATTATATTTTGTCCCCTCTTAAAGCACTACAGCTTGTCATTGGGGTTGAAGAAAATACTTACCTAGAAAATCAGCAATATTGATATTGTCTCGAAGGTACAATTTTGAAGATGGGCTGGGCCAACTGCTCAGGCAACGAAATTTGATCTATTGAAGACAAAGTGAAATTTAATAAAGAAATAAATTGCAATATTAGTAATTAAAATATAATGAAAGTATTCAACAATAGATTTTCTTTGTTAATTTACCCTCAAATACAGTACACTTCTGGTTTTCCTGTAAAAATAGAAAGAAAAATGTATATGAATATGGAAAGACATTACATTAATTACTATACAAATATTTCAGATTAATTTCAACTATACTTACAGTTTTCCATATTCAACACCCTTCTCCTGATGGTCCTGGTAATGGGATAGCCAGAGGTTCACCGTCATCTTCATTCTCTTCTTCACTTGAAGTGTCTTCTCCTATGTTGATGATCATGAGTTCCACATTCAAATTTGTCCCATTTCACTTCTCGATACTAATCTTCTTCAACAATTTTCTCAGTGTGTTTAACATAGTTTTCCCATCTGCATCAGGTAATATTGATCACATTTAACACAATATCATTTCAATGATTTGCTTAGAAACAGTGACAAACTAAAATATATGATTATAATTCACTTACTTCTCAGCTGTAACTTGATAAAGGGCATTATGCCAAACTCAGCCTACATGGGCACGATCAAACTTGTTTCTCAACATGAGTTTTATAACAATTTTACAATCGCTCCATGTCTCATTTCAATTGGATTGTAGTGTCAGTCGCAACGCCTTATGCCCAGCAGCATTAATAATCTTGTCCACACGGTACCTATAAATATTTTACTGGCATGAAAATATACTATTTCACAATATTCTGGATATTCTCAAGAATGTCATGCTTCTTTTTTATTAGTAGGCTTAGTATTATTGGTCTTTTAACACATTATGAAGTGTTGTGTTGTTTTGCCCTTCACTAACATTCTTTCACACACTGCTGAGAATACATTTGAATCTTTACATCCTGCCAAGTTTTGGAAGCATAACCTGACAAACAATTGGACAAAAACATAAAAGATATTTGAATAGATATTTATCATACTTTGTTCCTTCTTCTATAGTGCCTAAATAAACAAAATTCCTTCAGTTACACTTAAATTAATCACAATACTCAATCATTAAAGAATAATAATAATAGAAATTAAGTAATTATAATAATATAAAAGCTACTTCATAACTGTATTCTGGGTCAAATTTAGCAATTCCATCGTTAATCTACAACCACAATCTACATTCCATTCTTCCTTCCCTTTGCATTTCTTCAATGTTTTTAGCTACAAAAATTATATCTTCTTGTCGCTGGCGTGAACAAGGCGGACACCTTCTTCGCGCTCTTGGGCTTCTCATTCTTCACAATCGTGAATTATATTTTAAAAAAAAAAATAATATAACACACAAAGCACATAACCACGAAACGCTCGCAATCACAGCTCGCCGCACAACAGCACAAAGGCGGGAACCACGTGCATCGGCACGCATCTTACATTCAAGTCTCGGTTTTAAAATAAACACAATATTTATCACACAAAAAGTAATTCACGTAATATATAAAGAAAAAGAATTTTTACAGAAGAGAACACTGCACTCTAATATCATTTATATTTATCGCGGCGCACTATATTTTGTCGGACGAGGACATAACAAAAAGGAAGAGTCGAAGCCCTTTACAAGTTAGCCAACTGCAAACGAACGAATGCGGGAAGGGAGTCCAATGGGCCCAAGGGCACGACGACCACAGAATCTCACTTAGGTTACCAGCAGTAGCTGTCACTTTGGCTCAACTTTAGGAAAATCTGCCTTCTCTCTCTCTCTCTCTCTATATATATATATATATATATATATATATATAACAGAGGTTGAATTTCTTCAATGTAAGTAATAATTAGGCTTGATGAGACCTACGGGTCCGTTTATGAAGGAACATTTCCCTCTCATCACAGGCATTACAGGCCGGTTGGTCCAGCAACGTTGACTCATCTTAGATGCTGTTGTAACCAGGTAAGGGAGTAAACCAACAAGGTCTCCGTTTTGCATACGAAGGTTTTGTGTAACTATTGAAACCTTGTTGCGTTTTATGGTATCCTTTTTTTCAGTGCGGGATCCAAGTCCTGTCTATGAAGTGGGTATGGGGAGAGCGACGGTTCGATGGGTGACGGGGGACATGTGTGTTCGTGGAGAATTCTTTATCCCTTGCTCGACATTCCTCTTCAGCCGCTTCAGCATCGCCTCATCTGATGATTTTTATCTGTCTCACAATACATGTCAGCGTTCATTGTGATCTGAGAAGGCATGACGTCTACCAACAATATCCTCTTTCGATCCCAAAACACAGCTGCCATGCCTCAACTAGTAGACTGTGTGTGAATTTCCGCGTCGTGGAGAAGAGGAATCACGACACTGACGTCAGTGGTGTTTGGTCTAAGGTTTGCAGTGGTATGCTCAAGTTTCTGTCGCCTGTCACAATTGAAAGGAATACGTCCTTTCGTCTCCAAAGCGGCGAGGAAACTCATGCGGAAGGTTCAATTCAACTAGTGGTCCTCCATGATAATTCACGGCGTCCACCTTGAGCACACCTGCCGATTTTGCAATCATCATAAACCTCTGAAACATCGGAAACAACAGGCAGTGGTCATCCAGAGTTATTCGTCTATTTTCACTCGTGGATTTGTCAATCCTCGCCACTAGTGTCGGAGTATTGACGGTCGCGCCGCATCCTTATCGCCGTGAACTC
This sequence comes from Teleogryllus oceanicus, assembly GCA_964035755.1. NCBI lineage: Eukaryota > Metazoa > Arthropoda > Insecta > Orthoptera > Gryllidae > Teleogryllus > Teleogryllus oceanicus. Next base: position 8,227,502 of record CAXIVR010000013.1, on the reverse strand, counting down.
CACTTCTTCAACATGCAAACTCCCTACACTCATTTGCGCCGATTTGCATCCATCATGGACTCACTATTCACTTAAGCGGTAAACTTCGATATCACTCTCCTTGCGCACAGAAACTGAATAACTTCGCTTTGGCGGGAACTTCGGTAGGCGGTAGGGGTTGGCCGTAGCGCCAAACGGAAGCTTAATTACAAACATCTACCAAGTTAAGACTGCGTGCGTAAGCGAAGTGCGCATAGCTTTATTTGGAAGTAGAGAAGCAATAAAAACAATAGTGCTCCCTCCAGCTGCACGAATTATTTTCCGAGGTCCTAATCACTTTGGGATCTTACATTTTGTTTTACCATCCAAAGTCTTATTTCTTTATTCTATATAATCAACAGAATTCCCATCCGACTCCTTATGTTGAGAAAAAATGTTTAACGAAATAAACGTCTTTTGCAGATCACCCTGCAGTAAGCTCGTCAATGCCATCGCTGACTCAAGCTAGAAAGGATCTCTTAGAGAGACGACATGAATGCACCGTCTGCCAGAAGAGCTTTTTGCGAAGAGTATATTTACTTAATGCATGTGTGATACATACAGGGGAAAAGCCTTTAAATGTTCTGTCTGTGAGAAGGGTTTCTCAGTAAGAGGAACTTTACGGAGACACATGAGGATACACACAGGGAAAAAGCCTTTTGAATGCTCTGTCTGTGAGAAGGGTTTCTCAGTAAGAGGAACTTTACGTAGACACATGAATTCACACTGGAGAGAAGTCTTTGAATGTTCTATCTGCCAGAAGGGTTTTTCAAGAAAGGAAGATTTAAAGATACATGTGTAGAATCTTACATAGGGGAAAAGCCTTTTGAATGTTCTGTCTGCCAGAAGGGCTTCTCACGAAGAGGAAATTTACGTGGACACATGCGAATTCACACTGGAGAGAAGCCTTTTGAATGTTCTGTCTGCCAGACGGGTTTCTCACAAAGAGGAACTTTACGTAGACACATGCGAATTCACACTGGAGAGAAGCCTTTTGAATGTTCTGTCTGCCAGAAGGGTTTCACAGTAAGAGAACATTTAAGTAGACACATGCGCATACACATTAGGGGAAAAGCCTTTGAATGTTCTTATCTGTCAGAAGGGTTTTACATAAGAGAACATTTAAGTAGACACATGCGGATACACAGGGAAAAGCCTTTTGAATGTTCTGTCTGTCAGAAGGGTTTCTCAGTAAGAGGAAATTTAATATTTCACATGCGGATACACACGGGAGAAAATCCTTTTGAATGATCGGTCTGCGAAAAGTGTTTTGCAAGAAAGGAAGATTTACGTACACACATGCGTGGAATTCACATAGGGGAAAAGCCTTTTGAATGTTCTGTCTGTCAGAAGGGTTTCTCCTAAAGACAAAATTTAATTATACATATGCGGAACATTCATACTTTAAAGTTCCGTCTTTCAAAAGAGTTTTTGAAAATGCATTTTGAATGGCGCATGTGCGAATGATATAAAGAAAGCTATTTCAATTTTATTTGCCAGAAGGATTTGTGAAATAGAGTGAATTTATTTCGCCACATGTTGATTCACAAAGGAAAACTCCTTTGAATATTGTCTCTTCCAGAATAGTTTCTCCTAAAAAAATTCTGAATGTGTAATAAAAATAAAAATTGTGATAAATCATAATGATACTGTCTAAAAACATCTGAAATATGAATAAAATGTGTAAAACTAATAAATAATTAAAAAATATGTATTGAATTGTTACAAAGAGATCGCCCTGTCTTTAAAATTCTTCATTGTCATGGTCAATTTCTAGCTATCAATAGGTGAGTTTTGAGTAAGGCTGTGGTCATCCAGGGAGATAGTTTCCTTTCCATTGGTGGAACGCTTAAATGCCTATGAGATAAGTGATCTTTCATACTGTGCAATAATAAAATGATATACAGTAAACTGTCTGGCTAGAACACAAAAATGATCTGACACAAAAATCTGGTTTGGGGCGGTTTATGTTTATGCAAGTTGTCTGTTTATGACATTTGTGATATAGATGTTTCTGTCTTGAAAGTAGTAACAATGAAACAATCGAAATTCATGTACTTAATACGTATTTATAAAGAATTACACAAATGAATATTAAACACTTATTCTGAGAGTGGGTTGAAAAATATAGACCTTCCGGGCTGTATTCGAACCGCCTACTGTCTCAATGCACAATACGTCACTACCCATGTCTATGACTTTGATCAGCACCCTCTCCAGCTGGAGAGGGTGCTGCGTTGATACCGTCGCTTGGCCTTGAGCAATGCATACGCATTCATTGAGGGGTTAAGATTTTCAAACGCGGGCAGAGACGCACGAACAGAAGCCATACCCACACATCTCACGTTCTGAGAGAGTCGGGAGATGAAATTGCCCTTCGGCCTCGCCTCCAGAGCACGCGACCCCAGAGGTCGAATTCCACTCTTAATAGCTGGGAAGTGCATCCCCATAATGTCCGACTGCCAAATCATGTGTGTCACAAGGATGGGAATTTTAAAATAAACCTTCGTATGCATTTATTTCATTAAGTACATCTCTGTATGCATTAAATTTAGGAATTCCGTTTTGTAATAGTATATTATGCAATTAGTTTATAATGTCCTTTTTGCACGAATTAGAAATTATTACCGAACAACTGTGCATAGGAGTTGCTTCTGTGCCAAAAAGAAATATTGCAAGAAGCCGCAAAAGCAGAAAAATGAATGCTGGATAGATGAAAATATGCAAATTGTGTAAGCGTGACTGTTCTTTCCTGTGTCGGAGAAGGCTGATGAGTTACTGGCTACTGCACATGCTAGAATAAAAGGGTCCACAGCGTAAGGCTTAATGTTTAACCTTATGGTGCACATATTCAAAATTAAAGGCATTGAATAATTGTATGTTTAATGGGACATCCGCGACATAATGGTGGATACATTGCATCACTAATGTCACGGAGCGTGATCTTCAAATGGAGCTAATTGGTACGTTGAGGAATCAATGAATAATGAGATTTCAATTACAAGAACATATTGGTTAGTGCAGAAACTGAAAAAGAGTAAGCACCTTGGAATTAAATACATCTTCCGGAGTGACAAATTTATCCAACTGTACTATTCATATTCATAAAAACTAATTAATGTTCTTAGTTATTATTGTTAAATATTGCTGAATAATAGCAAGATAATTGTAAAATAGTAATAAATTAATAAATGAAATTTTAAAAGTACAAGGTTTTTCACAATATATTTATTTTACTGCGAACACAGATTCTATTTACTTGGTACCACCAATCTTTTAAAACTCCCTAACTGATAAGTAGGGAAGCTGTACCATTTTGTAAGTGATGATTTATATTTCGTGCAGAAATAGCGATAACATAACAATGATTCGTGCCATAATGTCATGTTATGAACAATTTAAGCACGGAAAAGGGTTGTTTATATTGCTGGTATACAAAAAAGATTTTTCTCCTGCACGACATGAAAAACCGTGCCGTTTCCGGGTTGGAGAAGTTCCGTTTAATGCTGTGTAAAGTTCCATTTTCTCTTCACCGGCCGAAGAAATTTTCCGGCATAAGTCGGAATGAATCCATATTCCCCTCTTTCAGCCCTTCGAAACTCTGTCCATCTTTCATTGCTTCTTGTCAGAAAAAATCTATGCCTAGCCAACCTTTAATTACAAATTCAACTAGCCGCGCCCCAGACTTTCATTGCTTTCTCGGCTAATCCTCAAACAGTTTATTTTATCAACTAGATATATTCTGCGGTTCAAAGCAATGAAGTTTGTTGACTTTGACAACTGCTCCATTGTTGCTATACCGCCATATTTGCATATGTCTATCCTTACCATTCAATTTGTTAATAATAAATGTGACGCAATACAATGGCTTACATATTGCTATGTCACAGTACTATTCATATTCATAAAAACTAATTAATGTTCTTTGTTAATATTGTGAAATATTACCGAATAACAGCAACAAAATTGTAAAATAATAATAAATTAAATTTTAAAAGTACAAGGTTTTTCACACTATATTTGATTTTACTGTGAACACACACTATTTACATGGTACCACCTGCCTTTTTGACTTACAACTGATGATAAATAGGGCTGTGACTATTATGTCAGTGATGATTTATATTTCGTGCAGAAATAGCGATAACGTAATGATTCGTGCCATAATGACATATGTCATGTTATGAACAATTTTTGCTAATGGAAAGGGTTGTTTATATAGCTGGTATGTACAAAAGATTTTCCTGTAGTACATGAAAGCCGTCCCATTTCCGTTGAGAAGTTCCGTTTTATGTTGTGTAAATTTCCTCCGTATTAACTCACCTGTGGAAGAAATTTTCCGGTTAAGGAACGTTTCCAGTTTGTAAAGGTTCCTGTTTAGACAGATTTTACTGTAATGTATGTAATTGAAATTGGAGTGTATGTTATTCTGTACTGCTTTTTTATAAACTCAAGATTATAGTGATAATCTAAAATCCATTTGTATTGTTTTTCAATGTAATTCATTCTATGTCTCTCTGGCCGAATCTAGATCGGATAAGACGATTTCTATTTTTTCTGCCTTGTGTTATAGATAAATTGTTTCGAAACTTTTCATAGTATCATAATATATGTAATTTAAAAAATAAAAACAATGTCTCAAAAACGATTTTTTTAAAATTTCTAGGGTTAGTTCTAAATGTACGGTATGAGATGACATAGGGCCATTTTGCTCTATTCTTTGTTGTTGATGTTTTTGTTTTTTTTAGAAATTAGAAAAACTATGTTTACTAGATTTTCATGTAATTAATATTTACAATAGAGGCGATTTGTTGACATTAATGCATTTACTAGTACACCTTTAAATTTTGTCTGATAAAGTTTCTCGAAAATTCAAAACTTTTCAGTAAGAACGGTCTTAAATGTATCCGTGAAATGTTTAAACGCCATATTCTCAAAAAACATTCAGATGTTTTCTGTAAACTCTTCGAACGGTTAGTGTAATTGCACTATTTAAGTGGACATAAAATTCCTTTTGCAGTATTTTTTTTAATTACCCGAATGTATATTTTTAAATATTTTCACGCGGTTAACGCATATTTTCTAGCGATTTGTATTCATTATTGCATTTGCAAGTGAGCAAATGTTGTCCAATGAAGTTTTTCGGCAATTCAGAAGATTTCTGTGAAAAAGTTTCAAATTTCACATTTACAGTAACGCCTGTTCTGTAATATTGTTAATATTCTTAGTTATAATTCGTTTGCTCTTAGAAACAGAAAAATTGAGGAAATTTCAAGAAAAAGGTACTTAAACGATTAAATTCGGTAGCTAGCAAGAGGATGGGGCAAGACCAGAATGTTGGGGCCCTGACCAAAGAAATTATAAAACTAGCCTGCAATGAGAGATCCTATGCCTTTGTGTTGCACCACTAATTTTATATTCTGATATTATTAGTAGTGCAGACTGCTATATATGACCATTAATTAAACGTTCTCTTCCGAGGATTGATTATATTCTATCCCGGAGAGATTAACGTGTGCCGCTATAGAGATCAGCTTTTCGCTGCTCCCTTGGTAAGACAAGGTTGATGAGCCTTGGATTTTGAGGTGAGAGGTGGGGTGAACATGAGCTTTTTGAACCATCCCAGCGTTCGCCTGTGTGACCGAGGGAAACCACGAAAACCCCAGTCAGGATGGCCGGTTCCGACTGCGAAGTCAGCGCGCTACGCAGGGTCCCTTCATTCGGGGTTATTATTTTGGCCGAGGGGAAAATGCATTACGCACCGCCAGGGAAACAGATGGGCTATCCCTGGTGTGTGGGACCCTCCTCCACTAAAAAAAACCCTTCTTGCGTCCATGCCTCTCTCCACTGAACCGTCGCTAGACGGTTAGACTTCATGGAAAGACAGGCGGATAGCTGATCTGTAACCGCAGTTAATTACGGAGCCTTTGTTCTTTTCAGGCAGATAATGCGGTGTGCAGGAGAACGACGCACAAACGTGAATTCTACGCCACTACACCGCATTGTTCTAATTGCGAAGGTGACCACCCGGCCAACTATAAGTAACGCCCTACTTTCCTGAGGCAAATGCTGAGGAACCGTATTGATCTCTCGCTTCTTCTGACGCCGTGAAAGTTCAAGACCTGAGGGCAGCAGCGGGCTGCCAAACGGAACCAATAACGACGTATTTTTCTACAATAAAAATTGGAAAAACTTTCAGAACGATGCGCTTTTCCCACTTCGAAGAAATTTTCCCTCAAGGGGCCAGTCACTTTAGCCCTTCCAAAAATGAACTGAATAGTAAGGTCTCGCAGGCCGATTGGCGGCAGAACGTCGCGGGTCCAACGAGCCGCGTCCCACGCTTCCTCGTGACGCTCTCCCACGCTCGCTTCTGACCCTCGTCAATCCACGGCTGAAATATCACAGGTCCTTATCGCCCAGCAACACGCATGCAGTTCACTGCTCTCCTTTGTCGGTAGTTTTCTATGGCGTTAATTTAACAACTGATGGCTAAAATTGTTCTTATGTAGTGAACCTACACTTCTTCAAATCATGATTTTCATAGGATAAAACGATAATATTGCTTTGCGTTCAGGTTGCGCAAGCTTGGCGCGCGCGCAACTTCCTCCCCGCCCACACACACAACTTCCAAGAGCCTGCCGATGGCCTGGGATCAGGAAGGCTGAAAATATAAACGTAATTAGTATGTCTTTCGACATTTATTATTACATGTGCAACGCAGACGGAAAATAATATTATTATTTAAGTTTGTCTCAAACTTTGTTTCCGTTTGGAGCAAGAAGGACAGAGGTTTTCTTTGCTTGATAAAGTCATAATTATCGCATCATGGTTCTATTATGTAATGAAAATCTTTTAATATATATGTGTGTGTGTGTTTAACAGATGTTGAATTTTTTCAATGTATATTTTCAGTCCATAATTATTCTGACAAGGTACTATTGCTGTGGCCAGCTACTGCTCTGCAACATAATTAGGCTTGATGAGACCTACAGGTCCGTTTATGAAGGAACATCTCCCTCTCATCACAGGCCGGTTGGTCCAGCAAGGTTGACTTATTTTAGATGCTGTTCTAACCAGGAAAGAGAGTAAAGCAAGAAGGTCTTGCTTTGTGCCACGGTTGCATTAGTGATTATTGAAACGCTGTTGCGTTTTATGGTATCCTTTTCAGTGCGGGTCTGAAAAACTGTCTATGAAGTGGTATGGGGAGAGCGACGGTTCGATGGGTGACGGGGGACATGTGTGTTCGTGGAGAATTCTTTATCCCTTGCTCGACATTCCTCTTCAGCCGCTTCAGCATCGCCTCACCTGATGATTTTTATCTGTCTCACAATACATGTCAGCGTTCATTGTGATCTGAGAAGGCGATGTCTACCAACAATATCCTCTTTCGATCTCAAAACAAAGCCGCCCTGTCTCAACTAGTAGAATGTGTGTGACTTCCAAGTGTCTTGGGGGAAAAGAGGAATCACGACACTGACGTGATTGCAGTTAGGTTCTAAGGTTTGCAGTGGTAGCGCCCAAGTTTCGTCGCCCGTCACAATTGAAGGTAAAACGCCCTTTTCGTGTCCGTAGCGGCGAGGAAACTCGCGTGAAGATTCAATTCGTTGCCGTTGGTGGTCCTCCATGATAATTCACGGCGTCCACCTTGTGCACACCTGCCGATTTTGCAATCATCAAAAGCCTCTGAAACATCGGAAACAACAGGGCAGTGGTCATCCAGAGTTATTCGTCTATTTTCACTCGTGGATTTGTCAACTTTCGCCACTAGTGTCGGATATTCATGGTTTGCCGCATCCTTCATCGCCGTGAACTCCACTTCAACATGCAAACTCCCTACACTCATTTGCGGCCGATTTTGGCATCCATCATGGACTCAATATTCACTTAAGCGGTAAACGTCGATATCACTCTCCTTGCGCACAGAAGCTGAATAACTACGCTCTTGGCGGGAACTTCGGTAGGCGGTAGGGGTTTGGCGGTAGCGCCAAACGGAAGCTTAATTACAAACATCTACCAAGTTAAGATTGTGCGTAAGCGAAGTGCGCATAGCTTTGTTTGGAAGTAGAGAAGCAATAAAAACATTAGTGCTCCCTCCAGCTGCACGAATTATTTTCCGAGGTCCTAATCACTTTGGGATCTTACATTTTGTTTTACCATCCAAAGTCTTATTTCTTTATTCTATATAATCAACAGAATTCCCATCCATCTCCTTATGTTGAAAAAAATGTTTAACGAAATAAACGTCTTTTGCAGATCACCCTGCAGTAAGCTCGTCAATACCATCGCTGACTCAAGTTAGAAAACGACCTTTAGAGAGACGACATGAATGCGCTGTCTGCCAGAAGAGCTTTTTGCAAAGAGTATATTTACGTGGTCACATGCGGATACATACAGGGGAAAAGCCTTTCGAATGTTCTGTCTGCCAGAAGGGTTTCTCTAAAAGAAAATATTTAACCAGTCACCTGCGGATTCACACAGGGGAAAAGCCTTTTAAATGTTCTGGTTCACAGAAGGGTTTCAGAAAGAGGAACTTGCTGGACACATGCGAATTCACACTGAGAAGCCTTTTGAATGTCTCCTTGTCTGCCAGAAGGGTTTCTCACGAAGAGGAAATTTACGGGACACATGCGAATTCACACTGGAGAGAAGCCTTTGAATGTTCTGTTCACAGGAGGGTTTCTCACAAAGAGGAACTTTACGTAGACACATGAATTAACACTGAGAGAAGCCTTTTGAATGTTCTGTCTGCCAGAAGGGTTTCTCAGTACGAGGACGTTTACATAGACATGCGAATTCACACTGGAGAAAAAGCCTTTGAATGTTCTGTCTGCAAGAAGGTTTCTTCAGTAAGAGAACATTTAAGTAGACACATGCGGATACACACTGGGGAAAAGCCTTTTGAATGTTCTGTCTGTCAGAAGGGTTTCTCAGGAAGAGGAAATTTAATTCTACACATGCGGGATACACATTGGGGAAAAGCCTTTGAATGTCTGGTCTGCAGTGTTTGCAAGAAAGGAAGATTTACGTACACATGCGTGGAATTCACATAGGGGAAAAGCCTTTTGAATGGTTCATTCTGCCAGGAAGGGTTTTCCCAGAAAGGGAGATTTACATACATATGCGTAGAATTCACATAGGGAAAAGCCTTTGAATGTTCTGTCTGTCAGAAGAACTTCATCAATAAGAGGACAATTAAGTAGACACATGCGCAGTCAAGTTACCCGGGGGAAAAGCCATTTTAATGTTCTGCCTGCCATAAGAGTTTCTAGAAAAGGAAAATGTATTGGCACACATGCGGAAGATCTACACTGGGGAAAAGCTTCAATGTTCTGTCTTCCACAAGGGTTTTTCAGGAAAGGGAAATTTACGTATACACATGCGGAGGATGCACACAGGGGATAAGGCTTTTGAATGTTCTGTCTGCAAGAAGGGTTTCTCAGTGAGAGAACATTTAAGTAGACACATCCGGATACACACTGGAGAAAAGCCTTTTGAATGTTCTGTCTGCCAGAAGGGTTTCTCAGAAAGAGGAACTTTACGTGGACACATGCGAATTCACACTGAGAGAAGTTTTTTGAATGTTCTGTCTGCTGTGAAGGGTTTCTCACGAAGAGGAAATTTACGTGACACATGCGAATTCACACTGAGAGAAGCCTTTGAATGTTCTGTCTGCTGTGAAGGGTTTCAGTACGAGGACGTTTATATAGACATGATGCGAATTACACTGGAGAGAAAAGCCTTTTGAATGTTCTGTCTGCAAGAAGGGTTTCACAGTAAGAGAACATTTAAGTAGACACATGCGGATACACACTGGGGAAAAGCCTTTTGAATGTTCTGTCTGTCAGAAGGGTTTCTCAGTAAGAGGAAATTTAATATTTCACAGGCGGATACACACTGGAGAAAAGCCTTTTGAATGTTCGGTCTGCGAAAAGTGTTTTGCAAGAAAGGAAGATTTACGTACACACATGCGTGGAATTCACATAGGGGAAAAGCCTTTTGAATGTTCTGTCTGTCAGAAGGGTTTCTCAATAAGAGGACAATTAAGTAGACACATGCGCAGTCACACTGGGGAAAAGCCATTTTAATGTTCTGCCTGCCATAAGAGTTTTTCTGAAAAGGAAAATGTATTGTGGTACACATGCGGAAGATCGCACATTAGGGAAAAGCCTTTTCAATGTTCTGTCTTCCACATGGTTTTTCAGGAAAGGGAAATTTACGTATACACATGGCGGAGGATGCACACAGGGGATAAGGCTTTTGAATGTTCTGTCTGCCAGAAGGGTTTCTCAGTAAGAGGAAATTTACGTAGACACATGGGAATTCACACTGGAGAGAAGCCTTTTGAATGTTGTCTCCAAGAAGGGTTTCTCAGTAAGAGAATATTTAAGTAGACACATGCGGCCACTGGGGAAAAAGCGGATTTGAATGTTCTGGCCTGACACACGGGTTTTTCAGAAAACGAAAATTTACGTGTACACATGTGGAAGATTCACACTGGGGAAAACCTTTGAATGTTATTCACAAAGGTTTTTGGGAAAGGGAATTTTCTGTATACACATGCGGAGGATGCACACAGGGATAAGGCTTTGAATGTTCTTGTCTGCTAGAAGGGTTTCTCAGAAAGAGGAACTTACGTGGTCACATATGGATACATACAGGGGAAAAGCCTTTTGAATGTTCTGTCTGCCAGAAGGGTTTCTCACGAAGAGGAAATTTACGTGGACACATGCGAATTCACACTGGAGAGAAGCCTTTTGAATGTTCTGTCTGCCAGAAGGGTTTCTCACAAAGAGGAACTTTACGTATACACATGCGAATTCACACTGGAGAGAAGCCTTTTGAATGTTCTGTCTGCCAGAAGGGTTTCTCAGTACGAGGACGTTTACATAGACACATGCGAATTCACACTGGAGAAAAGCCGTTTGAATGTTCTGTCTGCAAGAAGGGTTTCACAGTAAGAGAACATTTAAGTAGACACATGCGGATACACACTGGGGAAAAGCCTTTTGAATGTTCTGTCTGTCAGAAGGGTTTCTCAGTAAGAGGAAATTAATATTTCACAGGCGGATACACACTAAGAAAAGCCTTGAATGCTCGGTCTGCGAAAAAGGTTTTGGTAAGAAAGGAAGATTTACGTACACACATGCGTGGAATTCACAGGGGAAAAGCCTTTTGAATGTTCTGTCTGTCAGAAGGATTTCTTAATAAGAGGACAATTATAGACACATGCGCAGTCACACTGGGAAAAGCCATTTTAATGTTCTGCCTGCCATAAGAGCCAGAAAGGAAAATGTACGTGTACACATGTGGAAGATTCACACTGGGGAAAAGCCTTTTCAATGTTCTGTCTTCCACAAGGGTTTTTCAGGAAAGGGAAATTTACGTATACACATGGCGGAGGATGCACACAGGGGATAAGGCTTTTGAATGTTCTGTCTGCCAGAAGGGTTTCTCAGTAAGAGGAAATTTACGTAGACACATGGAATTCACACTGAGGAGAAGCCTTTGAATGTTGTCTCCAAGAAGGGTTTCTCAGTAAGAGAATATTTAAGTAGACACATGCGGATACACACTGGGAAAGACGGAATGTTCTGCCAGACACATCGGGTTTTTCAGAAAACGAAAATTTACGTGTACACATGTGGAAGATTCACACTGGGGAAAACCCTTTTGAATGTTCTGTCTGCCACAAAGGTTTTTTGGGAAAGGGAATTTTCGTATACACATGCGGAGGATGCACACAGGGGATAAGGCTTTTGAATGTTCTGTCTGCCAGAAGGGTTTCTCAGTAAGAGGAGGTTTAAGTAGACACATGTGAATTCACACCGGAGACAAGCCTTTTGAATGTTCGGTCTGCGAAAAGTGTTTTGCAAGGAAGGAAGATTTACGTACACACATGCGGTGAGTTCACATAGGGGAAAAGCCTTTTGAATGTTCTGTCTTCCAGAAGGGTTTCTCCTAAAGACAAAATTTAATTATACATATGTGAAATATTCATTTTTAAGTTCCGTCTTTCAAAACAGTTTTTTGGAAAGGCGAATTTTAATTATGCATGTGCGAATTCACACGGGGGAAGAGCTATTTTAATTTTATTTGCCAGAAGGATTTGTGAACTAGAGTGAATTTATTTCACCACATGTTGTTGAACACAAAGGAAAAACCCTTTGAATATTGTCTCTGCCGGAATAGTTTCTCCCAAAAAGGAATTTGAAGTATCCACATCTGAACTCACTTAATGGAAAAACTTTTCAATTGTTTTGTCTTTTAGAAGGGTTCTTAAGAAAAGGGAATTTTGTATATCCACATGTGGACTCCTTCATGAGAAGAAAATTTGAAGTGTTCCATCTGCTAGAAGAGATTCTCGCGAAAGAAGAAAGAAACTAACTGTACTCATAATTGTCCATGTGTAAGCTCACTCTGAGGGAAGGCCTTTTTGAATGTTCTTTTGGCCATATGTTTTACTCAGTAAAGGGGTCAATTAGTTTCTGTGAAAGGAGATAGTTTATGAAACACACGCCGCTCCACTGATTTCTGTGAATACAAATTCCTTTAGCGAAATGTGCTTCTCAGTAGAAGGCTTTCTATAGGCTAATTAATGTTCTTAGTTATTATTAGAAATATTACCTAATAAGAGCAACAAAATCTGTAAAATAATAAATATAATTTAAAAGTACAAGGTTTTTCACTATATTTGATTTTACTGCGAACACATTCTATTTACATGGTATCACCCGCCTTTAGACTTCATAACTGATGATAATAGGGGCTGTGACTATTATGTCAGTGATGATTTATATTTCGTGCAGAAATAGCGATAACGTAATGATTCGTGCCATAATGTCATATTATGAACAATTTTGCTAATGGAAAAGGGTTGTTTATATTGCTGGTATCCAAAAAAGATTTTCCCCCTGCAGGACATGAAAAACCGTCCCGTTTCCGGGTTGGAGAAGTTCCGTTTTACGCTGTGTAAAATTCCGTATTAACTTCACCTGTGGAAGAAATTTTCCGGTTAAGGAACGTTTCCAGTTTGTAAAGGTTCCTGTTTAGACAGATTTTACTGTAATGTGTGTAATTGAAATTTGAGTGTATGTTATTCTGTACTGCTTTTTTACAACCTCAAGATTATAGTGATAATCTAAAATCCATTTGTATTGTTTTTCAATGTAATCTATTCTATGTCTCTCTGGCCCAATCTGACTGTGGATAAGACGATTTCTATGTTTTCTCCCTAGTGTTATAGATAAATTGTTTTGAAACTTTTCATAGTATTCCTACAATATATGTAATTTAAAAAATAAAAACAAGAATTTTTTCAAGAACGATTCTTTTTTTTAATTTCTAGGGTTATTTCTAAATGTACGGTATCAGATGACTTAGTGCCTTTTTGCTCTATTCGTTGTTGATGTTTTTGTTTTGTTTTTAATTAGACAAAATATTTTTACTAGATTTTCATGTAATTAATATTTACAATAGATGCGATTTATTGACATTAATGCATTTACAAGTGCACCTTTAAATTTTGTCTGATAAAGTTTCTCGAAAATTCAAAACTTTTCAGTAAGAACGATCTTAAAATGTATCCTCAGAAATGTTTAAACGCCATATTCTCAAAAAAATGCTCCAGATGTTTTCTGTAAACTCTTCGAACGGTTAGTGTAATTGCAATTCATTTAAGTGGGACATAAAATCTTCGCAGCATTTTTTAAATTACCCGAATTAATTTTTAAATATTTGCTATGGTTAACGTATATTTTCTAGCGATTTGTATTCATTATTGCATTTGCAAGTGAGCAAATGTCCAATGAAGTTTTTAGAAAACTCGATAGAGTCCTGTAAAATGAGTTTCAAATTTCACATTAACAGTAATAATCGCTCTGTTCTGTAATATTGCTGTAATATGCAATACTGTTCTGTAATATTCTTAGTTACAATTGTTTGCTCTTAGGAAACGAAAAATTGAGGAATAAGAAAAGGTACTTTTTAAATGATCAAATTGCAGCCAGCAAGAGGATGGGGCAAGACCAGAAAGTTAGCCCAGACCAAAGAAATTATAAAACTAGCTCCTATGCCTTTGTGTTGCACCACTAATTTTATATTCTGATATTATTAGTAGCAGACGGCCATATATGACCACACTAAACGTTCTCTTCCGAGGATTGATTATATTCTATCCCGGAGAGATTAACGTGTGCCGCTATAGAGATCAGCTTTCGCTGCTCCCTTGGTAAGACAAGGTTGATGAGCCTTGGATTTTGAGGTGAGAGGTGGGGTGAACATGAGCTTTTTGAACCATCCCAGCGTTCGCCTGTGTGACCGAGGGAAACCACGAAAACCCCAGTCAGGATGGCCGGTTCCGACTGCGAAGTCAGCGCGCTACGCAGGGTCACTTCATTCGGTGTTATTATTATTATTTTGGCCGAGGGGAAAATGCATTACGCACGCCGGGGAAACAGATGGGCTATCCCTGCGTGTGGACCCTCCACTAAAAACTTCTGCGTCCATGCCTCTTCCACTGAACCGTCGCTAGACATTACTTCATGGAAAGACAGGCGGTTAGCTGGTCTTGTGCCGCAGTTAATTACAGAGCCTTTGTTCTTTTCAGGCAGATAACCCGGGTGTGTTGGGAGAACGACGCACAAACGTGAACTTACGCCACTACACCGCATTGTTCTAATTGCGAAGGTGACCACCCGGCCAACTATAAGTAACGCCCTACTTTCCTGAGGCAACAAGCGAGGAACCGTATCGATCTCTCTCGCTTCTTCGACGCCGTGAAAGTTCAAGACTCCGAGGGTAGCAGCGGGCTGCCAAACGGAACCAGCCAAGTGGTGAGCTTCGCATGTCAGGTGTCTCCAGTAGACCTCCCTGTGGATAATTTCACCCCTGAAAGATGGAAGAGTGGTCATCCGAAAAAATAGACGAAAATTGAGAGAAAGCTCAGTCGTCGCAGTCGACCACAGTTATCTAAGCCTCTTTCAATGGAAGTCGATGCTGACGCACATCTGCCTCAGAGGCGGTCACTAAAATCTCGCCGCCACGAATAATCACGCCTTCCGAAACTCGCACTGTGCGAGCATCCACCCCCTGGCAATGCCCATGTCTCGGCTTCTGGAGGAAACCTCATTGGGAGGTGCCTGCACATCCCAAGTTGGAGTGCAAAAAGAAAATATCTGATTACACCATGGCTCTGGTGGTCATGGAGCATTAATGGTTTCCTCCTCGACGGGAAGATTTAAACTGTTGTCCCGTCACATTCCTTGATAATCCGTCTCCAAGAGACTTACCACCCCACTCCCGTCCCTTGGCTCTTCGCCAACCATTTCGCCATAACCACAAACTCGAGCACGTGTGTCGATCTAGCTTTCTGCAGCCCTTCTCTTGCAGCCGTCCTGCAATGGTCCATTCTACATGACCTGTGCGGAAGCGACCATTACCCCACTATCGTCCACCTTGATGGACTTGCTCGTGGGTTGGCGCCTCACCATCAATGGTGTGTGCGACGTGCTGACTGGCTGACATTCCAAGCGAACGTTAGTCGATCGGAGGGCGAGTTTGTCAGTGTGGAAGAAGTGGCAGCACATTTTAACAGTGCTGTACTACAAGCTGCGGACATTGCAATTCCCAAGTCGACCCGCAAATCGAGACACCCTTCCGTCTCGTGGTGGAATTTGGATATTCCGTTCTTCGTCAGACTGCCTGACGGAATCAATTCAAAACCGCATTCATCGCCTTCTGTCACGCAACCATGATCTGGCATACCCAGCTCCTATGCCAAGGGAAGGAATCAACAGGAACGAGGCGGCTGACCAGGCAACGAATTCAAAGGTCATGAAGATTCATGTATGCCTCGTAACAAAAATTTCAAGATCCTTATCTGCTTGTATGGTTTATGCATAATTGAAGATTTCTTTTTAAGGTAAGTATGTGCTTTTAAATTAGAGGGTAATTCATCTACAACACTTTAACTAGATCTTTAATTTATTTATTTAAGAAATACATCGACACGGCCGTCAATGGCCTTAGTAGCTGAAGCGCTCTCTAAAACTAATCTATCGATCAATCAACACGAGCTTTTTTTAAAAATCGTGGGTTTTGGTGCAGATTTCGTAGCACCGCATCATACATTTTCTTAATCCAGCATACGTACTGTAACCTTTCACATTTTTTAAGGATACTATACCAGATGTGTGACCGCTCTCTACTATGGAATAAAAAAAAATGAGCGGGTCCCTCCAATAACTTAATGTTATATCCAAAATTTAGGAAGTCCTACAGGAGCGGGTCCGTCTTTTATCTTGTTTTTAAGATTAAACAGGCAAGTTAACTTTTAACTTTAAGAACGTTTTGATATATTCTATCAAATTTCTGTGGTACAATTTCGTTACTAATCTACGTATTACCTATAAATTCAAGTAACTTGCTGTATGGCTCAGCAAATTCCTAAAATATTAATTGACTGCAGATATACCTTTTCATTTACAAAAATGCTTTCTCAATGACACAATATCATCTACAGTTTGACATTAATACAACGAAAAACTTATACAATTCATAAAACAAAAACACTGCTGAAAGAAAATTCATATGTACAATATACCCTTTTTCATATACCTATCACATAAACTAATACAATGAATGTGAGGTCCCTATGGTTACACTATCACAGAATTTATTAACCTCTTTATCATTTAATTAACTCAATTTAAATTATGTATTGCAAAAAAAGAATATTCATTACAAGAACAATAAAATAGTAAAACCAAAAATCGAAAGGAATAAATTTTACATCTTTTCGTATGAATACTTGATCTGTATTCTCGCTACGATATAGAAATATTGATGTTATGCTTAATAGCTGTGGTTTAAACGTCTATCTCCGTCTGGGCGTGAGGTGAAATCTATATTCTAATGCATGATTTATCCGCCTTCCAACTGTCGTTTCAAAAGGAATTTTGTTAAAGTTTTGAAATTTTCTCTTTTAACCTCACGACGTCGCTGCGAAGACACTTTCTTGCCACTCCAGAAGACGGCGATGGTCCGGCTGCGTCCAAGGTCGAATTAACCTCTCGCGTCGTGAAGTACTTTTCTTCGTCGGTTTGCTGCTCGCCGATCTCGCAAAGCAACACAGTCCGGACGGCGGTCTCCAATAAATATACGCTTACTCACTACGAATGTCCAAGGAAATACAACGCAAGACAGTACTAATCCGTTGCGTGCGAAGGTTCATAGCAAAGAAAAGAAACTGATCCGTTCGAAGGTTCGCGGTAAAGAGAGAAACTGGTCTACCGTTCGAAGGTTCGTAGCAGAGAGAGAATTTTTTCTTGTGGTGCTGATCGCGCCGTCTGAAATTCTTCAAAGCGGTTCCTGATTGGATGTTGAATTTCCGCTACGTAAGTGCGTTCAGAACTTTTACTCAGAATATAGAATGTCTTTTCTTTCTGGAGCACCTCCTTGGAGTTCAGCGGTACTATTACTGCTTTGGGTCTTCGTTTACCATTATCGCGCGCTGTTTGAACGATGTAACCGACTTATGAGCGGTTACAGTACGTATACGTAATTATTTCCATAAAATATATGCACTCTGTAAAATCAACAGACTCCTTCATACGTATCAAGAAAAGAAGCTACCACCTTCAACTGTCCAGTGCGCCGGGGGAGCACAACAGTATCGGGACTTCATTCAGGAGGTAGGTTAACCCCATTCATTCATTCATTAACTTCAGTACATTCGCCCTTGTCTATAACTCAACCCCACGCGCGCGGTTCCTCGAGACGAAAAGAGGCGGGCGCTAGCACTTGTTTTCTTCGTTCATTTGTACTCTTCCTCAATGTGACATTACTAATTAGTCGTTTCGTTCGCCAGTGTGTAAGGCGATGAAGTATTTAGAATGCGACTCAAACTGCTGGACTATTGACGTGCAGTCATTCACATTTCACTTGTTCTCCCGTTTGCTTCGTTTCGACGCAGAAAATGTTGGAGTATCATGACGCTTATTTAATTTACTTAACTTTAGTGTAAAACTTGGCCTAAAAAGAAGAACATATGACATAGTGCATTTTGCTTCAGCTCAAAATCGACTGCCGTGTTTGGTTTCAAAGAAAAAGTTGTTTTTATATTCTGTGTCAACCTATAATAGGGGATTTCAGTGATCGGGTACAAAAATAAAAGGTGAAATTAGGAATTTTTGCAGTAATATGCATTTAAAAATCTGCATATAAGTGAAAACAATAATACAAGCAACCATAGGAATATGAATAATCAGGATTCGACGGTACTGCTAGTCGGTCGAAAGATTCACCGTTAATGCGAGAACCTGATCTTCAAATACGCACTTTCTAGTCTGGCACTGACGTACCCTTTTGGCAATCAAATAAAACGTTTAAGTATTGATGTTTCTCTTTTACCTGCCTTTCTCAATTTCATTCCTGCGGCTAAACTGATTTCCTCAGTGCTAGATTGTACGATGTGCTGTACTTTCATTTTTTAGGCCTTTGACCACACGCACGTAAAGGTTTTGTTGGATGACCATTAGTTGTAGTATATCGAGTCTGGGATGTGACTGCGACAGATTTGGATGAAAATGAAAGATTTTCATTCAGCAAAGACGAAGAAATGGTTGGAATCGTCATACAGTTTTAATCCATGACGTAAAATAAATAAATAAATAAATAATCGCTTTCGTCGATGCCCTGCAAGTCCTTTATCATTTGCAATGCGGAAGAAATTCCTTATCTGTTTAATGTTCATTAAGGCAGTTTCAAATATTCAATTTCTCCCATTTCTTGAACAACATGCGTGAAAATAGCATCAAACTTCCAATTCTTCGAGTTCTTGATCCATATTTCAAAAAGAGTATTCCGAAAAATGAGACCGCCATTTTGTTAAGAGTAAATAAGGAATAGTGCGCAAGTTTGCGCGATTTTTTATTACTTTAATACCCGAAGATACCAGCGTGAACCCGAAGATACACGTGAACAACACTCACCTTTTTTGTATTTTTCTGTGAGTAGATGCAGACTAATAATGAATAATAAAACCTATTAATAGCAAAGAAAGCATACTTACTTTACTATCCAATAACAAATTAGACTTTCGAAGAACAGTCACAGCACTTCCGAAGAACGCCGAGCAAACTCGATGCACTGGAAGCGCACTACGCGCGGCAGAGAAAGTTCTAGCACGTTCAAACATGAATCACCGCTCTTTTTTTAGATTCCTCGCAAACATATCTTCGTTGGATACTATGGACATTCTACTATCGAGGTCAAAAATAACTCATAATTTTTTCTTTAAACGTTTGGTAGGGATAGTGCTAAATGTACTGTATCGGATGGCATAAATGCCATTTCCCTGTATTTTGTTTCGTCAAAATCATCTCACATATAATGTTTTGACCTCTCTCTCAACGTTAATATTTACATTACAGATGTTTTGTTCACATTATTTCATTAATGAGTACACATGCTGGGAATGATATCTGATCATATTCTTCGAAATCTCTCAAAGTTTCTGAGTCGATGAGCTCGAAGTACCGCATTTTTACAAAACGCATTACACCATTTTCTCCGAAAGGGCATAATTTTTCTCCAAATTTTTTTAAATATTCAACAAAACTAAATTATCAGAAAATATCTCTCGTCGTTTATATTTATACTATGGACTATTCGCATACATTAATTCATTTTAATAGCTTCAAAATGATTTCTAATGAATTTTCCCGAAATATCAAAAATGTAGGGTGAAAATGATCTCCACATACGCATTGTCAGAAACGCTCAAACGACAGTTTCTTAAAAATTTGTTTCTTCGATAATATTCTTCCACTCTACCATATACGGGTGTCCAAAGAAATTTGAAGACCAACTAGTACGAGAAAGTCTGTAAAATTCTGTAGCAGCTCTATTATGACAACAAATCATATTGCACGGCCCTGGTATGTAAAATGTGGATAAATTGTCTTCCAATTTTTTAGTAAATTACTTGCCCCAACTTCTTGTCTAGACGGAATTTACTTTGAGTGACCTCTCTTACAAAATTTGGCTGACAGCAAACACATCCAGTCTATCTTCGGTCCACTTTCTAAATCGTTTTTACGGGATTTTCTTAAAAAAATGATATCCCCAGATCCATATGTAAGAACTGAGATCCTGCCTATTTTAACCGATCTTTTGATTTTGCGGTGAGGATACCACACAAATTTTTTGTTATATATATTAAGATTTTTTCTAACAACTGTTCATGTTGTATTTATTCTTTAATTTTGATTCAAATTCGTATATTAATATTTAGGGATATTTGTTATTGAGTTCTGTAAGTTGTGTAGATGTAATAATGCATAAAGATGACATGAATGCTCTCTTTTTTGTTTATAATCACTCGAATTAAAATTTGTCATGGAATATAATATTACATAAAGCAAATTTATTTAAGAAAAGCAAATAATGGAAAAAATTAATGCAGTAAACAATTACATTTTTCCACTTTGGAACATTCAGAGACATTTATTAACAAAAATAAGTTTTACCTGAATTGCGTTCATTGCAAACAAATAGTATTACTTGTTTTTTCTTTACTGGAGCAATATTACAACGATGTTGTGTGAAGCTGGTTTGCCTCTTCTGACAATAAGCGAATCTCCTTGTCTCTCTGGTTGCTCCCCTACAAAACTCTTTTATTCTAAAAAGAAAACAAAACTAAGTAACAGAAACTACAGCGAAGGGATGTCAGACGATATTCTTGGTAAACCTAAGAACCTTGCTGTATTATTCACAATTCTATGTATCAACACTAATCAAGTTGCTACCTTTTACTTTTGAAAACGGTTTAATCATGACCGTATCGATAAGGTGCTGGTTTATAATAAAATGAAATGTATAAACCATTTGGTTCTACGTGCCTTTTCAAAAGCTATGAAAAGTACCAACGAATTTCGAGCTCCTATGCTATTCGGATAGAAGTTACTCTCCGTATATTTTTATAAACTGTTGGCGTTTAAAATATTTAAGAAAATTGTATTAATTATTATTATTGAGAGAAATGTTACACACATTAAATTTAATAATCGTTCGGAAGAATTTAGAAAAATCATATTAATTCCTCAAAATGTTCGTAATGATTTACAGAGTGAAGGTACTTTCAACACTAAATTAATCAGAATTTAATATAATTTAACTATTATTTTTCTTTATATTAATTTTAATAAATATATCGATTGTCTGATTTTAAAACCACGTAAGTCTGTTTTGAGTAATTTTTCAAGAACGCAAAAAAACAACTTGAAAGACAATCTATTTCTTCCTTTTGTTTTCTTTTTTTCTACTGTTTGGGCCCTTGTTTGTAAGAATCAACTTGCGAGCGTTTAACACATGATAGGCAACTGTTTAGTGATTCTAATTGCTGTTAAATATGATTTTTCACATAACTGAAATTTACGAGGTTTTAAAATCTGACCATCAATATTTTTATTTAAATTAAAAATGTTGCTCTTTTTATCGTATTTGCATGAGGAAACATTTGTGGTTTCTGTGCTGAATTCAAATTTTGATGATTAAATTTCAGTTTTCAAGTCACGCGCTTAAAATATTGCTTATTACAATGATATTAATGTTAACATTTTTTATGAATCGTATTTTCAATGTCTTTCCTTGGCAAGTTTAAATGCACATTGTAATGCTATTTCTTGCACACAATTGGGACACAGTCTGATAGCCCTAGTGGCAGAACAACAAACAGTTCATTTGCGACCTATGTAACATTTGAGCTTTGTCTTTAATTATATAGTCTTAAAGAAAGTTGCTTAGACTTCACAAATAAGCCTTGAAGATCCACAAACTTTTAGTGGCTCATACATATTATGACGCTGTGTTTGTACAACACGTTTAGGCAAAGCATGTAAATGACAACTTATTTATTGAGCGCTATGTCTTTTAGTGGGCTGCTTATATTATTGTAAAAAGATGGAAAATCTACATACGTTTTCACGTGAAACATCTGCGAATGACAGAAAATGTTTAGTAGTGTGAATTGCGAATTACTAGGATGAGATTAATCTGTAAATTAGATACTATTTGCTTGAAATAATCATATAATATTTTTGTATCAAAGCCGAAATATTTTGTCCTCTTTGTTCCAAAAGTGCTTTAATTTTACATTCCTGATTTATTTTACAGTAGGCAATAAAAATCTTACTTGTCTCTCTTCTGGGCACCTTTGCCTCCAGTCCACTACCGACGCAACTTGGTGTTCGTGAAAATACAATTTTATTTAAAAGAAAAAAAGAACATATCACTACGAGAACGTGTGCCTAAACAAAACAAAAAAGTCTTGAAACCATTGTAAGCAGAGGAAAACCTGCAACGAAAATTGATCCCGGCGTTTTAGAAGAAAATGGACAATTTTGTCGTGTTTTATCCATAAGCTCACGGCTTGTAGCAGCCTGCCGCTTGCCACCCAGAGGCGACGGTGCTGCCCTCCGAACTACTAAAGTCACGTGTTCTGGGTATTTCTATTTCCATGTCGCTCATTCGCATTCCTTTCGTGTTTACAATTGATTTACTAAAGATGAATTTGTGCTACTGCTAGCCTCATAGTTTTCAATTGTCCTATATCATCATTTGCAATTTATTGGATACACGGTAAAGGTTTCGCAAGAAATAGACAAAGTATCAGTGAAGGTCTGTAAAGTGCGTTCTGTAGTGTGTTCATTGGTTAGGTCAAAGTGAATTACTACCAGAAAAGAAGAAGAATGAAATAAAAGAAAAGAAATAAAAGTTATTTAATTTCCAGTTAATGGGTCAAATGTGTAACCGCTCATAAGTCGGTTACATTGTTTAAATAGCGCGCGACAAACTACGACCAAAGCAGTAATAGTAACGCTGAACTACAAGCGGGTGCGCCAGCAAGAAAGGATATTCCAGAACAGACTTGAGCAAAAGTTCCGAACGCACCCACGTAGTAGAAATCAACATCCAATCAGGAATCGCTCGAAGAATTTATGACGGCGCGATCAGCACCGCAGGGAAACGTCTTTCTGTTGTGAACCTTCGACGGAACGACCTGTACTGTCTTGCGGTGTGCGATCTGATACTGGAATGAGAGGAGATCCAAATAAATTATAACCATCAGAAACTTTATAAAAAGCTTTTCTATTGCAAGTAATATTTCACTTGACATTCCAAGTAAGGAATAACGTATATTCGTTGGAGACCGCCGTCTAGCTGTGTTACTTCGCGAGGTCGGCGTGCAACAAGTCGACGAGGGACGGTTTTTCACGACGCAAGAGGCTAATTCGACCCTGGACGCAGCGGGACCATCGCCGTCGTCTGGAGTGGCAGGAACGTGTCGTCGCGGCGACGTCGTGGGTCAAAAAGACCAGATTTTAAAACTTCGACAAAATCCCTTTTAAAATAACAGTTGAGAGGAGGGGAAATCACGGATAAGAATATATAGAATTCACCTCACGCCCAGACAGAAATAGTCAGTAATTTAAATTATCGGCTATTAAGCGTAACTTTTCAGTATTTTTCCATCGTAACGAGAATTTAGATACATTGTTCATGCAAAAAGGTGTAAAATTTATTCTTTTAATTCTTTTGTTTAACTACTATATTTGTTCTTCTAATGAATATTCTTTTCTGCAATTCATGATTTAAATTGTTTTTAATAAATAGTAAAAAGATTAATAAGTTACGTGACAGTGGAACTGCTTATTCAAGGGATCTCATTCATTGTACCAGTTTATTTAAAAGGTATATGCAAATGTATATTACATGTAAATTTTCTTTCAGCAGTGTATGATTTTGATGTTTTTGTGAATTGTATACAGGTATTTCATTGTGTTTGTGTAAAATTGAAAGATTATACTGGGCCATTCAAAGTATTTCCATAAATAGAAAAGGTACAACTGCAGTTGATCAATATTTAGGAAATTGCTGAACACTGCAGCAAGTACATGAATTTCTAGGTAATGTGTAAATTCTAACGAAATTGTATCAGAAGATTTGGTAGAATATATCAAAATCTTTGTTAAAGTTAAAAGTTAACTTGCCTGTATTTATTTTAATAATCAAAAGCAGGATAAAAGACTTGACCTAATTCCTGTAGGACGATTTAGACATAAGAAAATCTTCCTAAATTTTGATGTGACGTTGATTTACCAGGTCAAAGGTCAAGGTAACATTGCTATTAGATAGATCCGCCCATTTTGTATCCTATGTAGGAGTTAATACATATTTGGTGAATACGTGAGGTTCGAAATTGATGTAACCTCGTCATATAGTATTCCTAAAATAAGTGAAAGGTCACAAATGATATAAATTGTTATTCATAGGAAGTATTTTTTAGTACAGTTAGTTGCATTGTACTTCTTCACTTGCTTACAAATTTTCCAAATGATTAGATTACGTGACTTTAGCCACACCTATGAACGAGTGGGGGTTAATCTGCGCATGCGCAGAAGATCGATCGTGCTATTCGTTATGGCGTGCACAAAATCTCTATCTCACACGACGCGCCACAATATTCAGACACGATCTTTGTTTCAATTTTTAGACACGATGTTTGTTTCCGAAACTTCTTCCTATGAAATTCCCAAAATAATCGGTAAACTAAAAATAAAACATTCGCACGGTTCAAATGAATTTCCGGATTCTTTGTTAAAGACCTGTACGTTTTCCATGATACGCCTGTTAATTCACATATTTAGTGCATCCTTATGCACCGGAAAGTTTCCAAATATTTCTAAAACAGCTAAAATTAAGCCGCTCTTCAAAATAGGCAACAAAAAAATTCAAAATGATCCACTCATTTCTCTTCTATAAGTTTTTTTAAAAAAATTAGAGAGACTTTTTACGTACGAATGGAAATCTTTCTCCAGTAAACACGACGTGCTTTCAGATTGCCAACATGGATTTAGAAAATCAAAATCAACACTGAAAAAAATTACTGTCTCACTCACATCCATATACCTATGGTTACGTGTCTTCCAGTCGTGACAATCGATTTATACATTCTGACAATAATCATCACAGATGACGTGACGGTGGTTGATTGTTCATATTTCCAAGCCATGGAGGTTGAAAAGTATAGAACGATTTTCCTAAAAATGAGCCAAAGTGACAGCTAGTGCTGGCAACATAACTGAAGGTTCTGTGGTCATTGTGCCCTTGAGCCCATAAGACTCCCTTCCTGCATTCGTTCGTTTGCAGTTGGCTAACTTGTAAATGGCTTCGACGCTTCCTTTTGTGATGTCCTCGCCCGACAAAAATATAGTGCGCCGCGAGAAATAAATGAAATTAGGAAGTGCAGTGTTATATGTTCTTCCGTAAAAATTCTTTTTTTCTACTAACATTACATTAATTTGCTTTTCGTGTGATAAATATTATGTTTATTTTAAAACCGATACTTGAATGCGAGATGCGTACCGTTGCACGTGGTTCCGATCTTCGTGCTGTTGTGTGGCGAGCTGTGATCAAAAGCTTTCTATTTACATTCGTGGCAGTTTTCTTTTACTGTTTGTGAGAGCATGTTAAGAGATTTTCCACATACGTAATTAAATTTAAATATTTTCCGAACTCGCGTACGTGCATATATTTAAGCGAAGACCTCTACATAGGGATGTTTTCACAGGAGCCATTAGCACTTTACGAAGGGGCATGATCAGCTGTCGCGGCGGAGGGATACATGTGAAATACATGTGATGTTCACTTGTTTTCTCGAACTGTCACTTTGGCTCATCCTTAGGAAAATTGTTCTATACGAGGGAACTGTAACCACCCAATTAATTCACATTATTGCTCTAAGTGTGATTGCCGCTAGAGCGCATATATTTTCAGTCCATGGTGTTGGTGATACTGCCCAAATGTCCTTCGGCGGGAAGCCTTTCCATGATCATGGTGGAAATAATTATATATCTATATAAATAATATAATAATATCTCTCTCTCTCTCTATATATATATATATATATATATATATATATATATATGAAAGTCGTGTGAGTTACACTCATTTATAACTCAAGACCGCTGTACCGATTTGGCTGAAAATTGGTGAGCAGGAAGCTTAGAGCCAGGAGACGGACATAGATACTGTTTACTCTGTCGTTCGACAGCGCGTTCCTGTGTGAGAACGCACGTTTTGCGTGATTTCGCATGTTAGCGGTCATTGTTACCTGTTGTAACTCATTGCTGTAACGCCGCACTGATAACAGAAGGCGATAGTGACGATAGCCGCCTTTCGTTCGCCATTATATCTAAATATAGTCGTGTTAGTTACATCATTTATAACTCAAGAACGGCTGCAATTGATTTGCGAGCAGGAAGCTTAGAGTCAGGAGACGAACATATGATACTGTTTATCCCGTTCGACAGCGTTCCTGTGTGAGAACGCACGTTTTTGCGTGTTTTCGCGTGATTTCGCGGGTTTTCGCACCTTTTCGAATGTTTTCGCGCCTTTTCGCCTACGTTTTATGTGCAGAAGCGTTCTGCAGCGGAGAACAAGCAAGCAATCAAGCAAAGATACAAATGATACTAATAAACGCATGTTAAAAAGTGAAGTGAAGTAACAATGCGCGACCAAGACGATCGAATCTTTCCCGACATAGCCGTAATGCAAGAAGGATACGAAACATTGCTAAAGATGGGGCCGACTGTTAAGGCGGAACAGAGTTCGCCGGGTCAGCTAGTATATAATATAATATATAAATATTCCAACCATGCCCGCGATGAAACGCGGGAGTTCCAGCATTCGTGAATGCGTTCGGCTGTGCGTTGTCATAGATTGCCAGCGCTCCGTAGATCCTAGTCACGTTTCAGTGTTTCCTTGTCATTTACTTCCAATTCGATAACTGACAAGTTTATCTACTAACCAACTAGTTTGCGTCTAATTTATCCTCGACAAGGCCAGATTTTCATAAATTGAGTACTGCTGTACGTAAGATTTGTCCATACCAGAGTATAATAATAATAATAATAATAATAATAATAATAATAATAATAATAATAATAATAATAATAATAATAATAATAATAATAATAATGGTTCATACCAAAGACTATATCTCCATACTGTAGTTTCGGCACAGTAGCTTGAAGCAGAGAGTATACTAATAGAGACGGCACTCATCGTTAATCTCAACGCCTTATTCAAATATCTAATTTTCTGGCGGAGGGGGAAGCAGCCATCTTAGCCCCCGATTGTCTAATAGCGTCGAAGGGCGTTCTACCAATGGAGGTCGCGCGTAATAACGACTGACATTTAAAATGAAGTTGTTTTCTAAATGGCGTCAAATGAATATATTATTTTTATGTAAAATACGCTAGGCAATTAAGAAGACTAAAATATTAGGATTTGGAATCCTAAGTCACTGAATGGAATTATTGTCCAGGGAGTGCAAAATAAAAAGTTATTTTATAAACACAATTTATTTGTAAATTATGTAAATAGTCATATAAACATATATATTTATTTAATTTTACATAATTTATTTCTCAAATTATGTAAATAGTCACACACAATATAAACATATATATACATTTTTTACAAAATAAATGTGAGCAAGTAATCAGACATAAAGATTATTTTACTTTGCCATTGTCTAAATATTGAAACCATGAATTTAGACAATTGTCCAAATATAACTAGTGACCATTACTTCTTTAATATTGCATCATTATTAAAATGCCATACCAGCTATCAACACCCGTAAAATTTCAGCAAATTATCAAAATTGCTACTAAGGTACAATACAAATGAATATTATTGATAAGTTATATAAATAAACAGGAAACTTGCATCTGCACAAACAGTCCACAAAATCTGCCTTTTTTTGCTTGCTTTCTTCAAAAAAGCAATATTACACATTAAACTACATTACAAGAAACATGTTTTACCTCCTACCTAGTAAAAGTGATGAACAAGTAAAAAAAAAATACATGATTCTACTTCAACTTCATTAATCTCAAAGCAGAGTTTTTGGACTTGGTAGGTTTCACTATATTCCGATATTACAGGCTACATATTTATCCAAAAGCATGGCTAGTTGCTCAATGGATCGTGGATGAAAATCCAAAGGTAGATAACATCCAGAATTACTTCAACATTTGATACAGGTATTGAAATAGTTTTTCAATTACTAAAAAATATTTTCATGTTCTTCCTAATCATGTTATGTGACTAACGCACACAATTTCTGCAAAACAATATAACTTAATAAAGCATCTTATCATACCAGAGATTATACCTTAACAGACATTTCAAGAACCATCAGAAATATGTTTAGAAAATAGCTAATGCTTCCTGGTAAAAATGCCAAACTGTTACACAAAGACTAATACATAGTTCACAAGACAGATAGTGGGCCAAAAACACCTGAGATAAAAATTTACTGCAACAGAAACAATTAAATGATTATCACTCAAAATACAATTTTTATTTATTAAATTGAATCCCAAAACTTCAATTTGGTACATGCCTCAAGCAAGTGGTCCTGCAGTTTGGATTTACTAAATTACATATAGTAACAGCAAGTGCTACAGAATAGCACAGACTTTCTCGAAGTTGTTTTCTAATTTCCTTGGAGTGGCTGCTCTATGGTCTTCCCTCATCCTCTTGCCAGCTGGCATCTATCGCCGCCCAAAATACATTTTTTTGCCATTTTCTCAACTCTTCGATTACCAAATAGTAGAACCGAAATATTATTTTAAGAGTATTAAAGAAGGCAAAAACCTTGTCTTAAATAGCAATTTCATTGAAAAATTTGAAGCCATGAAAATGGCGTTGTTGATTAAATGCAAAATTGAAGCTCTTTTCTGAATCTATTTGAGCTGGAAAACTTCATTTGAAGTACTTGAAGAACTTCCACTCACAAATTCAATAATATATCCATTGAAATGTGCATATTACTGGCATGAGATATTGAAAGAAAAAAAAAACATAACAAAAAAATTGTGCAATTTTTGGGAAAACAAAAGAATACGCAAAAATGAACATTACATTATATTATATTAAACAGTACCATTACCACTATTCGTTGAAATAGTTTAAAGAAAGAAATTGAAGCCACCTTTTGAGAAAATGGTAGTTTGAGCTATTTCAAAATGAGTAATTTTGAGCCCAATTGAACAAAAAGGGTTGAGTTTTCGAGAAAATTTACTTGACATTATTTAAAGCGCATGTACTCATAAATATAATCATGATTTTTGCGCATATTAAGCCATTAAGAGGTAAGACTTTTGGTGTTATCATTAAATCATTATCATTAAACCCTCTTACATATGAAAATTCGTCATTTATTTCAGTAAGATCCCTACACTGTTTCATATACTACTTAAATTTTCAAAATTCAAAATTTAAGTAGAATATGTCTTAGGACTACAGAATTTTGGAAAATGTGCACACAATTCACTTTTCCCCATAGCACGTCATACGCAGTTTTTAACTGTTTTTTTACGTAAAATAAAATAAAAATAAATATAGAGCATACCTCAAAATAGCACAATGTTTTTTTTCAGAATGCCTGGCTCTTGTATTTGCTATACTAATTTCCAATCGTCTGAAAGACGCTTGGAAGGAATATCCTCCATAGGTTTCCGTCGCGCACCGAAGGCCATTCATAGTAGAAAATGGCTGGAATTTGCTGATCCCAGATGTTGAAAGTTATCCGAGGCAGGCGCATATGCAGTGCATTTCAGAGCTGAGGATTTCTTGCTGTTGGCCTCAAAAGGAGACTGCGATGTGGTGCAGTTCCGTGCTTACGTGAGTATCTTTTCATTTAATCTTCTAAAAATACAGAAAACCGCAGATTACGCAATGAAAAAATTACGCAGTGTTTTTGATGTATTCAAATCTCTGCCAATTATATTCGTGCATTTGAACCACATACATTTGGTTTGAGTTTTCACAGAAATAATATTAAAATATTGATTTATTTTACAGGTGGTTCTGTAGGATTGGCTACAGCAGTGGAATCCATTTCAACAGCTCCAGAAATACCAGGTAACCTTGTTTGAAGTAAGATTTATGTTTTGTATAATTTTCAAAAAATGAAAATTAATTTTTGTTTTCATTGTGTAATAGCTCTTGCTGATCCCCTGTGTCTGCCTGGAAGGTGGGAAGAGATGGTGGTGCATCCAGCACATCAGACAATGGGCCAGTTCTTCCTCACCTGAAGTCTCAACGCTGTCTGGGAATGGCAAGTTGAGGATCCTCAGGCAGGACCATTAACCCCAACCTCTCAGACTCTCATACGAAGTGGTGATTCTTAACCATTGGTACTACTCGTGTGAAGGATCTCACCCTCGTAAGCGTCTGATGTATCATGACCTTCAGGATAAGAAATCAAAAATTAAACATCTGCAAGAGCGTGTGAAGTTCCTTCACGGCAAAGTACTGTCTACTCGTAGGAGAACGAAGGAATGGAACAATCTTGCAGATGAAATTGGGCAACATATTTCGCCCCTGTTTTACAACCTCCTGAAAGCACAGCTCAGCAACAAATCCAAATCTCCTTTTGGTCATAGATGGTCTACAGAAGTGAAGATTATTTGTTTAGCCTTTCGCAACTGTAGTCTTCTAGGCATACAAACTCTCAGGAAGTTAATGTTACTCTTCTCTCTGTTACTCTTCTCCAACTTTCCAATAAATTCCTTTCCATGTTGGCGCTTGGTTTCAGCATTTAGAGTGATCAGTTAAAATTTATGACTCAAATTCAAAAAATTTGTTCTCTAATTTTTGATGAAATGAAAATTCAAAAGAATTTATCTTTTAGTCCGTCCAGAAATTACATATTTGGCTATGAAGATATAGGTTCCCAGCGCAGGTGTCAATATGCAAACCATGCTTTGGTTTTTATGGTTCGTGGTCTCATTGACAATTGGAAGCAACCTGTAGTGTGCTATTTGTCTCATGGTACTATTTCGGTCACAGATTTAGAAAATATAATTAGTATGTCACAGGCTTTGGCAGAATTAGCCTACATTGTGGCCATTGTGAGTGACCGGGCATCAACTAACGCTCGTTGCTTGAGAAAACTTTGGCTTTAAAACTTGTAATTGGGGATAGACCAATTTTTAAAAATTAATAATTGTAAAATTGTTGTAATTGTTGATCTCCTCGCCATGTTTTCAAAGCAACAAGAAATGCTCTTTTGGAAAACAAAATTATTTTTAAAACAGATAGTGGAGAAGTAAAAGAAACAAGCTGGCAATTTTTAGTGGACCTTTTTGAATTGAAAAAAAAATAATTTAATAAAAACATGGGGAATATCACAGATGAACACATTTATCCTAAAAGGAAAATGAAAGTGAAGAAGGTTCAGGTTTTGAGTGTAACTGTTGCTAATGCACTGTATAAATGTGGTGTGGAAGGGCCAAGTATCATTGAATTTATTAATGACATCACTCGCCTCTTTGATTCATTTAACGGCATGAAATTTGATGACACTCACTTTTATAGAAGACCACTGAGCAACACTGCTCTCAGCATTTGGAATTTTGGCAGAGTATGGAAAAGAAACTGTCAGTGGGAAGTTCGTTAATGCAAATAGCAAAGCCTGCTTTCACTTAGGTGAAGGAGGCATGGTTAAACAATATCGACGCTGTTTCCACATTGTGGAGAATGCTTGAAGGCTTGGGAGTGACATCGTTGGTAACTCGACGTCTCAACCAAGATCCACTTGAGAATCTCTTCGGTGTTGTGGAGGCAGCTGCAGTATCTGCAACAACGACCCTACCAGTCTGCAGTTTGATTTGGCTTTGAAATCATGTATTTTGAATGGAATGATTGGTGCCAATGGTAAATTTAATTGTGAGTAAGATTGAGAGTGTAGGAGCAAGAGACACTCATGTCTGTGATGTTGTTGACAATTCGTCTTTCTTGAAGGGGGGAGAGGAAGTGAAGACAACATGTGCCTGGATTGCCACAATGCCCTCAGATCCCACAGACAATCCTCTAATATCTGATGAGGCTGCAAGCAAAACCATTAAAATCCTGAACAAAATTCCCAATCTGAAGTCGTGCCATTCTTGTTTTGTCTCCTTGATCTATTGCCACCATACTCCTCCACGTGAGGGAAGAAATGTTGTGTGTGCATGTTCCAAACCAAAGGAAATTGTTGTTAAAATATTTTGGGAGTTATCTTTGAAAATTTTCAAATTTTTAGAAAACAAAGGACATGCACCAAAACTTCTTGAGGAACTTCAAAATTTTTGTCAAAATTCAAATTTTCAATTCTTTGGCTGTAAAGAGCATTGCTCTGAGATTCAAAATTAATGAAACTATTAAGGAGCAAGACAAGTATAATGAGTTCTGCTTGAGGATCTCAACATGCATTAAAAGAAGTAGGTTTCTGTAAATTGTTAACATTTATTATTAATAGTTTTAGTTTTAAGAATATTTTATTTGAAACCTACTTCTTTTTAATTAATTCTTTTAACTTAGAATATTGTTGACCCTGGAACCTAATTTATTTGTTCTTAAGTTTCTTAAACCCCATCTCGATCAGGTGTTTCATCCAGGTTCTCTGATCCATTGAACAAATGCTGAGATGGACCCTTGTTTTGCTTCTGGACATAAATGTAACTTCATTATCTGTGCACATCTTCTAGAATTCAGTGGGAAATACAATTATTAAAATTATCGTTTCCATGTTGTTGCGGCAGGAAGTATTATTCCAAAGGACAACATGGGTAAGAGCCAAAATTTCATTTCCAAATCACTTTTCCCTATAGCATGTCATACGCAGTTTTTAACTGCTTTTTTGACGTAAAATAAATAAATAAAATAAAAAAATAAAAGTTACACCATGGCACTTATGCCAGTTTTATCAGAGAAATGTCATGTTGCAACAGGTTTGTTACTGCAGACAAAAGTTGCAAAGATTTAAAACAGAAATATAAATATACTAGGTTTTACTTTATGCTTATATGAGAAATACTTTTTTAAAATGCTCCAGGGTCATATTAATGTATTACTGACTAACCTGGCAAATTTCCCTTCCTGAAACAATTTATGGTTGTTTCCAAAAATTTGTCTGCGCGCTTTTTCATTTTTTGTGAATTGTTTAGATACAGAAGTGGTAGCACAAGCACTGTATATAAGGTATCCTTCTGATAGCTGCTCTTAAAGCACTCGGTATAAAATGGATGTTATTGTTCATCCTTTTGTAGGATGGAACAATGAGATCTTGTCACTTGCAATAACTCAATATTAATTTTCTTCAATTGCTGCTACTTTTAAGCTATAATTTATTAATATCTTGTATAAATTGAATGAAATGATAAGCACAATTCCTGCTGCGCCATTTACTGTCTGGAAGTAAATTACAACTTGGCATTCTCTCTAAGGGTTGCTAGGAAAAGGAATGTTTTACCATAATGAAAAGAAGAACACAGTAGTTTTCAGTACCTTAAAAATGTTTTCAAAATTTGCTTAAATGTCACTGTGGAAAATGATTTGTGATTTAGTTCAACAATAATTCAAACTTAGACATTTAATTATCAAATACCTTAATAAGATAATTTTGTGTAAAATAATTTGGAAACGTTATGAGGAAAGGAAAAACAGATTAATTCATGAAACTAAACAGGTACTTTCATTCCAAACTCTGTCATTTTAACATTAATCTACTGAACTTTGTGTAAGAACCAAGCTTCTACATTCTAAAATAATGGTACAAATGATAAGATATTCATTTTCCATATATTTGTACAGTGAATTAAACTTTTAATTCTTTTCTAAAGAAAATGGTTGTTTTATATTTTTCTACTAAAAATGTTTTGTGAAATACTTATTAAATATGAATGATTGAACATGTAACGTTAAAATGATATAGCTTAAGTAGTGCGAAATAAGGATCTGCATTTTTGCTTGCATGAATCATCATTGAGTCAAGTTTGTTTTGGTAAAGTTTCAGTAATTAAGTATTTCAGTTGTGGATGATAGTAATTAAACAATCTATTATTAATTATTAACTTGGAAATCAATATTGTCATGTTCGTGTAGTTATTTTATTGCAATTTCACAAAAATGTTTTCGCAGTGCTTGAAAGTGCACTACACTTAGACAGGACTTGAAGGTCAATAATTCCCTTCAGTAGTTTGTAATAGCAAATGTATATTTAATCACTTCAATGAGTCGTATGCATAAAATGTTAGTATTATTTAAGTTAGTATCGCCTATAGTACAAGGTGTTAGTACAAGTACATACTACATATCGTATGCATAAACTAGGTTGTTTTGCTGCATAGGAAACACTACGCGCCTTTAGGTTTTACTTTTCGATAATAATCGATTAGTCACACTTCGGGTGCATTCGTGAAAGTTCGGGAGAGTTCGCGACCCGCGTATTTCATTTCGATCTTGAACAGAGTTAAATTAATATAATCGTGAATGTTTCTCCGGAACTACATTCGATCGTTAATTGTTTTCGCGTAAGGTTGATTGGTCCTTCCGATTGGTTTCGAGGTTAAGATCTCCACCACGTGCGTGATTAATTTGTGTATAAAGACATTTGTGCATTAGATCTGCATAGAAAAGCATTTCAAATGTCCGACGAAGAATTTATACTTGAAGAAGAAGATATCGGAGAGCAGGTAACGTTCGTGAATCTTCTGAAAGAATATCCTGTAATTTTAAGTAAATCTCAGACGCCAGTAGTGAGAAACGAAAAGCGTCAGCACTTATTAGAACCTAGAAAACCATTATGCGGAAAGGTTGTGACAGAAAAGCAGCTTATGAAACTTAATAATATGAAAAATGAAAGGAAAAGAAAAATCAGATATTAAGAGCAGAACAGGAAACAAGAAAATTTCACTTTTGCCTTGGGAGCGGGAAATGTTGAATTTGATTTCCAGGGATGAAAATCCCACTTTACATAAATTGTCATGTAAGTATTATTATTTTTATTATATACCACAATATATCTCGTTATAAGAGTTAAACAAGTGAAAATAAATTCACTTTATGTATTGAAGGTGTACTGATGCTGGTCTTCCGGTCTGTCTCTGAGATTTACTCCTCGATGAATTACCACCCATACCGGAATCATGCTCTCCTCCAGCCATGGAAGAAGTGGTACCGAAGAGGTCCAACCGAAAGCGATCTTTCGAAACGGAAGAATATGCAAAATTAAGTACTGGAGAACTGCAACGATTATTAATAATTGAACAATTAAAATTAACACGATTGCAAGCAGAGTATTATGAAAAAATGAAAAATTGTTTCACAGTTAAATACTGATTTAATTTAAAACAATAAAGCAAATAACAATTGGGTTTTCATTCATTGTGTATAATTTCAGCCAGTCTATTATTTTTCTGTTGTCCTCTCACGCATATTGTAGTTTCATCACCATCGTCATATCTGTATAATCAAAATCACCACTATCACTCAACCATCGAAGTCATCATCATCTTGGCAGATATTGAAATGTTGTGTAAAAGAATACATGTTAGATCGATGGGATACGAGGTGGCATTACAATTTCCCCACGCCGTAGTGAAGAATCGGGAATCTTCTTTTTAATTTGCCAAAACAACGTTCAATTATCACTCGTTCTCCCGACAATAATCGGTTGTATGACATTTGCTGGGGATTGTTGGGATTTCTGTACGGCGTCATAAGCCACGGCGCATTCCCATAACCTTCATCTGCAATTAATACCACATTTTCACTTCTCTGCATCACTGCATGCACAGCATTGTTTCTCCACACGCGTGAATCGTGAACTGAGCTGGGCCAGCTGGATATCAACACTGGTGAAATATTCTTTAGAATCACAGCGCCTGGAACATTGACGGAAATCTTATGATTCACGTATTCATCTCCATGAATCGAAGGTTTGGGAAATCCTTACACGAGTGCAGCCCAGAGCACCTATTGCAGTCGGGAATTTGTACTTTTGTTGCCATTTATTCTTTGTTGCTCTATATCTTCAAATAGTTGAAGGAAATTTAACCCATGTATGAGATTTTTCCACAATTTTTTCGGTCAAAATGTAATTGATCTGGAAACTGTGCTCTGATGAACCCCTATTTCTTCACCAATCCCAAGTTGAAATCCAGGATCTGCCACATACCGCAAAAAAAATATCATTTGTTGCTCAGAAGTTAAGGCTGCCCCACGTCTTTCTTTCCTAAGAAATATTCACTTAACCATTCCACATTTTCTTTCTCAAATCTGTACAATTTCTTATAGTCGCCATTTAATGGCATCCTTCTCTCTTTGTACGTCTTTCTATCATGAATTTGTAAAAATCCTGCCATTCAAGTGTCGTAAACCTTTTACTAAGCAACTGAAGTCAGGTAAGAGGCATGCTACGATTTTTCATAGGAAAAGCTACAGAGTAGAAGCTTTTACTACAGTTTATGCACAGGGGATTCTGTAGTATATCTCTAAACCATAAGTAAAACCTAAATCACGGCCTATTGATCACATTTTTTGCTACGATGCAAAGCATATACTAAGGTGTTTTATGCATATGATTCGTAGTATATTCCATTTGTAAATCTTAGCAAAAGCATTTACTCCAATATTCTTAGATGGAAGAAATATTTATTTCCAGATGTACTTGAAGATAAAGTATTTTCGTATTAGGTACTAAGATTTTAATTTATTGTTCAGATTTTGCAGTAGTAACTACACGATTGTAGTGAATTTGTGATGTGATATTAATTCTAAAATCAATATTTATCAAATTGTATTACTTCGAGAAATTGTTTTTATGTAATTTACCATTGTTTTTTTTTATTTAATTTTAATAAAGTTGTGTCACTCTATTTTATTGAGTTGTTTGTCATCCCAGTCACTTCCCATGGCAGGGTATCCCACGTTTACAACAGAATCCTAAAATAAATTATAAATTACACCACAATGACTGTACGTTCAACAAACCTCATAGTATAGCTAACGCATCTAATTGGTGGAGATATCGTCCAACGTCATCGCCCCCACCACCAATTACTTGTATGACTCCCCTACTCACCGCCTCGCCAGTTTAGTACTGAAGCCACTTGTTTGAGCGCAGCACTAATCGCCAGCCGTGAGAATTACCACGTAATTTGACAGCCCTGGTTGATTAAATACTGAGCAGCCGTCTCTATTAGTATACTCTCTGGTCCATACTGTAGTTTCGGCACAGTAGCTTGACGTTCAGGATTATTTTGAGAGCATTAGTGGATAGTTGTATTATAATTTCCTGACTTTATTGGATTATATTTGAAGAAATATATTTGATAATCACTATTCAATTGTGTTCACGCTTCGACATATATTTTTGTTCTTGCATCCATATTTCTTTCCAGTAATTAAAGAACACACATACACTGTTCACAAGCATTGATAAGTGTTGTTTAGCTGTAAAACGTTGTTACTAATGGTGGATGGTCAAGATATATTGTTTGAAAGTATTTCCTTGAAAGTAGAAAAGGTAAGATTCTCTTTTAGCTATTATGAGAACTTTTATGCTGGTAATTTGTACAGTTTGCAACTACGACAAAGAAGGAAATTGTTAGTTCCCTAGCACGCAAGTAAGCTTTTGAAGGGAAATTGTATGTTCAATGGAAGTGTTTATTACAGATATTTTCTATTGATTTCAGGTTAAAGAAGAACCTGATGAGTTTTTTGAAGAAGCCAAACCCATTGTGAGTTGTGTTTTTTTTTTTTTATATCTGTTTGGTCTATCTTGAAAATTGATTTGATATGACGTTTCTGTTTTACTCATGTTACTGCCAAAGTGGAAGAAACGTAGTGAAAGTGAAGACAAAGGCCATGGATTGAAAAACATCAAATCTCGGAGGCACATGATTGTGTTGTGTTCAATACAAGTATATTACAGGGAATGTTTTGTGGTTGAAAGTCCATTTTATTGAACTTCAGTAGAGAAGGGCAGTTTGGTTTGATTGTTCTTATGGTTATAGGTATTGCGAATCCTAACTGCACCCTAAAAAGTATTTTCACTTATTAATGTTTCTGGAAAATTTGCAATTGCCAGAATGAAAGGATTTTAATACATTGTCACTGACAAGTCAATAAATCCATCTGCTGCCATGGAACATTGCAAGAAAATCTTGTACTAACTATTGTTCTTTTGTGAACTCTGTTCAGATGCAGAGAGGAATTTACTGAAATTTGCTGAGAATCTTATAAACATTAAAACTAATATTGTCCATGGCAACACAATCACAGGTGATATGTATGAGGCCACATCGCTTACATGGACAGACAGTTTATAAAAATAAAATTATTAGGAATATGATCAAGAAAGTTAGTAATGCTATATTTCTGGAGCGATAAGGTTCAGATTACATTTTTGCCCACTTTTTTGCTACAATAGAAATTCAAGATATTAATATTTTAAAAGAAAATAAATAAGAGACATTATGAGATAAATGAAACATATCATTAAAAATAAGTATACAGAAACACAGACTTGATATAAACTAATTTAATTTGTATTTCTACTTTTATCATGTAAAATGACTAGTCAGTTTAGGCTTTAATAACCATAGCAATGTCGAAATATAAGAGGGTTTTGTTCATTACCAGAATGAGAGGTAGGGGCTCACAGGCAGACCCTGCAGAGCTTACAGCGTAAAATTTTATGGTTGAAGTCTAGAACACGGTACAGCTTAAGGAAGTCGTTTAAACAGACACTTCGCATCACTCCAGCAAGGGGTTGGAAGGGACCAGTGGTGATTAGGCGATTTCACCCTTGTATTCTGTCAGAGCACTTACTACTAAATAGTATTGTGAACATGGTGATGTGTCTGTGTGATAAAGCATGAAGTGTTCTTTCTTCAAATCGTGTTTGCAACTACACAGTTTGAATTCTCCAGGTTTTCTTATAAAGTGTTTACTGAAGTGCTTTCTTTTGAAAGGGATTTGCTAATAATGCAGTGGATAGACTAAAGATGTTTATAGTGATTGTGAGGGCATAGAGCAAGCCTCACAGGACTTCAACACGGTGAGTGACAAGAGAAAAAGTGGTGGAAGAATAAGGGCCAGCAAAGCGAGAAGAATTTCCTTTGGAAGTAATTAGGCATTAAAATGCTGTGGGGACAAAGTGTATAAAGGGAAAGCCGTGAAAATCGTCTATTGATCATTTTTATTCATTTCTATTGGAGCACGTGAACGTAATTTGGGGAGGCTTGTGGACCCTTTTGCCCCTCCCCCTCTCCCTCCTCCTCCTGCCTCGCTTCTCTAAGGGTGTACACATTCTACTTTAACTATTGTTCAGACAATTTCATTAAATGAAGAAATTGAACTATCATTAATGAAGATGTTTACTTTTTTAAAAAAATCTGATTCACTTCTTTACATTCTACACTTTAAAAAAGAAGAAAAAATGTTATTGCAACAATATTTGTATTCAAGTTAGTGAAGATTTTATTTCAATTAAAACGCATCTTCTGAACTTGGACAGCTGTATTTGAATCACGTTAGACTGAGAATTAAGATGAAACAAATATTTCAAATGTATTGTGAATTTTAAGATAAAATTCTATATGTCAATGATCCTGGAAGTTTTTCTCCCATGTACGCTGTGTATAAGGGCAAGTAGATTTCTGTTTTATGTTGTTCCATGTTTAGAGTAATAATAAGAGAATTTCTTAAAGTATTTTTATGGAGATTACTATTTCGAGTATGATTATGTGGTAGGATTTGTAATTTTATGGACAGTGGTTTGCAAGACTGTGTAGTTAAGTTTGTCATTGATCTGACTGTTTGTTTCATTATTCAGTCTCTCACACCTACGTTCTCTTTTTGATTCATTGAGAGTATAATTTTTTTCAAAGAAAGTTCTTTGTTAATAAATGTGTCGTGAATGGAAGGGAGTTTAATAAATGAAGATGATGGATGATATTTTGTTGGCGTGTGTAGGGTCTTGATGCCGCCTGTTTCCATGATATTTGGAAACCACAAACCAATAACTCGAATGAAGATGTTAAGGAGGAATGCAAGGTGAGGATTACAGGTTCCCATTAATGCAGTCCATTTTAACACTAGAATATGGAGTATTGTTTTGAGGGTGGTCAGTAGATTGGTGAAATTAAATTGTGCCGTATAGTGTTGCTTGAAAAATTGCCTGTTAGGGCTTTTTGTGATTGTTTATCGGTAACTTTATTATGAATTTTTTCCTTTGTTGTTTTATGCTTTTATTTCTGTTTTTCATGGATTGCTAAAATGCTGTGTTTCCTTTAGTTCGTTTGTTTGTTTTTTCCATAGGAGTTCCACAATACAAGTACCTTGAAGATTGTGATTAAGAAGGAAGAAAATGAAGAAGTAAGCTATTGACATGTACTAGTTTTATTTTAAATGCTTGATAGTGTATTTCCTTGTTGGAGGTAAAATTAATAAAATGTGTCCTAATTGGAATGCCTTAATGGGAATTGAGCTAAAGGAAATGATGGATGATATTTGTTCGTGTGTGTAGGAGCTGGAGCCACCTGTCACTGTGTTTTTTGAGGCCACAGAGGCCACAAAAGAAGAGGTTGAAGAGGAATGTGAGGTGAATATTACAGCTAACTTGTCCGGTGCTTTTTTCACAAAAATATATAAAGGCCCTGTTGTGCACGTTGTTGTTCACTACAGATCGGCAAATCTCAGGTAAGATGTGAAGTCAGTTCAATTGTTCAAAAAGCTAAATCGACAGTTCATATTCAGGCATGCAACACTTTTGGAACGTTGGGAACGTTGAGGGAACGTTGTGTATTCTGAACTAGAGGCGAAAAGCAAACCACTGAAAAGCGATGAATCTGAATTGAAGTCCCTTTGCTGATTTATGATCTCTTTGCTGTTGTTTCTTGTGGTTGATTTATCCAACATCTGCCTGTGTGCTGTAGTTTTTGTGGTTTTCTAGTACCTTTCAATTTATGCACACAATTTATCTTAAAATTATTTCATTTTATGTGAAAAACTGTTATAACTGAATTTGGCATTTGTGAATCAGAAGCAACATTTGAAAAGCTAAAAACTATATAATAAGAAAAGCAGTTATGTAGCTCAGACATATCTCCTGATACCCGAGGTAGCAAATAACTACAATGTGTGGTATACTTGCCTTGAGTAGGTGGTAAACATATTGAATGACTAAACTTCTCTTTGTACCTTTTACGCCTGGTTTTGATAGACGGTGATCTGTGAAAAAATTTCATTTCTCCACATTTCGAAATGATTTGGATAAGGATGACATTTTTTTGTTGTCTCAAAAATGTGTATTTGAAAACAAATTCTTTAATATCTTCATACTCTGTTATTCGTGCAGTTTGCATGTTAGCTACTTCAATATATCACTAAGCTACTACTTCCCCAAGGTTCTGGTTCCAGGTTTAAACCCTCAAGATTGGTAGCTCAGCTTCAGCTTCAGTTTAAATAGCATTTAGTGCTGATCGCCAATTGTCTAACTGGGCACTGACATTATACCTGGTTTAAATGGTTGATCACATTTAAAACTTGGGCTGTACTAACTGCCCCAAAATTGTTATATAATTATTAGTATTTTAATGATTTTCAGTTGTGAATTTTGATATTTTGCATATTAATAATAAATCGCTTATGGGACCAAATAATCTCAAGAGTTGCCCATTAAAAATCATTTTGATACTTTATTTTTAAGCACAGTAGTTGTGCGTAGATGTGTTCCTAAACATATACTTTAAAATCAGAAAATACCATAAAAGAAAAAAGAGAACTACAATGAAATCAGAAATCTTTCGTAAATGAAAGACCCACAGTTTTCTAATTTTTTGTAGAGAATCTCAAAAAATCATGCCCTATGTATTGTTTCTGATTTTAATGGTAGATTAACAATTCAGGTGGGTAAGGAAAATATTTATATGTAACCAAAAATGTATAAACTTATAAATGTTGAACACATGTAAATTCAATTTGTTGCATTGTGATACAATTCAAAATATTGTGCAGGTTCTTTGAGATTGTGCCTAAGAAATTAGGAAAAGTGGGTCATTCAAGCTGATGAAAGATTTTTCAGTTAATTGTGGTTCTCTTTCTTTTTACATATTTAATTTTTAAAATATAATTTGTTATAACTATTCCACTGGAGATTTTTCTTTGTATTGACAGTTAGTATTGTAATGGTGCAGTCACTAACTACACACCTCTTGCATAGCTGGACTGATGGAATACCTTATTAAAAATCCATTACTGATTAGTGGTAACAAATTGTTAGCATTTTCTCGCAGTCTAGGGCATTGGACATCGTGGCCCATGGCGCTTTGCTACATACAAACTAAGGTCATAATGACCGCTTTCACACCATGTGCAATGATTTGTATAAGCTTTATTACACCCTCATCTGACTGGCTTCCCAGACTACTTCTGCCATGGAAATATTATGTGCAATGATTTGTATAAGCTGATATATCTCTCATCTGACTGGCCTTGTACATACTTCTACCATGGAAACATTGAGTTATCATTAACTGTCAGTCCCAAAGCTTATCTCCTGGTAGTGTTCAAACTTATAATGAAACAAGTTTTGTTTTTGTCTTTAAACTTTGAGGTGAAATGCAGTGTGTGTTGTGTAGATTACCTTCAAAGTGAACTTGAGTGTCCTGTTGCAGGATCCTTTGGCAACGTGTGTTGAAAGTTTTTGCATTAAAAATGAAGAGACTGATGATTCTTTCATGCCTGGTTGGTGGAGTAGAAATAAAAAAGTTTAGATGGTGATACTGTGTGGGAATTTTGGATGGGGAAGGAGATTAATTCTTCCAAAAATCACTGTGGAATGCACATAACATCACTTTCTGTCGCAGTTTGTACTAGTTTTGTGAAGGAGAAATGTCAATATAGAACTTTGTACTATTCTCTTTCCTAGAGAAGAATTAACATATATTTTTCTGCTTTGAGTTAACCATGATGAATTTCTAGGCAACTTACAATAGCATTATCAGTACGACAAAAGACCAGTGCATTTTTCTCTAAAACTGTTTTCAGGAATAATTTTTTATTTTTGATGGGTGACTTTTTATAATTCAGGAAAGTCAGAGAAAGAAAGAAAGTACATCTAATAATGTTTGAAAATATTTTCTTTGACGTATTTAATATTATTCACCAGGTAATCATTTTCAGGGAAATGTTTAAACTTTTTCAGCTATTTTAATAATTCTTTAATTGTTATGCAGCTAAAGTTTAGAATCAGGTTCCAAATAAGTGACATTTTGTAGATCTCTGAGGACTTTAAAAAGAAGTTGTAAGATTTACTTTCCTGGAGATGAGGAATATCTGGAGGTCAATCCACATCAATTTTTCACAAAGCACTGAAGAAGGTACTCTCTCTGACATGGATTTTTATAAAACCCTGTTGATTCACCATATCCTCGAGCCCTGAATGTCACATGAATTCTGTCTCTTTGAAGTTTTGTGAAGTCTGGTGAGTTCAGAACGTCTGTAGACGCATTTCTATGACAGATTGTATAACAAATGAGCGCCCTTATTTACACATCTCACTGCGAAAACATTTTCCAGCCAGTCATTGAGTAGCATTAATAGCTGTCCGTACTCAAGAATGAGTTTTACTGTTAAATGTACTCATCGCATGGAGGTTAGAAAGTTCTCATGAAAGATTTATTTAATCCCGCTTAATAATAATGACGAAAAATAGTATGAAGTGCTTTAAAACGTTTCAAAATGCTGTTGAGAACATGTGTGATTGTGTGACTTAAAGCCTTCTGG
Organism: Teleogryllus oceanicus; assembly: GCA_964035755.1. Classification (NCBI taxonomy): domain Eukaryota; kingdom Metazoa; phylum Arthropoda; class Insecta; order Orthoptera; family Gryllidae; genus Teleogryllus; species Teleogryllus oceanicus. The sequence continues at coordinate 8,183,792 of CAXIVR010000013.1, read as the reverse complement.
CAGGAGTATGATATGGAATAATACTGCAAGACTCCCATATAGGCCTTGTAAAGACTATAGGAATTCTGCTGGTACTTTTTGATCTTATGTGTTCAGAAACATTCAAATTAATCTTATGTGCTGCATAATGTTTTGGTACTATGGTATTAGATATTTATAATGGCCATCCCATTTTCACAGTGTTCTTGCGACATGACATAGCCAGTGTGACAGTTATTGATCATTGACTTATAGATGTGGTTAGTTAATTGTGAATTTGGTGTAATAATACTCTAATAATTTGTTCAGTGATTCTTAACTGGTAAAACAATGCTTAATTGACATGTTAGACATGCATAATTATCATGAAACTACCATTAATTTGCTATTTTCTTTTCATAATACTGGGTTCTCCTGATTACTCAACCTTGGAAAATATTCACACTACGTTCAAAGATTTCCGTGGAGAAAAGGGTACAAGTTAGTAAATATTCTTAAGAGTACTATTTTGGAGAATTCTCAGTTCAATCAATTGATCAAAAACATTAGGTAAATTTCTTACATTGGGTAACCAACTGTCAGTTCTTAAAGTTGAGATTAAAAGTGCTATGAATTATTGAACTCGCTGTCATGAAAAAAATGTTATAGAATATTAATATATTCAAATAAATGAAAGAGGACTGCTTTTGCATTATCACTTAACAAATTTTAACCTCTGAAATGAAAATTGAAACATTTCATACCTTCAATAACTTTATTATGTATACATTTTTAGAAGATGGGTATAAAGGTACCAAAATAAAGGAAGTATTAGTGAATAATAATTCAATGGTATTGTTATTGATTTGAAGGATACTACAAATAGTTCCAATTCAAACCTTTTTAACCTACAGTAAATTTTATCAACTTAGATAATTTTGAAGTGAAATTGTACAAAATCAAAATGAGTTTGCTTAGTCCTTTAGGATTACACTAAAAATCCTAAAAGTTCTTGTCCTACTATTAACTTTCTCCAGCCTCAGCCTAGCACGTTTTCCTGGGTGAGGAGTAAACTGTGTAAATTTTGAAATGGAAATTATACATTTGAATTTTTAACAAGCTGATAAAACAATGAATAATGTTCATAATGTAATGTCTTATATAATAACACTTTTTTATCAAACCGGACCTAACAGCCTAATTTGATAATTTTTAATATTGTATTGCATTAAGATGTCTTACAGCACAAGGGACTAAGAACTGCTCAAAAGTGAAAACTTTTCATTGTCTGCATTTCTAACTCCATTTTTATTAAAAGGAAGAATTTTTCCACTACTTGAAGTTAATTTTTGATGGGACTGAAAGAACGTTATTAAAATATATTTTCAACCCATTCATTCACAATCAAAACTTTACTTCACATACTTTCATTCACACATCATTTTACATACCTGATTTATACAGACTCAAAAATTAACTTCATATAACTGAAAAATTTCTTTTAATAAAAATTAGAATTGTATAATAATTTTCAAAGAATTAACACATGAAGCTAATATGTGCAGACATAATGAAGTGACTAGGATATATCTTCGAGAAGTATACCTAAAAAGCAGAACAAAACTCATCGTATGAGGCAAATGCTATATTACTTCTGGGAAGGAAGCACTGGACCATCCCCAGCATCTGCCTTATGACTAACGAAGACTCAGATAAAACTTTGTTAGGATAGTGGCTAAAGCCAAACACACGTCTTATGTAAAACATGCAATAATAATAATAATAATAATAATAATAATAATAATAATAATAATAACAAGAATAATAATAACAATAATAATAATAATAATAATAAAAGATTCACTTATTATGCAATATAGTAGAAAAATACTCGCATGTATTCTACAGAAAAGAGCAAATTTCGTACAGGTTGGTTGCTTCGGTTTCGAGCATGATGTTATTTGGAATTGCGCGGGTCAAGGCACGGTGTTCTACGTGGGTGACAAGAGCAGCATGACTGCTTACAGCCTTCAGCTTGGCGACACCGCAGTGCAATTTCACTAGCTGATTGTGCCATTGCTGAAAGGATCTCGTGTTTATACGGCGAGCAAAAAGGGCCTTCAGAGAGTGGGGACTGTCAGTGGAAAAAACTTTCTTACTTATTGGTTATCTACTAGTTGTTACCCGCTTCCAGGAGTACCTTGCAACTCTGTACCTGAAAAGAATAAAAAATGTCAAATCGTTTTTCAAACGAAGAAAACAAGAAAATCCATGTTCCTTCCAGTATCTCCTTCACTCAAGAAATAGACGATTCTATCGAACACCTCACTTATCATCTAAAATCGGCATTCCGGAAAAGGTCAACCTTTCCCCCAAAACTCCCACCGCACGCTTTCTGCTGACATACTAGCCGTTATTAGATATAAGAGTAGACTACAACGACACTACAAATACAGACGCGACGAAGACAAGAGACAACTTAGACTCAACGACGACTTCACTCTATGCTACAACTGCACGAGATCCCCATGTACGACGACTTACTTAAAGACAACCGCAGCCCCCAAACTTGTTCAAAGTCAAGGCAGTACGACACAACCCCCCCTCAGTATCCCCTATCCTGTCCAGCAACAACACCTCACCTTTGATCCCCAAACTATTACGACCTCCTTTTAAGCAAAACCTCAGCCGTGCGCTTCTTCCTCCCAATATCCCTATCCCGACAAATGTGATCCTAAACTACTCATGCACTCCTACACTCCCACCTGACCGACAACAACCTTGAAGACTAATGACGTACAACTTCGACAACTAATACATACAATAGACTGTTCGAAGACTTGCGACCCGGTGGAGTCTCCCCAACCTCTCTAAAAATGCAATCGACTCATTGGACCCTTATCCTCAACTTCTGTCTTCACATATCCTACTTCCCTACCGCCTGGATGGGTATCAGCGTATCATGATCCCGCAATGATGATCCGTAGTGATTTTTCGTTGTTAGTATTCAAAAGATAGAACCTAGAAATTGTTTTATACGAAGTGAACAGTGAACGCCAAAACTGGGAGTTATAAATTATTGGGCGGGACAATGATACTCGGAACTTCGTGTCCGATGATAGGAACCCAATGCTAACTTGCAGGAACTTATATGCTACATTCTTGGCTGTCCGGGTGACGCCGCGTTAAGTGATCTGGTGCCGACGTTTCGATCATGTCGTGATCTTCATCAGGGCTCGTAATGCCTTGTTTATTTATAACAAATCGCCAATCGCAACTAGAGGGTTGCCTGTCAACCGCGGGATAGCGGCGTGGCACACGAGCGGACGGCAGGAAGCGGTCCGCAGTCGGACGACGCGGGCAGATCCGGAGTCGGACAGCGCGCCGCGGCCAGACGGCCCGGCGTGAATGGAGGTCGGACGGTACGGAACAGTCCTGCCGGCTGGGCGACTGTGTGGAGAGGTCCGCACCAATGAGCGCCAGGCACAGAGGCGCAACCCCGCGTCGACGTTGATATTCTGGGGCTGACTGGCGATCTCCATCGCTTCTTTAAGCCGTCTGGGCCACCATCGCTGTTCTCTAGCGAGCACCCTCGTCTCGTCAAATAAAAAGTCGTGCCCCGTTTCCCAGGCATGCTGGGCGACCGCGGAGAGTTGGACATTCTTGTTTTTGAAATGGAGAATGTGCTCACGTACTCGTTCCTCAACCGTTCTGTCAGTCTCGCCGATGTAGTTGCGCCCACAGCTACAAGGTATAGCGTATACCCCTGCTGTTTGGAGGCCGAGCTGGTCCTGACACGCACCAACAATTGGCTGAGTTTATGGTGGGGCTTGAAAATGGTCTACTTCGAACTGTCTAGAAGCTTCCCAATCCGGTCTGTGATGCCTCGGATGTAGGGAAGTGTCACTATTGCCTTATCTTCAGTTTGCCTGGGGCTGATTTCTCTTTGGTAAGACGTGTGGTTGGCCTAAAATTGCATTGTGCATGTTTTGTCATATTTTATCTGGCATATGTATGCAGGTTTTAGCATTTTAAAGGTCACGAAAATGTCTGCTAATATTGAATTGTTTTGTTTCAAGAGGAAAGTATTTTGTTCACTTGGCAAGGGAAATGTTTCAGAAAATTATCAAGGTCAACACAATTACAACAGTAATGACATTTCTTTGCGCAAGAATCATTAACACAATCTGAGATATTTTTCTTTGGTAATTTTGTAGATGAATAATAGCCAAAATCATGTTTGGGAATTCAGTGTTATCCATACTATATGCCACAAACAGCACACTGTGGAAAACTCTACAACTACAAAAACTTGAGAGCTTTTTTCCTTGGAAACCAGCAAATTAATAATCTTTCAAAAGAAAAATTTCAAATTGTCACACTCCATGAACTTAATTCGGAAATCTAGTTGTAAAACAATGTCCCGAAAAACCAGCATTTTGGAGTTAATGACACTTTTCTAGTGGGAATGTGCATTTTTATTACTCGTACTCATTCTGAGAGCACAACTACATAATACACATTGAAACTATAACAGAATTATAACACAAGTTATTTTACCTAATGAGAATTTTAAAATAACTTGCCTGGTCAAAAAATGATACATTAAAAAGAATTGAACCATTAATGTATACACATTTTGTGAATGTTAAGTACGAATGAAATCACAAATGCCCATGATACTTGCAAAATTAGCAAAATGTAAATTGGCATCACCTTCAAATACATGTTCATGATCTTGTCATAGAATGCAATAGGCATTTAGAAATAACAATATCCATGATTATCTGCATCCATGAACCATCACTTGTTTCAATGACCAATTTCCATTACCTGTGAAAAATCTACCTGAAAAATAAAATTAATACAATAGTATTTGAAAATATAATTAAAGTGATAATTATTGAAAAAAAAAATAGAAAGTGTTTTGCAGCAGTTTTTTTTTTGGAATGCATTATTATTTTGTTCAATTATTTACAGAACATGATAGGCTTTAGTTTCAATTTTAATACGGGAATCAAAATTCTGTACAATAATAACCATATGGGTATACTACACAACAATTAGTTCTACAATTTCAAACTGCATTAATGACACTTGAAGACTATATTAAAATTATTTCAATAAATTGGCAACATAATAAATATATTTGCATATTATATGAATTTGCAATGCTTAATTGAGTATGAAAAACTTATCAAATAACTTTAACTTTTTTTAATAGGTACTTTTCATCATTAAAGAAAGCATAAATGAATGCAAAATAATGTTTGAAGCCGTTTCTCCTCTATATCTACATACATTAGAATTTGAAATGGAAAGGATTCAAACCGATAATGTAAAAACGAAATAATTGTTTATCTTGTTCGATAAAGGAATTTTACAATTTACATTAAAAATAATCTTGAGCTAGATTAATGGCCAGGTTTTGTACGTTATGTCCAATAGAAATGCACATAAACTAATATATGCCTTATACATAACCGATATATATATATATATATATATATATATATATATATATATATATATATATATATATACATCTATATATACATACATACATACATATATACACGTTTCTAAAAGATACAATTCCATTCCACCATTCTCTTTTAATCTTGGTTGACAATTCTGGCTTGATTTCAAATAAGCGGTGTAAATGAAGGTATCATTTTTCTTTCGAAATTAATTGGCCTGTTTACTCCCAATGAAATAAGATTTTCACTTAAAAGAGGTAATTTAGACTAGTGTGGCGCCTATTAAAAGATATCCAGCATTATCCTTTAGATTATAATTCACACTTATGCAGCACGGTAAGTTTCAATACGGTACTTACCTGTGAACCCTTAGTAAGTTCAGCGATTCGCCAACGACGTATTTTTCTACAATAAAAAATTGAAAACTTTCAGAACGATGCGCTTTTCCCCACTTCGAAGAAATTTTTCTCAAGGGCCAGTCACTCTCTTAGCCCTTCCAAAATGAACTGAATAGTATGTCCTCGCAGGCCGATAGGCGGAGCGACGTTGCGGTCCAACGAGCCGCTGCTGCTGACCGTCGTCAATCTACGGCTGAAATATCACAGGTCCTTATCGCCCAGCAACACGCATGCAGTTCACACTGCTCTTTTTTGTTTGCAGTAGTTTTCATGCAAGGTTAATTTAACAACCGATGGCTAAAATTAGTTCTTATGTAGTGAACCTACACTTCTTCAAATCATGATTTTCATAGGATAAACGGATAATATTGCTTTGCGTTCAGGTTGCAGCAAGCTTTGGCGCGCGCGCAACTTCCTCCCCCCCGCCCACACACACACACACTTCCAAGAGCCCGCCGATGGCCTGGGACTGGTAGCTGAAAAATATAAAACGTAATTAGTATGTCTTTCGACATTTATTATTACATGTGCAACGCAGACGGAAAATAATATTATTATTTAAGTTTGTCTCAAACTTTGTTTCCGTTTGGAGCAAGAAGGACAGAGGTTTTCTTTGCTTGATAAAGTCATAATTATCGTAATTTGTTCTATTATGTAATGAAAATCTTTTTAATATATATGTGTGTGTGTTTAACAGATGTTGAATTTTTTCAATGTATATTTTCAGTCCATAATTATTCTGACAAGGTACCTGGCTGCTGTGGCCAGCTACTGCTCTGCAACATAATTAGGCTTGATGAGACCTACAGGTCCGTTTATGAAGGAACATCTCCCTCTCATCACAGGCCGGTTGGTCCAGCAAGGTTGACTTATTTTAGATGCTGTTCTAACCAGAAAGAGTAAAGCAAGAAGGTCTTCGTTTTGCATACGAAGGTATTGTGTGATTATTGAAACGTTGTTGCGTTTATATCCTTTTTCAGTGCGGGATCCAAGTCCTGTCTATGAAGTGGGTATGGGAAGAGCGACGGTTCGATGGGTGACGGAGGACATGTGTGTTCGTGGAGAATTCTTTATCCCTTGCTCGACATTCCTCTTCAGCCGCTTCAGCATCGCCTCGCCTGATGATTTTTATCTGTCTCACAATACATGTCAGCGTTCATTGTGATCTGAAAAGGCATGACGTCTACCAACAATATCCTCTTTCGATCTCAAAGCAAAGCTGCCCTGTCTCAACTAGTAGACTGTGTGTGAATTTCCGCGTCTTGGGAAAAGAGGAATCACGACACTGACGTGATTGCAGTTAGGTCTAAGGTTTGCAGTGGTATGCTCAAGTTTCGTCGCCCGTCACAATTGAAGGTAAAACGCCCTTTTCGTGTCCGTAGCGGCGAGGAAACTCGCGTGAAGATTCAATTCGTTGCCGTTGGTGGTCCTCCATGATAATTCACGGCGTCCACCTTGTGCACACCTGCCGATTTGCAATCATCAAAAACCTCTGAAACATCGGAAACAACAGGGCAGTGGTCATCCAGAGTTATTCGTCTATTTTCACTCGTGGATTTGTCAACTTTCGCCACTAGTGTCGGATATTGACGGTTTGCCGCATCCTTTATCGCCGTGAACTCCACTTCTACATGCAAACTCCCTAGACTCATTTGCGGCCGATTTTGGCATCATCATGGACTCACTATTCACTTAAGCGGTAAACGTCGATATCACTCTCCTTGCGCACAGAAACTGAATAACTACGCTCTTGGCGGGAACTTCGGTAGGCGGTAGGGGTTTGGCGGTAGCGCCAAACGGAAGCTTAATTACAAACGTCTACCAAGTTAAGATTGTGCGTAAGCGAAGTGCGCATAGCTTTGTTTGGAAGTAGAGAAGCAATAAAAACATTAGTGCTCCCTCCAGCTGCACGAATTATTTTCCGAGGTCCTAATCACTTTAATCTTACATTTTGTTTTACTCATCCAAAGTCTTATTTTTATTTTTCTATATAATCAACAGAATTCCCATCCATCTCCTTATGTTGAAAAAATGTTTAACGAAATAAACGTCTTTTGCAGATCACCTGCAGTAAGCTTCCGTCATCACCATCGCTGACTCAAGTTAGAAACGACTCTCTTAGAGAGACGATGAATGCGCCGTCTGCCAGAAGAGCTTTTGCGAAGAGTATATTTACGTGGTCACATAGTGGATACATAAAGGGTGCCTTTAAAATGTTCTGTCTGTTGTGAAGGGTTTCAGAAAGAGAAACTTTAAGTGGTCACATGCGGATACATACAGGGGAAAAGCCTTTTAAATGTTCTGTCTGCCAGAAGGGTTTCTCACGAAGAGGAAATTTACGTGGACACATGCGAATTCACACTGGAGAGAAGCCTTTTGAATGTTCTGTCTGCCAGAAGGGTTTCTCACGAAGAGGAACTTTACGTGGACACATGCGAATTCACACTGGAGAGAAGCCTTTTGAATGTTCTGTCTGCCAGAAGGGTTTCTCAGACAGAGGAAATTTAAATACACACATGCGAATTCACACTGGAGAAAAGCCTTTTGAATGTTCTGTCTGCAAGAAGGGTTTCACAGTAAGAGAACAATTAAGTAGACACATGCGGATACACACTGGGGAAAAGCCTTTTGAATGTTCTGTCTGTCAGAAGGGTTTCTCAGTAAGAGGAAATTTAATTCTACACATGCGGATACACACTGGGAAAAGCCTTTGAATGTCTGGTCTGCGAAAAGTGTTTGCAAGAAAGGAAGATTTACGTACACATGTGTGGAATTCACATAGGGGAAAAGCCTTTTGAATGTTCTGTCTGTCAGAAGGGTTTCTCAATAAGAGGACAATTAAGTAGACACATGCGCAGTCACACTGGGGAAAAGCCATTTTAATGTTCTGCCTGCCATAAGAGTTTTTCAGAAAAGGAAAATGTACGTGTACACATGCGGAAGATTCACACTGGGGAAAAGGCTTTTCAATGTTCTGTCTTCCACAAGGGTTTTTCAGGAAAGGGAAATTTACGTATACACATGGCGGAGGATGCACACAGGGGATAAGGCTTTTGAATGTTCTGTCTGCCAGAAGGGTTTCTCAGAAAGAGGAACTTTACGTGGTCACATGCGGATACATACAGGGGAAAAGCCTTTTGAATGTTCTGTCTGCCAGAAGGGTTTCTCACGAAGAGGAAATTTACGTGGACACATGCGAATTCACACTGGAGAGAAGCCTTTTGAATGTTCTCTGTCTGGCTAGAAGGGTTTCTACAAAGAGAACTTTACGTAGACACATGCTTAGGAATTCACACTGAGAGAAGCCTTTTGAATGTTCTGTCTGCCAGAAGGGTTTCTCAGCAATGAGGACGTTATATAGACACATGCGAATTCGCACTGGAGAAAAGCCGTTTGAATGTTCTGTCTGCAAGAAGGGCTCTACAGTAAGAGAACATTTAAGTAGACACATGCGGATACACACTGGGGAAAAGCCTTTTGGAATGTTCTGTCTGTCAGAAGGGTTTCTCAGTAAGAGGAAATTTATTATTTCACAGGCGGATACACACTGAGAAAAGCCTTTTGAATGCCTGGTCTGCGAAAAGTGTTTTGGCAAGAAAGGAAGATTTACGTACACACATGCGTGGAATTCACACAGGGGAAAAGCCTTTTGAATGTTCTGTCTGTCAGAAGGATTTCTTAATAAGAGGACAATTAAGTAGACACATGCGCAGTCACACTGGGGAAAAGCCATTTTAATGTTCTGCCTGCCATAAGAGTTTTTCAGAGAAAAGGAAATGTATTGCAGATACATGCGGAAGATTCACACTGGGGAAAAGCCTTTCAATGTTCTGTCTTCCACAAGGGTTTTTCAGGAAAGGAAATTTACGTATACACATGGCGGAGGATGCACACAGGGGATAAGGCTTTGAATGTTCTCTATTCAAGCAGAAGGGTTTCTCAGTAAGAGGAAATTTACGTAGACACATGGAATTCACACTGGAGAGAAGCCTTTTGAATGTTGTCTCCAAGAAGGGTTTCTCAGTAAGAGAATATTTAAGTAGACACATGCGGATACACACTGGGGAAAGCGATTTGAATGTTCTGCCTGACACACGGGTTTTTCAGAAAACGAAAATTTACGTGTACACATGTGGAAGATTCACACTGGGGAAAACCCTTTTGAATGTTCTGTCTGCCACAAGGGTTTTTTGGGAAAGGGAATTTTCGTATACACATGCGGAGGATGCACACAGGGGATAAGGCTTTTGAATGTTCTGTCTGCCAGAAGGGTTTCTCAGTAAGAGGAGGTTTAAGTAGACATGTGAATTCACACTGAGACAAGCCTTTGAATGTCTGGTCTGCGAAAAGTGTTTTGCAAGGTAGGAAGATTTACGTACACACATGCGGTGAGTTCACATAGGGGAAAAGCCTTTTGAATGTTCTGTCTTCCAGAAGGGTTTCTCCTAAAGACAAAATTTAATTATACATATGCGGAACATTCATACTTTTTAAAGTTCCGTCTTTCAAAACAGTTTTTTGGAAAGGCGAATTTTAATTATGCATGTGCGAATTCACACGGGGGAAGAGCTATTTTAATTTTATTTGCTAGAAGGATTTGTGAACTAGAGTGAATTTATTTCACCACATGTTGTTGAACACAAAGGAAAAACCCTTTGAATATTGTCTCTGCCGGAATAGTTTCTCCCAAAAAGGAATTTGAAGTATCCACATTCGAACTCACTTAATGGAAAAACTTTTCAATTGTTTTGTCTTTTAGAAGGGTTCTTAAGAAAAGGGAATTTTTTGTATATCCACATGTGGACTCCTTCATGAGAAGAAAATTTGAAGTGTTCCATCTGCTAGAAGAGATTCTCAAGAAAGAAGAAAGAAACTAACTGGTACCCAATTGTCCATGTGTAAGCTCACTCTGAGGGAAGGCCTTTTTGAATGTTCTTTTGGCCATATGTTTTACTCTAGTAAAGGGGTCAATTAGTTTGCAGAAAGGAGATAGTTTATGAAACACACGCCGCTCCACTGATTTCTGTGAATACAAATTCCTTTAGCGAAATGTGCTTCTCAGTAGAAGGCTTTCTATAGGCTAATTAATGTTCTTAGTTATTATTGTGAAATATTACCTAATAAGAGCAACAAAATTGTAAAATAATAATAAATATAATTTTAAAAGTACAAGGTTTTTCACACTATATTTGATTTTACTGCGAACACATTCTATTTACATGGTATCACCGCCTTTTTTAGACTTCATAACTGATGATAAATAGGGGCTGTGACTTATGTCAGTGATGATTTATATTTCGTGCAGAAATAGCGATAACGTAATGATTCGTGCCATAATGTCATATTATGAACAATTTTGCTAATGGAAAAGGGTTGTTTGGTATCCAATTGCTGGTATCCAAAAAAGATTTTCCCCCTGCAGGGCATGAAAAACCGTCCCGTTTCCGGGTTGGAGAAGTTCCGTTTTATGCTGTGTAAAATTGCATTAATCCCACCTGTGGAAGAAATTTTTTCCGGTTAAGGAACGTTTCAGTTTGTAAAGGTTCCTGTTTAGACAGATTTTACTGTAATGTGTGTAATTGAAATTTGAGTGTATGTTATTCTGTACTGCTTTTTTACAACCTCAAGATTATAGTGATAATCTAAAATCCATTTGTATTGTTTTTCAATGTAATTCATTCTATGTCTCTCTGGCCCAATCTGGATCGGATAAGACGATTTCTGGGTTTTTTCTCCCTAGTGTTATAGATAAATTGTTTTGAAACTTTTCATAGTATTCCTACAATATATGTAATTTAAAAAATAAAAACAAGAATTTTTTCAAAAACGATTCTTTTTTTTAATTTCTAGGGTTAGTTCTAAATGTACGGTATCAGATGACTTAGTGCCTTTTTGCTCTATTCGTTGTTGATGTTTTTGTTTTGTTTTTAATTAGACAAAATATTTTTACTAGATTTTCATGTAATTAATATTTACAATAGATGCGATTTATTGACATTAATGCATTTACAAGTGCACCTTTAAATTTTGTCTGATAAAGTTTCTCGGTGTAATTCAAAATCCTTTCAGTAAGAACGATCTTTAAAATGATCTCTGTAAAATGTTTAAACGCCATATTCTCAAAAAAATGCTCCAGATGCTTTCTGTAAACTCTTCGAACGGTTAGTGTAATTGCACTATTTATGTGACATAAAATTCTTTTGCAGTATTTTTTTAATTAACGGAATTAATTTTAAATATTTAAGGTTAACGTATATTTTCTAGCGATTTGTATTATCATTGCATTTGCAAGGAGCAAATGTCCAATGAAGTTTATCGAAATCTCAAAAGATTTCTGTGAACAAGAGCTTCACATTTCACATTAACAGTAACGCCTGTTCTGTAATATTGCTGTAATATGCAATACTGTTCTGTAATATTCTTAAAGTAACATTTCGGTTTTACTATTAGGAAACGAAAACATTGAGAAAATTTGAAGAAAAGGTACTTTGAACGATAGATTGCAGCTGGCAAGAGTATGTGGCAAGTCCGAAAAGTTAGCCTAGACCAAAGAAATTATAAAACTAGCTCCTATGCCTTTGTGTTGCACCACTAATTTTATATTCTGATATTATTAGTAGCAGACGGCCATATATGACCACACTAAACGTTCTCTTCCGAGGATCGATTATATTCTATCCCGGAGAGATTAACGTGTGCCGCTATAGAGATCGGCTTTTCGCTGCTCCCTTGGTAAGACAAGGTTGATGAGCCTTGGATTTTGAGGTGAGAGGTGGGGTGAACATGAGCTTTTTGAACCATCCCAGCGTTCGCCTGTGTGACCGAGGGAAACCACGGAAACCCCAGTCAGGATGGCTGTTCCGACTGCGAATACATACGCAGGGTCACTTCCATTCGGTGTTACGATGGTTGGTCGGCCGAGGGGAAAATGCATTACGCACGCCGGGGAAACAGATGGGCTATCCCTGGTGTGTGGGACCCTCCTCCACTAAAAAAAACTCTTCTTGCGTCCATGCCTCTCTCCACTGAACCGTCGCTAGACATTACTTCATGGAAAGACAGGCGGTTAGCTGGTCTGTAGCCGCAGTTAATTACAGAGCCTTTGTTCTTTTCAGGCAGATAACCCGGTGTGCAGGAGAACGACGCACAAACGTGAATCCTACGCCACTACACCGCATTGTTCTAATTGCGAAGGTGACCACCCGGCCAACTATAAGTAACGCCCTACTTTCCTGAGGCAACAAGCGAGGAACCGTATTGATCTCTCTCGCTTCTTCGACGCCGTGAAAGTTCAAGACTCCGAGGGTAGCAGCGGGCTGCCAAACGGAACCAGCCAAGTGGTGAGCTTCGCATGTCAGGTGTCTCCAGTAGACCTCCCTGTGGATACCTCACCCCTGAAAGATGGAAGAGTGGTCATCCGAAAAAATAGACGAAAATTGAGAGAAAAGCTCAGTCGTCGCAGTCGACCACAGTTATCTAAGCCTCTTTCAATGGAAGTCGATGTCAGACGCACATCTGCCTCAGAGGCGGTCACTAAAATCTCGTCAAAGCCACGAATAATCACGCCTTCCGAAACTCGCACTGAGCGAGCATCCACCCCCTGGCAATGCCCATGTCTCGGCTTCTGAGGAAACTCCCATTGGGGAGGTGCCTCGCACATCCCGTTGGAGGAAAAAAGAAAACATCTGATTACACCATGGCTCTTGTGGTCGCGGAGCATTAATGGTTTCCTCCTCTCGACGGCAAGATTTAAACTGCTGTTGTCCTGTCACATTCCTTTGATAATCCGTCTCCAAGAGACTTACTTTCACCCCACTCCCGTCCCTTGGCTCTTCGCCAAATCATTTTGCCGTCACCCCAAATCCGAGCACGTGTGTCGATCTAGCTTTCTGCAGCCCTTCTCTTGCAGCCGTCCTGCAATGGTCCATTCTACATGACCTGTGCGGAAGCGACCATTACTCCACTATCGTCCACCTTGATGGACTTGCTCGTGGTTGGCGCCTCACCATCAATGGTGTGTGCGACGTGCCGACTGGCTGACATTCCAAGCGAACGTTAAGATCGGAGGGCGAGTTTGTCTGTGTGGAAGAAGCAAGGCACATCTTAACAGTGCCAAACAAGGCCGTGACATTGCAATTCCCAAGTCGACCCGCAAATCGAGACACCCTTCCGTCTCGTGGTGGAATTTGGATATTCCGTTCTTCGTCAGACTGCCTGACGGAATCAATTCAAAACCGCATTCATCGCCTTCTGTCACGCAACTATGATCTGGTATTAAATTGTGCCCTATGCCATGAAGGAATCATAGGGAACGAGGCGGCTGACCAGGCAACGAATTCAGCGTCAGCGAAGATTCATGTATGCCTCGTAACAAAAATTTCAAGATCCTTATCTGCTTGTATGGTTTATGCATAATTGAAGATTTCTTTTTAAGGTAAGTATGTGCTTTTAAATTAGAGGGTAATTCATCTACAATTTAACTAGATCTTTAATTTATTTATTTAAGAAATACATTGACACGGCCGTCAATGGCCTTAGTAGCTGAACCGCTCTCTAAAACTAATCTATCGATCAATCAACACGAGCTTTTTTTTAAAAAAATCGTGGGTTTTGGCGCAGATTTCGTAGCAATCTCTGCACTTCATACATTTTCTCTAATCCGTATATACGTATTGTAACCTTTCACATTTTTCTTCAAGGATACTATAATTGTGATGTGACCGCTCTCACTACATGGAATAAAAATGATGTGGGTCACTCCAACAACTTACTGTTATATCCAAATTTAGGAAGTCCTACAGGAGCGGGTCCGTCTTTTATCTTGTTTTTAAGATTAAACAGGCAAGTTAACTTTAACTTTAAGAACGTTTTGATATATTCTATCAAATTTCTGTGGTACAATTTCGTTACTAATTTATGTATTACCTATAAATTCAAGTAACTTGCTGTATGGCTCAGCAAATTCCTAAAATATTAATTGACTGCAGATATACCTTTTCTATTTACAAAAATGCTTTCAATGACCCAATATCATCTTACAGTTTGACATTAATACAACGAAAAACTTATACAATTCACAAAAACAAAAAACACTGCTGAAAGAAAAATTCATATGTACAATATACCCTTTTTCATATACCTATCACATAAACTAATACAATGAATGAGGTCCCTTTAAGTGGTTACACTATCACAGAATTTATTAACCTCTTTTATCATTTAATTAACTCAATTTAAATTATGTATTGCAAAAAGAATATTCATTACAAGAACAAATAAAATGTGGTTTAAACGTCTATCTCCGTCTGGGCGTGAGGTAAAATCTATATTCTAATGCATGATTTATCCGCCTTCCAACTGTCGTTTCAAAAGGAATTTTGTTAAAGTTTTGAAATTTTCTCTTTTTAACTCACGACGTCGCTGCGAAGACACTTTCTTGCCACTCCAGAAGACGGCGATGGTCCGGCTGCGTCCAAGGTCGAATTAACCTCTCGCGTCGTGAAGTACTTTTCTTCGTCGGTTTGCTGCTCGCCGATCTCGCAAAGCAACACAGTCCGACGGCGGTCTCCAACAAATATACGCCACTCACTACTTAGAATGTCCAAGCGAAATACAACGCAAGACAGTACTGGTCCGTTGCGTGCGAAGGTTCATAGCAAAGAAAATAAACTGATCCGTTCGAAGGTTCGCGGTAAAGAGAGAAACTGGTCTGTACCGTTCGAAGGTTCGTAGCAGAGAGAGAATTTTTCCTTGTGGTGCTGATCGCGCCGTCTGAAATTCTCAAAGTGTTCCTGATTGGATGTTGAATTTCCGCTACGTAAGTGCGTTCAGAACTTTTACTCAGAATATAGAATGTCTTTTCTTTCTGAGCACCTCCTTGGAGTTCAGCGGTACTATTACTGCTTTGGGTCTGCTTACCACATCGCTGTTTGAACTGATGTAAACTGACTTATGAGCGGTTACAGTACGTATACGTAATTATTTCCATAAAATATATGCCCTCTGTAAAATCAACAGACTCCTTCATACGTATCAAGAAAAGAAGCTACCACCTTCAACTGTCCAGTGCGCCGGGGGAGCACAACAGTATCGGGACTTCATTCAGGAGGTAGGTTAACTCCATTCATTCATTAACTTCAGTACATTCGCCCTTGTCTATAACTCAACCCCACGCGCGCGGTTCCTCGAGACGAAAAGAGGCGGGCGCTAGCACTTGTTTTCTTCGTTCGTCATTTATTACTCTTCTCAATGTGACATTACCAGTCAGTCGTTTCGTCTGCCAGTGTGTAAGGCGATGAAGTATTTAGAATGCGACTCCAAACTGTTGACTATTGACGTGCAGTCATTCACATTTCACTTGTTCTCCCGTTTGCTTCGTTTCGACGCAGAAAATGTTGGAGTATCATGACGCTTATTTAATTTACTTAACTTTAGTGTAAAACTTGGCCTAAAAAGAAGAACATATGACATAGTGCATTTTGCTTCAGCTCAAAATCGACTGCCGTGTTTGGTTTCAAAGAAAAAGTTGTTTTTATATTCTGTGTCAACCTATAATAGGGGATTTCAGTGATCGGGTACAAAAATAAAAGGTGAAATTAGGAATTTTTGCAGTAATATGCATTTAAAAATCTGCATATAAGTGGAAACACAATACAAGCAAACCATAGTGGAATATGAATAACTGTGGATCTTCGACTTGCAATGTCAGTCGAAAGATTTTCATCCACCGTTAATGCGAGAACCTGATCTTCAAATACGCACTTTCTAGTCTTGTTAATTGACGTACCCCTTTTTGGCAATCAAATGATACGTTTAAGTATTGATGTATCTCTTTTACCTTCCTTTCTTAATTTCATTCCTGCGACTAATCTCCTCAGTGCTAGATTGTACGATGTTTGATCACACGCACGTAAAGGTTTTGTTGGATGACCAGGGCCGGCTGTAGGTATATCGAGTTCCGATGCACTCGCGACAGATTTGAGGAAAATGGAAATATTTTCATTCAGCAAAGACGAAGAAATGGCCGGGAATCGTCATACACAGTTTTAACTGTTTTTGACGTAAAATAAATAAATAAATAAATAATCGCTGTCGATGCCCTGCAAGTCCCTATCATTTGGTAATGCGGAAGAAATTCCTTATCTGTTTAATGTTCATTAAGGCAGTTTTCAAATATTCAATTTCTCCCATTTCTTGAACAACATGCGTGAAAATAGCATCAAACTTCCAATTCTTCGAGTTCTTGATCCATATTTCAAAAAGAGTATTCCGAAAAATGAGACCGCCATTTTGTTAAGAGTAAATAAAAATTAGTGCGCAAGTTTGCGCAATTTTTTATTACTTCAATACCCGAAGATACCAGCGTGAACCCGAAGATACACGTGAACAACACTCACCTTTTTGTATTTTTCTGTGAGTAGATGCAGACTAATAATGAATAATAAAACCTATTAATAGCAAAGAAAGCATACTTACTTTACTATCCAATAACAAATTAGACTTTCGAAGAACAGTCAGCAGCACTTCCGAAGAACACGCTTCGAGCAAACTCGATGCACTGAAGCGCACTACGCGCGGCAGAGAAAGTTCTAGCACGTTCAAACATGAATCACCGCTCTTTTTTTAGATTCCTCGCAAACATATCTTCGTTGGATACTATGGACATTCTACTATCGAGGTCAAAAAATAACTCATAATTTTTTCTTTAAACGTTTGGTAGGGATAGTGCTAAATGTACTGTATCGGATGGCATAAATGCCATTTCCCTGTATTTTGTTTCGTCAAAATCATCTCACATATAATGTTTTGACCTCTCTCTCAACGTTAATATTTACATTACAGATGTTTTGTTCACATTATTTCATTAATGAGTACACATGCTGGGAATGATATCTGATCATATCTTTCGAAATCTCAAAGTTTCTGAGTCGATGAGCTTGGAAGTACCGCATTTACAAACGCATTACACCATTTTCCGAAAGGGCTAAAATTTTTTCTCCAAATTTCTTCAAATATTAAACAAAACTAAATTATCAGAAAAATATCTCTCGTCGTTTATATTTATACTATGGACTATTCGCATACATTAATTCATTTAATAGCTTCAAATGATTTCTAATGAATTTTCCCGAAATATCAAAAATGTAGGGTGAAAATGATCTCCACATACGCATTGTCAGAAACGCTCAAACGACAGTTTCTTAAAAATTTGTTTCTTCGATAATATTCTTCCACTCTACCATATACGGGTGTCCAAAGAAATTAGAAAACTAATATGAGAAAGTCTAAAATTCTGTAGCAGCCCCATTATGACAACAAATCATATTGCACGGCCCTGGTATGTAAAATGGATAAATTGTCTTCCAATTTTAGTAAATTACTTGCCCCAACTTCTTGTCTAGACGGAATTTACTTTGAGTGACCCCTTGATGCTGAAAATTTGGCTGACAGCAAACAGTCCAGTTCATCTTCGGTCCACTTAAATCGTTTTTACGATTTTCTTAAAAAATGATATCCCCAGATCCATATGTAAGAACTGGAGATCCTGCCTATTTTAAACTGATCTTTTGATTTTGCGGTGAGGAGGGCCGCCATTACTCGCGCAAATTTCATATGCTATTAGGTGTTAGATTTTTCTAACAACTGTTCATGTTGTATTTATTTCAATTTTGATTCAAATTCGTGCATTAATGTTATGAGACATTTGTTATAGAGTTCTATATCATGTTTAATGTAATAATGCATAAAGATGACGTGCAGGCCCACAAGGTCTGTTTATAATAAGCACCCAAATAAAATCACAATCATGATGCTAAGTATTACATAAAGCAAATTTACATAAGAAAGGCAAATCATAGAAAAAATTAAAAAACAAAAATTTCACCTAACTAGAAAATACAGGGACATTCATGAACTAAAACAAGTTTTACCTGAATTGCGTTCATTGCAAACAAATAGTATTACTTGTTTTTTCTTTACTGGAGCAATATTACAACGATGTTGTGTGAAGCTGGTTTGCCTCTTCTGACAATAAGCGAATTCTGTCTCTCTGGTTGCCCTCACAAACTTTATTCTAAAAAGAAAACAAAACTAAGTAACAGAAACTACAGCGAAGGGATGTCAGACGATATTCTTGGTAAACCTAAGAACCTTGCTGTATTATTCACAACTCTATGTATCAACACTAATCAAGTTGCTACCTTTTACTTTTGAAAACGGTTTAATCATGACCGTATCGATAAGGTGCTGGTTTATAATAAAATGAAATGTATGAAACATTTGGTTCCACGTCGTTTCATCGGTTATGGAAAGTACCAACGAATTTTGATCCCCTGTGCTCCTCGGGTAGAAGCGACTCATTCCGTTTATTTTTATAAATTCTCGGTTTTTAAAATATTTAAGAAAATTGTATTAATTATTAATATTGAGAGAAATATTACACACATTAAACTTAATAATCGTTCGGAAGAATTTAGAAAAATCATATTAATTCCCCAAAAAGTTCGTAATGATTTACAGAGTGAAGGTACTTTCAACACTAAATTAATCAGAATTTAATATAATTTAACTATTATTTTTCTTTATATTAATTTTAATAAATATATCGATTGTCTGATTTTAAAACCACGTGTCTGTTTTTGAGTAATTTTCAAGAACGTAAAAAAACAACTTGAAAGACAATCTATTTCTTCCTTTGTTTTCTTTTTCTACTGTTTAATTCTTGTTTGTAAGAATCAACTTGCGAGCGTTTGAACACATGATAGGCAACTGTTTAGTGATTCTGTTCGTTGTTAAATATGATTTTTTCACATAACTGAAATTTACGAGGTTTTAAAATCTTGAATCATCAATATTTTTATTTAAATTAAAAATGCTGTTTTTTATCGTATTTAAAGAGAAGGTTTTGTGGTTTCTTGTGCTGAATTCAAATTTGATGGATTACCTCAGTTTTCAAGTCACGCGCTTAAAATATTGCTTATTACAATGATATTAATGTTAACATTTTTTATGAATCGTATTTTCAATGTCTTTGCTTGGCAAGTTTAAATGCACATTGTAATGCTATTTCTTGCAATACAATTGGGACACAGCTTGATAGCCCTAGTGGCAGAACAAAACAGTTCATTTGGTGACCTATGTAACATTTGAGCTTTGTCTTTAATTATATAGTCTTAAAGAAAGTTGCTTAGACTTTTCACAAATAGAGCCTTGAAGATCCACAAACTTTTAGTGGCTCATACATATTATGACGCTGTGTTTGTACAACACGTTTAGGCAAAGCATGTAAATGACAACTTATTTATTGAGCGCTAAGTCTCCTTAGTGGGCTGCATATATTATTGTAAAAAAGATGGAAAATCTACATAATAAGCTTCACGAAACATCTGCGAATGACAGAAAATGTTTAGTAGTGTGAATTGCGAATTACTAGGATGAGATTAATCTTGTAAATTAGATACTATTTACTTGAAATAATCATATATAATATTTTTGTATCAAAGCGAAATATTTTGTCCTTCTTTGTTCCAAAAGTGCTTTAATTTTACATTCCTGATTTATTTTTTACAGTAGCACAAAAATCTCACTTGGTTCTTCTGGGCACCTTGCCCCAGTCCACTACCGGACGCAACTTGCGTTCGTGGTACAATTCTTATTTAAAAGAAAAAGAAATATATCACTACGAGAACGTGTGCCTAAACAAAACAAAAAAGTCTTGAAACCATTGTAAGCAGAGGAAAACCTGCAACGAAAATTGATCCCGGCGTTTTAGAAGAAAATGGACAATTTTGTCGTGTTTCATCCATAAGCACACGGCTTGTAGCAGCCTGCCGATTGCCACCCAGAGGCGACGGTGCTGGCCTCCAAACTAATAAAAGTCACGTGTTGTGGGTATGTCTATTTCCATGTCGCCTATTCGCATTCCTTTCGTGTTTGTCAATTGATTTGATTAAAGATGAATTTGTGCTACTGCTAGCCTCATAGTTTTCAATTGTCCTATATCATCATTTGCAATTTATTGGATACACGGTAAAGGTCGTAAGAATAGACAGTTATCAGTGAATATCTGTAAAGTGTTCAGTGTGTTCATTGGTTAGGCCAAAGTGAATTACTACCAGAAAAGAAGAAGAATGAAATAAAAGAAAAGAAATAAAAGTATTTAATTTCCAGTTACTGGTCAAAATGTGCAACCGCTCATAAGTCGGTTACATTGTTTAAATAGCGACAAACTACGACCAGCAGTAATAGTAACGCTGAACTACAAGCGGTGCGCCAGCAAGAAAGGATATTCTGTATCAGATTCTGAGTAAAAGTTCTGAACGCACTCACGTAGTAGAAATCAACATCCAATCAGGAATCGCCTTGAAGAATTTATGACGGCGCGATCAGCACCGCAGGGAAAAACGTCTTCTTTCTGTTGTGAACCTTCGGACGGAACGGACCTGTACTGTCTTGCGGTGTGCGATCTGATACTGAACGAGAGGAGATCCAACAAATTATAACCATCAGAAACTTTATAAAAAGCTTCTTTTTTTATTGCAAGTAATATTTCACTTGGACATTCCAAGTAAGGAATAACGTATATTCGTTGGAGACCGCCGTCTAGCTGTGTTACTTCGCGAGGTCGGCGTGCAACAAGTCGACGAGGGACGGTTTTTGACGACGCAAGAGGCTAATTCGACCCTGGACGCAGCGGGACCATCGCCGTCGTCTGGAGTGGCAGGAACGTGGCGTCGCGGCGACGTCGTGGGTCAAAAAGACCAGATTTTAAAACTTCGACAAAATCCCTTTTAAAATAACAGTTGAGAGGAGGGGAAATCACGGATAAGAATATATAGAATTCACCTCACGCCCAGACAGAAATAGCTGGGGTAATTTAAATTATCGGCTATTAAGCTGCAATCTCAGTATTTTTCCATCGTAACGAGAATTTAGATATTACTGTTCATGCAGAAAGGTGTAAAATTTATTCTTTTAATTCTTTTGTTTAACTACTATATTTGTTCTTCTAATGAATATTCTTTTCTGCAATTCATGATTTAAATTGTTTTTAATAAATAGTAAAAAGATTAATAAGTTACGTGACAGTGAAACCGCTTATTCAAGGGATCTCATTCATTGTACCAGTTTATTTAAAAGGTATATGCAAAATGTATATTGCACATGTAAATTTTCTTTCAGCAGTGTATGTGATTTGATGTTTTTTTTGTGAATTGTATACAGGTATTTCATTGTGTTTGTGTAAAATTGAAAGATTATACTGGGCCATTCAAAGTATTTTACAAATAGAAAAGGTACAACTGCAGTTGATCAATATTTAGGAAATTGCTGAACACTACAGCAAGTAATATGAATTTCTAGGTAATGTGTAAATTCTTAACGAAATTGTATCAGAAGATTTGGTAGAATATATCAAAACTTTGTTAAAGTTAAAAGTTAACTTGCCTGTATTTATTTTAATAATCAAAAGCAGGATAAAAGACGGACCCACTCCTGTAGGACGATTAGGACATAAGAAAATCTTCCTAAATTTTGATGTGACATTGATTTACCAGGTCAAAGGTCAAGTAGTAACATTAAGTTATTAGAGTGATCCGCTCATTTGTATCCCATAGTAGGGAGCGGTCACATATTTGGTGAATACGTGAGGTTCGAAATTGATGTAACCTCGTCATATAGTATTCCTAAAATAAGTGAAAGGTCACAAATGATATAAATTGTTATTCATAGGAAGTATTTTTTAGTACAGTTAGTTGCATTGTACTTTTTCACTTGCTTACAAATTTTCCAAATGATTAGATTACGTGACTTTAGCCACACCTATGAACGAGTGGGGTTAATCTTGCGCATGCGCAGAAGATCGATCGTGCTATTCGTTATGGCGTGCAATAAAATCTCTCTTATCTCACACGACGCGCCACAATATTCAGACACGATCTTTGTTTCAATTTTTAGACACGATGTTTGTTTCCGAAACTTCTTCCTATGAAATTCTCAAAATAATCGGTAAACTA
The DNA here is from genome assembly GCA_964035755.1 of Teleogryllus oceanicus. Classification (NCBI taxonomy): domain Eukaryota; kingdom Metazoa; phylum Arthropoda; class Insecta; order Orthoptera; family Gryllidae; genus Teleogryllus; species Teleogryllus oceanicus. The sequence continues at coordinate 8,160,944 of CAXIVR010000013.1, read as the reverse complement.
AAAAATAAACATTCGCACGGTTCAAATGAATTTCCGGATTCTTTGTTAAAGACCTGTACGTTTGCCATGATACGCCTGTTAATTCACATATTTAGTGCATCCTTATGCACCGGAAAGTTTCCAAATATTTCAAAAACAGCTAAAATTAAGCCGCTCTTCAAAATAGGCAACAAAAAATTCCAAAATGATCCACTCATTTCTCTTCTATAAGTTTTTTCAAAAATATTAGAGAGACTTTTTTACGTACGAATGGAAATCTTTCTCCAGTAAACACGACGTGCTTTCAGATTAACAACATAGATTTAGAAAATCAAAATCAACATTGAAAAAATTACTGTCTCACTCAGAACCATATATCTATGGTTACGTGTCTTCCAGTCGTTACAATCGATTTATACATTCTGACAATAATCATCACAGATGACGTGACGGTGGTTGATTGTTCATACTTCCAAGCCATGGAGGTTGAAAAGTATAGAACGATTTTCCTAAAATGAGCCAAAGCAGAGGCTAGTGCTGGCAACATAACTGAAGGTTCTGTGGTCGTTGTGCCCTTGAGCCCATAAGACTCCCTTCCCGCATTTCTGTTTGCAGTTGGCTAACTTGTAAATGGCTTCGACGCTTCCTTTTGTGATGTCCTCGTCCGACAAAAATATAGTGCGCCGCGAGAAATAAATGAAATTAGGAAGTGCAGTGTTATGTGTTCTTCCGTAAAAATTCTTTTTTTCTACTAACATTACATTAATTTGCTTTTCGTGTGATAAATATTATGTTTATTTTAAAACCGATACTTGAATGCGAGATGCGTACCGTTGCACGTGGTTCCGATCTTCGTGCTGTTGTGTGGCGAGCTGTGATCAAAAGCTGTATTTCATATTCGTAGCAAAGTTTTCTTTACTGTTTGTGAGAGCTGTTAAGATATTTTCCACATACGTAATTAAATTTAAATATTTTCCGAACTCGCGTACGTGCATATATTTAAGCGAAGACCTCTACATAGGGATGTTTTCACAGGAGCCATTAGCACTTTACGAAGGGGCATGACTAAATAGCTGTCGCGGCGGAGGGATACATGTGAAATACATGTGATGTTCACTTGTTTTCTCGAACTGTCACTTTGGCTCATCCTATAGGAAAATTGTTCTATACGAGGGAACTGTAACCACCAATTAATTCACATTACGTTCTAAGTGATTGCCGCTAGAGCGCATGGTATTTCAGTCCATGGTGTTGGTGACACTGCCCAAACGTCCTTCGGCGGGAAGCCTTTCCCGCGATCATGGTGGAAATAATTATATATCTATATAAATAATATAATAATATCTCTCTCTCTCTCTCTCTATATATATATATATATATATATATATATATATATATAAGAAAGTCGTGTTAGTTACACTATTTATAACTCAAGACCGGCTGTACCGATTTGGCTGAAAATTGGTGAGCAGGAAGCTTAGAGCCAGGAGACGACATAGATACTGTTTATCCTGTTCGACAAGGTTCCTGTGTGAGGAACGCACGTTTTTGCGTGATTTCGCATGTTAGCTAGTCATTGTTACCTGTTGTAACCCATTGTTGCAACGCACTGATAACAGAAGGCGATAATGATACTGCCTCTTCGTTCGCCATTATATCTAAATAGTCGTTAGTTACACTATTTATAACTCAAGGAACGGCTAAAATTGGATTTCCAGAGCAGGAAGTTTAGAGTCAGGAGACGAACATATGATACTGTTTATCCCGTTCGACAAAGCGCGTTCCTGTGTGAGAACGCACGTTTGCGTAAGCCGCGTGATTTCGGTTTTCGCACCTTTTCGAGGGTTTTTGCACGTTTTCACACGATTTCGTATGTTTTCGCGCCTTTTCGCCTACGTTTTATGTGCAGAAGCGTTCTGCAGCGGAGAACAAGCAAGCAATCAAGCAAAGATACAAATGATACTAATAAACGCATGTTAAAAAGTGAAGTGAAGTAACAATGCGCGACCAAGATGATCGAATCTTCCTGACATAGCCGTAATGCAAGAAGGATACGAAACATTACTAAAGATGGGGCTGACTGTTACAGGCGGAACAGAGTTCGCCGGGTCAGCTAGTATATAATATAATATATAAATATTCCAACTATGCCCGCGATGAAACGCGGGAGTTCCAGCATTCGTGAATGCGTTCGGCTGTGCGTTGTCATAGGATTGCCAGCGTCTGCAGATCCTAGTCACGTTTCAGTGTTTCCTTTGTTTCATTTACTTCCAATTCGATAACTGACAAGTTTATCTACTAACTAACTAGTTTATGTTCAATTTTATCCCTCGACAAGGCCAGATTTTCATAAATTGAGTACTGCTGTAATGTAAGATTTGTCCATACCAGAGAGTATAATAATAATAATAATACACACACACACATAATAATAACACACACACACACACACACAATGGTTCATACTAAAGACTATATCTCCATACTGTAGTTTTCGGCACAAAAGTAGCTTGAAGCAGAGAGTATACTAATAGAGACGGCACCAATGTTAATCTCAATCGCCTTATTCAAATATCTAATTTTCAAGTGGAGGGGGAAGTAGCCATCTTAGCCCCTGATTGAGCCAATAGCGTCGAAGGGCGTTCTACCAATGGAGGTCGCGCGTACGACGACCGACATTTAAAATGAAGTTGTTTTCTAAATGGCGTCAAATGAATATATTATTTTATGTAAAATACGCTAGGCAATTAAGAAGACTAAAATATTAGGGATTTGAATCCTAAGTCACTGAAACGGAATTATTGGGTCCAGGAGTGCAAAATAAAAAGTTATTTTATAAACACAATTCTATTTGTAAATTATGTAAATAGTCAACACATTGAATATAAACATATATATATTTCTATTTAATTTACATAATTTATTTCTAAATTATGTAAATAGTCACACACAATATAAACATATATATACATTTTTTACAAAATAAATGTGAGCAAGTAATCAGACATAAAGATTATTTTACTTTGCCATTGTCTAAATATTGAAACTAAGGAATTTAGACAATTGTCCAAATATAACTAGCGTGACCATTACTTTAATATAAACATTATTAAAATGCCATACCAGCTATCAACACCTGCAAAATTTCAAGTAAATTATCAAAATTGCTACTAAGGTACAATACAATGAATATTATTGATAAAGTTATATAAATAAACAGGAAATCATCTACAAATAGTCCACAAAATCTGTTTTGCTTGCTTTCAAAAGCAATATTAGTATTAAACTACATTACAAGAAACATGTTTTACCTCCTACTCTAGTAAAAGTGATGAACAAGTAAAAAAATACATGATTCTACTTCAACTTCATTAATCTCAAAGCAGAGTTTTTGGACTTGGTAGGTTTCACTATATTCCTGATATTACAGGCTATATTTATCCAAAGCATGGCTAGTTGCTCAATGGATCGTGGATGAAAATCCAAAGGTAGATAATATCCAGAATTACCTAACATTTGGATAAGGTATTGAACAGCTTTTCAATTACTAAAAATATTTTCATGTCTTTCTCTAATCATGTTATGTGACTAACGCACACAATTTCTGCAAAACAATATAACTTAATAAAAGCACTTATCATACTCAGAGATTATACCCAACAGACATTTCAAGAACCATCAGAAATATGTTTGTGGCCAGCTAATGCTTCCTGGTAAAAATGCCAAACTGTTACACAAAGACCAATACATAGTCTACAAGCATTGATAGGGCCAAAACACCTGAGATAAAAATTTACTGCAACAGAAACACCAAATGATTATCACTCAAAAATACAATTATTTATTAAATGAACCCAAAAACTTCACTGGTACATGCTGCCCCAAGCAAGTGGAACTGCAGTTTGATTTACTGAATTACATATAGTAACAGCAAGTGCTAAGCAGAAATAGCACAGACTTTCTCGAAGTTGTTTTCTAATTTCCTTTGGAGTGGGCTGGCTCTATGGTCTTCCTCATCCTTCTTGCCAGCCAAGATCTGTCGCCGCCCAAAATACATTTTTTGCCATTTTCAACTCTTTGGTTACCAAATAGTAGAACTGAAATATTATTTTAAGATAATTAAAGAACGACAAACCTCATACTAAATAGCAATTTGCATTGAAAAAATTAATGCCTTTTGTAAAAAAAATGGCGTTTAAGCGATACTGTAAATGAGAAAATCGAACCTCTTTTCTTGGGAACGAATTGAGTTCTGGAACACTTTATTTTAAGTCATTTGAAGCACTTCCACTCACAAATAAAATAATGAATACAAATAGCTGTAAATGTGCATATTAACAGCATAAGAGATATTTTGGAAAGAAAAACATAATAAAAAATTGTGCAATTTTTGGGAAAACAAAAAGAATACGCAAAATGAACATTACATTATATTATATTAAATAGTACCATTACCACTATTCGTTGAAATAGCTGAAAAGAAAGAAATTACAATTTTTGAGAAAATGGTGCTTTGTTTGATTTTGGAAAATGAGTAATTTTTGAGCTCAATTGAACAAAAAAGGGTTGAGTTTTCGAGAAAATTTACTTGACATTATTTAAAGCGCATGTACTCATAAATATAATCATGATTTTTTGCGTGCATATTAAGCTATTAAGAGGTAAGACTTCGGTGTTATTTAAATCATTATCATTAAACCTCCTCTTACATATGAAAATTCGTCATTTATTTTCAAGATCTCCTACACTGTCATATACTACTTAAATTTTCAAAATTCAAATTTAAGCAGAATATGTCTTAGTGTAGGGACTACAGAATTTTGAAAATGTGCACACAATTCACTTTCCCATAGTAATGTCATATGCAGTTTTTAACTGTTTTTTACGTAAAATAAATAAATAAATAAAAATAAATATAGAGCATACCTCAAAATAGCAGCAACAATGTTTTTTCAGATGCCTGGCTCTTTTTGTATTTGCTTATACCATTTCCAATCGTCGGAAAGACGCTTGCAGCGAATATCCTTCCATAGGTCGGTCGCGCAATCGAAGGCCATTCATAGTAGAAAATGGCTGGAATTTGCTGGGATCCCAGATGTTGAAAGTATCCGAGGCAGGCGCATATGCAGTGCGCATTTCAGAGCTGAGGATTCCTTTGCTGTTGGCTCCCAAAGGAGACTGCGATGTGGTGCAGTTCCGTGCCATGCAGCATCTTTCATTTAATCTTCTAAAATACAAAACCGCAGATTACGCAATGAAAAATTACGCAGTGTTTTTGATGTATCCAATCTCTGCCAATTATATTCGTGCATTTGAACTACATACATTTGGTTTGAGTTTTCAGCAGAAATAATATTAAAATATTGATTTATTTTACAGGTGGTTCTGTAGGATTGGCTACAGCAGTGGAATCCATTTCAACAGCTCCAGAAATACCAGGTAACCTTGTTTGAAGTAAGATTTATGTTTTGTATAATTTTCAAAATATGAAAATTAATTTTTGTTTTCACTGTGTAATAGCTCTGCTGATCTCCAGGTCTGCCTTGAAGGTGGGGAAGAGACGGTGGCATCCAGCACATCAGGACAATGGGCCAGTTCTTCCTCACCTGAAGTCTCAACGCCGTCTGGGAAATGGCAAGTTGAGGATCCTCAGGCAGGACCATTAACCCCAACCTCTCAGACTCTCATACGAAGTGGTGGGACTTTAAATCCATTGGTACTACTTTGTGTGAAGGATCTCACCCTCGTAAGGTCTGATGTATCATGACCTTTCAGGATAAGAAATCAAAAATTAAACATCTGGTAAGAGCGTGTGAAGTTCCACGCAAGAGTACTGTCTACTCGTAGAGAACGAAGGAATTAGAACACCTCAGGGATGAATGTTAAAATATATTTCCGCCCCCTGTTTTACAAAACCTCCTGAAAGCACAGCTCAGCAACAAATCCAAATCTCCCTTTTGGTCATAGATGGTCTACAGAAGTGAAGATTATTTGCTTAGCTCGCAACTGTAGTCTTCAGGCATACAAACTCCTCAGGAAGTTAATGTTATTTCTCCTGTTACCTTCTCTCCAACTTTCCAATAAAATTCCTTTCCATGTTGATGTTTATTTCAGCATTTAGAGGATCAGTTAAAATTTATGACTCCAAATTCAAAAATTTGTTCTAATTTTTGATGAAACAGAAAAATTCAAAAGAATTTATCTTTTAGTCCGTCCAGAAATTACATATTTGGCTATGAAGATATAGGTTCCTGCAGCGCAGGTGTGTCAATATGCAAACCATGCTTTGGTTTTTATGGTTCGTGGTCTCATTGACAATTGGAAGCAACCTGTAGTGTGCTATTTGTCTCATGGTACTATTTCGGTCACAGATTTAGAAAATATAATTATAGATGTCACAGGTGCTTTACAAAGAATTGGTTTTAATATTAGGCTATTGTGAGGTGACTGGGCATCACCATAATGTCTGCTGCTTGAAAACTTTGGCTTTAAAACTTGTAATTGGGATAGACCAATTTTAAAAATTAATAATTAAAATTGTTGTAATTGTTGATCTCGTCATGTTTTCAAAGCAACAAGAAATGCTCTTTGGAAAAACAAAATTATTTTTTAAAACAGATAGTGGAGAAGTAAAAGAAACAAGCTGGCAATTTTTAGTGGACCTTTTTGAATTGAAAAAAAAATAATTTAATAAAAACATGGGGAATATCACAGATGAACACATTTATCCTAAAAGGAAAATGAAAGTGAAGTTAGCTGCTCAGGTTTTGAGTGTAACTGTTGCTAATGCACTGTATAAATGTGGTGGAAGGCCAAGTATTTATTGAATTTATTAATATACATCACTCGTCTCTTTGATTCATTTAACGGTATGAAATTTGATGACACTCACTTTTATAGAAGACCACTGAGTAACACTGCTCAGCATTTGGAATTTTGGCAGAGTATGGAAAAGAAACTGCGTTCGTGGAAGTTCGTTAATGCAAATTGCAAGCCTGCTTTCACCAGTGAAGGAGGCATGGTTAAACAATATCGACGCTGTTTCCACATTGTGGAGAATGCTTGAAGGCTTGGGAGTGACATCGTTGGTAACTCGACGTCTCAACCAAGATCCACTTGAGAATCTCTTCGGTGTTGTGAGGCAGCGTGGTATTCGCAACAACGACCCTACCAGTCTGCAGTTTGATTTGGCTTTGAAATCATGTATTTTGAATGGGATGATTGGTGCCAATGGTAAATTTAATTGTGAGATGATGCAGATGTCCTTCGAATTTGCGTGAATTTGTGAGTAAGATTGAGAGTGTATGAGCAACACTCATGTGTGTGATGTTGACAATTCGTCTTTCTTGAAGGGGGTAGAGGAAGTGAAGACATGTGCCTGGATTGCCACAATGCTCACAGATCTCGCAGACAATCCTCTAATAGCTGATGAGGGTACAAGCAAAACCATTAAAATTCTTAACAAAATTCCCAATCTGAAGTCCTGCCATTCTTTGTTTTGTCTCCTTGATCTATTGCCACCTCATACCTCCACGTGAGGAAAGAAATGTTGTGTGCATGTTCCAAAAACCAAAGAAATTGTTGTTAAAATATTTTGGGAGTTATCTTGAAAATTTTCAAATTTTTAGAAAACAAAGGACATGCACCAAAACTTCTTGAGGAACTTCAAAATTTTTGTCAAAATTCAAATTTTCAGTTCTTTGGCTGTAAAGAGCATTGCTCTGAGATTCAAAATTCAATGAAACTATTGCTGAGCACGCAAGCGGTTAATGAGTTCTGCTTGAGGATCTCAACATGTATTAAGAGGTAGGTTTCAGTAAATTGGTTACTAATGGTAGTTAACATTTAATAGTTTTAGTTTTAAGAATATTTTATTTTGAAACCTACTTCTTTTTAATTAATTCTTTGACTTATATTATTGTTGACCCTGGAACCCAATTTATTTGTTCTGTTTCTTAAACCCCATCTCGATCAGGTTTTTCATCCAGTTTCCCTGATCCATTGAACAAATGCTGAGATGGCCCCTTGTTTGCTTCTGGACATAAATGTAACTTCATTATCTGTGCACATCTTCTAGAATTCAGTGGGAAATATAGTTATTCAAATTATCATTCTCCATGTTGTTGCGTCAGGAAGTTTTATTCAAAGGATAACATACAGGAGCCAAAATTTCATTTCCAAATCACTTTTCCCTATAGCATGTCATACGCAGTTTTTAACTGCTTTTTTGACGTAAAATAAATAAATAAAAGTTACACCATGGTATTTATGCCAGTTTTATCAGAGAAATGTCATGTTGCAACAGTTTTGTTACTGCAGACAAAAGTTGCAAAACATTTAAAACAGAAATATAAATATACTAGGTTTTACTTATGCTTATATGAGAAATACTTTTTTAAATGCTCCAGGGTCATATTAAATGTGTATTTACTGACGAACCTGGCAAGTTTCCCCCTTCTGAAACAATTTATGGTTGTTTCAAAATTTGTCTGGTGCGTTTCTTTCTATTTTTTTAGAATTGTTTAGATACAGAAGTGGTAGCACAAGCACTGTATATAAGGTGCATCCTTCTGATAGCTGCCTCTAAAGCACTCGGTATAAAATGGATGTTATTGTTCATCCTTTTGTAGGATGCAGAACAATGAGATCTTGTCACTTGCAGTAATAACTCAATATTAATTTTCTTCAATTGCTGCTACTTTTAAGCTATAATTTATTAATATCTTGTATAAATTGAATGAAATGATAAGCACAATTCCTGCTGCGCCATTTACTGTCTGGAAGTAAATTACAACTTGGCATTCTCTCCGAAGGTTGCTAGAAAAGGAATGTTTTAATTAATATAGAAGAACACAGCAGTTTTCGTACCTTAAAAATGTTTTCAAAATTTGCTTAAAATACCGTGGAAAATGATTTGTGATTTAGTTCAACAATAATTCAAACTTAGACATTTAATTATCAAATACCTTAATAAGATACTCTTTGTGTAAAATAATTTGGAAAACGTTATGAGGAAAGGAAAAACAGATTAATTCAAGGAAAACTAAACAGGTACTTTCATTCCAAACTCTGTCATTTTAAATATTAATTCATTGAACTTTGTGTAAGAACTAAGTTTACATTCTAAAAATAATGGTACAAATGATAAGATATTCATTTTCCATATTTCTGTACAGTGAATTAAACTTTTAATTTTCTAAAGAAATGGTTGTTTTATATTTTTCTACTAAAATGTTTTGTAAAATACTTATTAAATATGAATGACTGAACATGTAACGTTAAATGATAGCTAAGAAAGGAAATAAGGATCTGCATTTTTGCTTGCATGAATCATCATTGAGTCAAGTTTGTTTGGTAAAGTTCTGTAATTAAGTATTTGGCTAGGGATGATAGTAATTAAAACAATCTATTATTAATTATTAACTTGGAAATCAATATTGTCATGTTCGTGTAGTTATTTTATTGCAATTTCACAAAAATGTTTTCGCAGTGCTTGAAAGTGCACTACACTTAGACAGGACTTGAAGGTCAATAACAGAAATTTTTGATATTTCAAAGCAGTGTTTCATTCCCTTCAGTAGTTTGCAATAGCAAATGTATATTTAATCACTAATGAGTCGTATGCATAAAATGTTAGTATTATTTAAGTTAGTATCTATAGTACAAGGTGTTAGTACAAGTACATACTCATATATCGTATGCATAAACTAGGGTTGTTTTGTTGATAGAAACACTACGCGCTCCTTTTTTTTTTTTTTTTTAGGTTTTGCATTTTCGATAATAATCGATTAGTCAGCACTTCGTGCAATCCGTGAAAGTTCGGGAGAGTTCGCGACCCGCGTATTTCATTTCGATCTTGAACAGAGTTAAATTAATATAATCGTGAATGTTTCTCCGGAACTACATTCGATCGTTAATTGTTTTCGCGTAAGGTTGATTGGTCTCAGATTGGTTTCGAGGTTAAGATCTCCACCATGTGCGTGATTAATTTGTGTATAAAGATATTTGTGCATTAGATCTGCATAGAAAAGCATTTCAAATGTCCGACGAAGAATTTATACTTGAAGAAGAAGATATCGGAGAGCAGGTAACGTTCGTGAATCTTCTGAAAGAATATCCTGTAATTTTAAGTAAATCTCAGACGCCAGTAGTGAGAAACGAAAAAGCGTCAGCACTTATTAGAACCTAGAAAACCATTATGGAAAGGTTGTGACAGAAAAGCAGCTTATGAAAAAAGTTAATAATATGAAAATGAAAGTGAAAAGAAAATCAGATATTAAGAGAACAGGAAACAAGAAAATTTCACTTTTGCCTTGGGAGCGGGAAATGTTGAATTTGATTTCCAGGGATGAAAATCCCACTTTACATAAATTGTCATGTAAGTATTATTATTTTTATTATATACCACAATATATCTCGTTATAAGAGTTAAACAAGTGAAAATAAATTCAATTTTTATGTATTGAAGGTGCACTGGATGCTGGTCTTCCGGGTTCGTCTCGAGATTTACTCCTCGATGAATTACCACCCATACCGGAATCATCTCTCCTCCAGCCATGGAAGAAGTGGTACCAAAGAGCAACGATTATTAATAATTGAACAATTAAAATTAACACGATTGCAAGCAGAGTATTATAAAAAAAGAAAAATTGTTTCACAGTTAAATACTGATTTAATTTAAAAAATAAAGTTAAATAACAATTGGGTTTTCATTCATTGTGTATAATTTCAGCCAGTTCATTATTTTTCTGTTGTCCTCTCACGCGTATTGTAGTTTCATCACCATCGTCATATCTGTATAACTGTAATCACCACTATCACTCAAATCATCGAAGTCATCATCATCTTGAAGATATTTAAATGTTGTGTAAAAGAACATATGTTAGAATGATGGATACGAGGTGGCGCCACTTCACGCCGTAGTGAAGAATCGGGAATCTTCTTTTTAATTTGCCAAAACAACGTTCAATTATCACTCGTTCTCCCGACAATAATCGGTTGTATGACATTTGCTGGGGATTGTTGGGATTTCTGTACGGCGTCATAAGCCACGGCGCATTCCCATAACCTTCATCTGCAATTAATACCACATTTTCACTTCTCTGCATCACTGCATGCACAGCATTGTTTCTCCACAATGTGAATCGTGAACTGAGCTGGGCCACGATATCAACACTGGTGAAATATTCTTTAGAATCACAGGTTGCCTGAACATTGATTGACGGGAAACCCTTATGATTCACGTATTTATCTCCATGAATCGAAGGTTTAGAAATCTTTACATGAGTGCAGTCTAGAGCACCTATTGCAGTCGGGAATTTGTACTTTTGTTGCCATTTATTCTTTGCTGCTCTCATATCTTCAACAGTTGAAGGAAATTTAACCCATGTATGAGATTTTTCCACAATTTTTTCGGTCACAAATGTAATTGATCTGGAAACTGTGCTCTGATGAACCCCTATTTCTTCACCAATCCTGCTGAAACTGTGGATCTGCCACATACCGCAAAAAAATATCATTTGTTGCTCAGAAGTTAAGGCTGCCCCACGTCTTTCTTTCCTAAGAAATATTCACTTAACCATTCCACATTTTCTCAAATCTGCACACTTATAGTCGCCAACTTAAAATAAGGGGGGAAAAACACCTATTACAAAAAAACAACAAATGATTTTTAGAAAAAAATCGCCAGACGATAACTAACTCTGAAAAATGAAGCCCTTCAGGTAGTACCTAAATTTAAATACCTTGGCATGACACTACAAACGACGGCAAAATCCTTCAGCGAGCACATTCAAGATAAAACCAGCCGCTACAAAAGCGATACTCAGCTTAAAAATATCACAAATTGTCTCTAACTACAGAAAAAACCATATTTGAAACAACAATTTCACCTATTGTCACGTATGGAATATGTATGATCTGGGACAACCTACAAGTCAGTGACCTGAAAAGAATTGAAACAGAAAAAGCTCGATTCCTAAAAGCTGTACTAGGCATTGGAAAAACAGCACCCTCCAGACTAGCATACGTGCTGGCAAAGGAGACTTTCATTAAGACCAGGCTCAATTCCTGTTCCCACATACGGATACGGTCAACAAGCTGCTCAAAGACAGAAGAGAGAAACAATATCAAATACATGAGACTTCTACTTCAGGTGCAATGATGAACAGGAACTGGGAAAACACAAATCAGGAAAAAAGACATTTAGTAACTCGTTTTGATACATGGTTTCCACCATAAAGTGTGCAAGACAAAGAATTTCCACAGCCCTGGAGAAAATTGTGTCTGTGAACTATGTGACAAAATGTGAACGATACCACTTAGAAATCTGTACAAAGAACAGCAAATCTCTGAGTCATTATGGCAAAGGGGAAATGAACATTCAATGCCCATCGGGCGAACCTTCTTTTTATTATAATTCAAATAAGAACAGGCCCTGGCCTATCTAGTGACAGAGGACTGGCTTGAAGTTCTTTTTATAGTTTCGGCACAGTAGCTTGAAGTTCGTGGATTACTTTTGAGAGCATTAGTGGATAGTTGTATTATAATTTCCCGACCTTATTGGATTATATTTGAAGAAATATATTTGATAATCACTTATTCAATTGTGTTCACGCTTGACATATTTTTGTTCTTGGCATCCGCTATTTCTTTCCAGTACCAAAGAATACGACACGCTGTTAACATTGATAAGTGTTGTTTAGCGAACGTTGTTACTAATGGATGGTCAAGATATATTGTTTGAAAGTATTTTGAAAGTAGAAAAGGTAAGATTGCTTTTTAGCTATTATGAGAACTTTTATGCTTCTAATTTGTACAGTTTGCAAACTACGACAAAGAAGGAAATTGTTAGTTCCCTAGCACGCAAGTAAGCTTTTGAAGGGAAATTGTATGTTCAATGGAAGTGTTTATTACTGATATTTTCTATTGATTTCAGGTTAAAGAAGAACCTGATGAGTTTTTTGAAGAAGCCAAACCCATTGTGAGTTGTGTTTTTTTTTATATCTGTTTGGTCTATCTTGGAAATTGATTTGATATGACGTTTCTGTTTTACTTTGTTACTGCCAAAGTGGAAGAAACATAGTAGTGAAGGTGAAGACAAAGGCTGTGGATTGGAAAACATCAAATCTCGAAGGCACATGATTGTGTTGTGTTCAATACATGTATATTACAGGGAATGTTTTGTGGTTGAAAGTCCATTTTATTGAACTTCAGTAGAGAAGGGGCAGTTTGGTTTGATTGTTCTTAGGGTTGTAGCTGTTGCGTGGAACCATGGTACAATATTGCAAACCCTAACTGCACCCTAAAAGTATTTTCACTTATTAATGTTTGGAAATTTTGCAATTGCCAGAATCAAAAGTTTTTAAGGTACATTGTCACACTGACAAGCCAATAGATCAGTGTACAAAAAATCCATCTGCTGCTTTGGAACCCTGTTAAGAAAAATGCCTGTACTAACTATTGTTCTTTTGTGAACTCTGTTCAGATGCAGAGAGGAATTTACTGAAATTTGTTGAGAATCTTATAAACATTAAAAAACTAATATTGTCCATGGTATCACAATCACAGGTATGAAATGTATTAGGCCACATGGTTTACATGGACAGACAGTTTATAAAAATAAAATTATTAGGAATATGATCAAGAAAAGTTTGTAATGCTATATTTCGATGTTTGGGATTACATTTTTCCCACTTTTCTTTCACAAGGCAACATGCAAGCTATTAATATTTTAAAAGATTATAAATAAGACATTATGGAGATTAATGAACCAGTATCATTAAAAAATAAGTATACAGAAACACAGGACTTGATATAAACTAACAAATGACTTGTACTTGATATAAACTAATTTAATTTGTATTTCTACTTTATCATGTAAAATGACTAGTCAGTTTAGGCTTTAATAACCATAGCAATGTCGAAATATAAGAGGGTTTTGTTCATTACCAGAATGAGAGGTAGGGGCTCACAGGCAGACCCTGCAGAGCTTACAGCGTAAAATTTTATGGTTGAAGTCTAGAACACGGTACAGCTTAACGAAATCGTTTAAACCGACACTTCGCATCGCTCCGGCAAGGGGTAAATCCACAGTGGAGGGGACTTTTGGTGGTTAGGTGACAAGGGGAGGCGATTTCACCCTTGTATTCTGTCAGAGCACTTGCTACTAAATAGTATTGTGATCATGGTGGTGTGTTCTGTGTATAAAGCATGTAGTGTTCTTTCTTCAAATCGTGTTTGCAACTCCAGTTTGATTCTAGGTTTTTTAAATTTAAAGCATGTAGTGTTCTTTCTTCAAATCGTGTTTGCAACTACGCAGTGTGTCGAGTTTGGTAATAATCCGGTGGATAGACTAAAGGATGTTTATAGTAATTGTGAGGGCATAGCCCAAGCCTCGCTGTGACTTGAATACGAGCGAAGCGAGAAGAAGTGGCGAAGAATACAGGCGAGCAAAGCGAGAAGACTTTCCTTTGGAAGTAATTGGGCATTAAAATGCTGTGGGGATGAAGTGTATAAAGGGAAAGCCATGAAAATCGCCTATTGATAATTTTTATTCATTTCTATTAGAGCGCGTAGTGTAATTTGTGGGAGGGCTTGGGGAAACTCCCCTCCTTTGCCCCCTCCCCTCTCCTCCTCCTCCTGTCTCACTTCTCTAAGGGTGTACCATATTCCCTACTTTAACCAATATTATTGCTCAGACAATTTCGCTAAATGAAGAAATTGAACCATCAATTAATGAAGACGTTTACTTTTTTTTAAACAAAATCTGATTCACTTATACATTCTACACTTTAAAAAGAAGAAAAAATGTTATAGCAACAATATTTGTATTCGAAGTTAATGAGGATTTTATGTCAATTAAACGCATCTTCAGAACTTGGCAATGTATTTAACTACGTTAGACTGAGAATTAAGCTGAAACAAATATTTCCAAAATGCATTGTGAATTTTTAAGATAAAATTCATAAGTGAATGATCCTGAAGTTTTTCTCCGTGTAATGCTGTGTATAAGTATGAAGGAGTCTTGAGAAGTAAGTTTTATTAAGGAGTGCATGAGTATGAAGGGCAAGTAGATTTCTGTTTTGTGTTGTTCCATGTTTAGAATAATAATAATAAGAGAATTTCTTAGGGTATTTTTTTGGAGATTACTATTTTGAGTATGATTATGTGGTAGGATTTGTAATTTTATGGACAGTGGTTTGATATGATTAAGATTTGATTGTGATGATATTTGTGTTGCGTGTGTAGGGTCTGATGCCGCCTGTCGAAGGATATTTGGAAACCACAAAACCACAACTCTCGAATGAAGATGTTAAGGAGGAATACAAGGTGAAGATTACAGGTTCCCATTAATGCAGTCCATTTTAACACTAGAATATGGAGTATTGTTTTGAGGGTGGTCGGTAGATTGGTGAAATTAATTTGTGCTGTACAGTGTTGCTTGAAAATTGCTCGTTGTTAGGCTTTGTGATTGTTTACGGTACATTTTATAATTTTTTTTCCCTTTGTTGTTCTATGCTTTTATTTCTGTTTTTCATGGATTGCTAAAATGCTGTGTTTTGTTTGTTTGTTTGATTTTTTCATAGGACTTCAGCAGTACAAGTACCTTGAAGAGTGTGATTAAGAAGGAAGAAAATGAAGAAGTAAGCTATTGACATGTACTAGTCTTATTTTAAATGCTTGAGTGTATTTCCTTCTTGGAGGAAAAATTAATAAAATGTGCCCTAACTGGAATGCGTTAATGGAATTGAGCTAAAGGAAATGATGGATGATATTTGTTTTGTGTGTGTAGGAGCTGGAGCCACCTGTCACTGTGTTTTTTGAGGCCACAGAGGTCACAAAAGAAGAGGTTGAAGAGGAATGTGAGGTGAATATTACAGCTAACTTGTCCGGTGATTTTTTTCACAAAAATATATAAGGGCCTGTTGTGCATGTTGTTGTTTCACTACAGATCGGCAAACCTCAGGTAAGATGTGAAGTCAGTTTAGCCACAGTTCAGTTGTTCATAAAGCTAAATCGACAGTTCAGGTTCAGGCATGCAACACTTTTGGAAGGGAACGTTGTGTATTCTGAACTAGAGGCAAAAACCAAACCACTGAAAAGCGATGAATCTGAATTGAAGTCCCTTTGCTGATTTATGATCTCTTTGCTTTTTTTTTTGTGGTTGATTTATCCAACATTGCCTGCGTGCTGTATTTTTTGTGGTTTTCTAGTACTTTCCAATTTATGCGCAGAATTTATCTTAAAATTATTTTATTTTATGTGAAAAACTGTTATAACTGAATTTGGCATTCAGAATTTGGAATTCAGAAGCAACATTTGAAAAGCTAAAACTATATAATAAGAAAAGCAGTTATGTAGCTCAGACATATCTGCTGATACCCGAGGTAGCAACAATCCACAATGTGTGGTATACTTACCTTTGAGTAGGTAAACATATTGAATGACGAAACTACTCTAGTACCTTTTACGCAGGTTTTGGATAGATTGAACCTGTGAAAAATTTCATTTACCTCCACATTTCGAAATGATTTGGATAAG
Organism: Teleogryllus oceanicus; assembly: GCA_964035755.1. Taxonomy (NCBI): domain Eukaryota; kingdom Metazoa; phylum Arthropoda; class Insecta; order Orthoptera; family Gryllidae; genus Teleogryllus; species Teleogryllus oceanicus. The sequence goes on along the minus strand of CAXIVR010000013.1, from coordinate 8,144,423 downwards.
GATGAAATTTTTTGTTGTCTCAAAAATGTGTATTTGAAAACAAATTCTTTAACATCTTCATACTCTGTTATTCGTGCAGTTTACATGTTAGCTACTTCAATATAAGTCATCACTAAGCTACTACTTCCCCAAAGTTCTGGTTCCAGGTTTAAACTTTCAAGATTGGTAGCTCAGATTCAGCTTCAGTTTAAATAGCATTTAGTGCTGATCGTCAATTGTACAACTGGGCATTGGAGGTTATACCTGGTTTAAATGGTTGATCACATTTAAACATGGGTTGTACAACTGCCCCTAATTGTTATATAATTATTAGTATTTTAATGATTTTCTGTTGTGAAATTTTCTGGTATTTTGGTATATTAAGTCAATAAATCGTTTATGAGACCAAACAATCTCAAGAGTCGCCCATTAAGTCATTTTGATACTTTATTTTTGAAGCACAGTAGTTGTGCATAGATGTGTTCCTAAACATATACTTTAAATCAGAAAATACCATGAAAGAAAAAGAGAACTACAATGAAATCAGAAATCTTTCGTAAATGAAAGACCCACAGTTTTCTAATTTTTTGGAGAGAATCTCAAAAAATCATGCCCTATGTATTGTTTCTGGTTTTATTGGTAGCTTAACAATCTGTAGGTAAGGAATAAATATTTACATGTAACCAAAAAATGTATAAACGAATAAATGCGTGAACACATGTCAATTCAATTTTTTTGCATTGTGGTACAATTCAAAAATTTTGTGCGAGGTTCTTTGAGATTGTGCCCAAGAAATTAGGAGAATGTGGGTCATTTGTGGATGAAAGATTTTTCAATTAATTGTGGTTCTCTTTTTTCTTTTATGGTATTTTAATTTTTTAAATATAATTTTTTTTGTATTAAACTATTCCTCGGTAGATTTTTCTTTGGTATTGACAGTTAGTGAGCCAATGGTGCAGTATCACCAACTACACACCTCTTGCATAGCTGGACTGATGGAATACCTTATTAAAAAATCCATTACCGATTATGGTGTATCAAATTGTTACATTTTTAGTCGGCATTGGACATCGTGGCCCATGGCGTTTGCTTACATAGGTCATGCATGTGGGACTGCTTTCACACCATGTGCAATGATTTGTATAAGCTGACGTATCTCTCATCTGACTGGCCTTGTACCTACTTCTACCATGGAAACATTGAGTTGCCAGCTAACTGTCAGTCCCAAAGTTTATTTCCCATAGTGTTCAAACTTATAATGAAACAAGTTTTGTTTTTGTCTTTAAACTTTGAGGTGAAATGCAGTGTGTGTTGTGTAGATTACCTTCAAAGTGAACTTGAGTGTCCTGTTGCAGGATCCTTTGGCAACGTGTGTTGAAAGTTTTTGCATTAAAAATGAAGAGACTGATGATTCTTCATGCTCTGTTGGTGAGTAGAAAAAAGTTTAGATGGTGATACTGTGGTGAGTAGAAAAAAAAATGTTTAGATGGTGATACTTGAATGCACATAATTTACTTTCTGTCAAGTTTGCATCTAGTTTTGTGAAGGAGAAATGTCAATATAGAACTTTTGTACTATTCTTCTTGTGAGGAAGAATTAACACATATTTTTCTGCTTTGAGGTAACCATGATGAATTTCTAGGCAACTTACAATAGTGATTATTTACTTTAAAAGGACAAACACCAGTGTCTTTTTCTCTAAAACTGTTTTTCAGGAATAATTTTTTTTTTTTTGATGGGTGACTTTTATAATCTAGAAAGTCAGAGAAAGAAAGAAAGAAAGTACATCTAATAATGTTTGAAATTATTTTCTTTTCTGACAAAGGCTTTTAATATTCACCAGGTAATCATAGTGACGGAAATTCTAAAACTTTATTCAAATGTCTTTAATAATTCCTTTACTGTTAATATGCAGATAAAGTTTACAATGAGCTTCGAAATAAGTGTCATTAGTAGATCTCAGAGGACTTTGGTTGTTTGAGATGGAGGTTAGGAACAGTTCTCATGAAAGAATTATTTAATCCCGCTATCAATAACGATGAAAAATAGAATGAAGTGCTTTAAAACATTTCAAAATGCTGTTGAGAACACGTGTGATTGTGTGAATTAAGCCTTCTGGCAGGAGTGTGATATGGAATAATACTGTAAGACTCCCATATAAGCCTTGTAAAGACTATCGGAATTCTGCTGGTACTTTTTGAACTTGCGTGTTCAGAACATTCAAAGTAATTTATGTGCTGCATAATGTTTGGCAATTATGGTATTAGATATTTATAATGGCTATTTCATTTTTACAGTGTTCTTATGACATGACATAGCCAGGGTAAGTTATTGATCAATGACTTACAGATACGGTTAGTTAATTGTGAATTTGGTGTAATAATACTTTAATTCTATAATAATTTATCAGTGATTCTTGACTGGTAAAACAATTCGTAATTGACATGTTGGACTGTATAATTAATATGAAACTACCATAAATTTGTATTTTCTTTTCATAATACAGCGTTTGCCTATTTATACAACCTTGGGAAAATATTCACACTACATTCAAAGATATCCGTGGAGAAAAAGGATGGAAGTTAGTAAATATACTTAAGAGTACTATTTGGGAGAATTTTCAGTTCATTTCTTTGATCAATAAGTTAGGTAAATTTCTTACGTAGGGAAATTAACTATCAGTTCTTAAAATTAGGATAAATGAAAGATGTCTGCTTTTGCATTATCACTTTGCAAGTTTTAACCCCTGAAATGAAAATTGAAATATTTCATACCTTCAATAACTTTATTATGTATAAATAGTAAGAAGATTGGTATAACGGTACCAAAATAAAGGAAGTATTAGTGAATAATAATTCCCATTTGTATTGTTATTGATTTGAAGGATACAACAGTTCCACCAAACCTATTTAACCTACAGTAAATTTTATCAACTTAGATAATTTGAAGTGAAATTGTACAGAATCAAAATGAGTTTGCTTAGTCCTTTTAGATTACACTAAAAATCCTAAAAGTTCTTGTCCTACTATTAACTTTCTCCAGCCTCAGCCTACCACGTTTTCCTGGGTGAGGGGTAAACTGTGAAATTTTGAAATGGAAATTATACATTTGAATTTTCAGCAAGCTGATAAAACAATGAATAATGTTCATAATGTAATGTCTTATATAATAACACTTTTATATCAAACCGGACCTAACAGCCTAATTTGATAATTTTTAATCTTGTATTGCATTAAGATGTCTTACAGCACAAGGAACTAAGAACTGCTCAAAACTGAAAACTTTTCATAGTCTGCATTTCTAACTCCATTTTTATTAAAAGGAAGGATATTATTTTCTACTACTTGAAGTTAATTTTTGATGTGACAGAAAGAACGTTATTAAAACATATTTTCAACCATTCGTTCACAATCAAAACTTTACTTCAAATACTTCATTAACTTTTTTTAATAAAAAAATTAGAATTGTATAATAATTACTAAAAAGAATTAACACATGAAGTTAACATGTGCAGACATAATGAAGTGACTAGATATATCTTCTGAAAAGTATACCTAAAAACGAAACAAAACCTCATCATAAGGAGGGCAAAATGCTATTTACTTCTGGAAATAAGCATGGGCCATCAGCATCTGCCCTTAAATATTTTTAAAGGGAAGACCAGATAAAACTTTGTTAGCATAGTGGCGTGAAGCCAAACACACCTGTCTTATAAAACGTGCAATAATAATAATAATAATAATAATAATAATAATAATAATAATAATAATATAATAATAATAATAATAATAATAATAATAATAATAATAATAATAATAATCATAATAATAATAATAATAACACAACAACAATAACACTAATAAGAATAATTTTAGATAAAGACTACTTATCATGCAATATATAGAAAAAAAACTCGTATATATTCAACAGAAAAGAGTTAAATTTCATACATGCGGCTGGCTGCTTCAGTTTGGAGCATGATGTTATTTGGAATTGCGCGAGACGAGGCACGGTGTTCTACGTGGATGACAAAAAGAGCATGACTGCCACAGTCTCACAGCTTGGCGACACTCGCAGTGCTGCACGGAAAAGCTATCAATTTCATTAGCTGATTGTGCCATGCCGCCTTGAAAGGATCTTGTGATTTTTCATCAAGCAAATGGGCCTTCGAGAGTGGGACAGTCAGTGCAAAAACTTTCTTACTTATTGGTTATCTACTTCAGTTGTCACTCGCTTCCAGGGAGGCCTTTGATCTTCCCTCAGTGCTAGCCTTTGCTTCCTGATCCTCAGAGAGCTAGGCACACCCGAATAAAATTTTTCCGTCCGTCCGGCGGTCTGCCTGCCTGCCTGCCTGACCGTTCGTCTGCCCGTCCGTCCGTCTGCCCGCCCGTCTGCCGCATGTGTATTCGCTGAATGCCGCATGTGTGGAGCCGGCTTAAGCAAAGTCTGCATAGCCATGTTTGGAGTTCGAGAAGCGATAAACAATAGTTACTTCATCTGCACGAATTGTTTCCCATGGACCTTGGAATTTCGAGATCTTACATTTTGTTATACCATGGAATCGACACAATTCTCATCCAACTCTTTATTTTGAGAGAATTTTTAACGAAATCAACGTCTTCTTTTGCAGATCGCCCTGATGCAAGCTCGTCAAACGAATCGCAGACACAAGCTAGAAGTGGTCTCAGCAAGAGACGACATGAATGCACCACCTGCCAGAAGAGCTTCTCGCGAAGAGGATATTTACTCATCACATGCAGATACACGCAGGGAAAAAGCCTTTTGAATGTTCTGTCTGCCAGAAGGGTTTCTCTCGAAAGGAAAATTTAAGGACCCACATGCGACTCATGCAGGGGAAAAGCCTTTTGAATGTTCTGTCTGCGAGAAGAGTTTTTCTCAAAAGGTAAATTTAAGGACCCACATGCGGACACATACAGGGGAAAAGCCTTTTGAATGTTCTGTCTGCCAGAAGGGTTTCTCAGAAAGGGGAACAATTTAAGTATGACACATGCGGATTCATACTGAGGAAAAGCCTTTTGAATGTTCTGTCTGCCAGAAGAGTTTTTCTCAAAAGGTAAATTTAAGGACCCACATGCGGACACATACAGGGGAAAAGCCTTTTGAATGTTCTGTCTGCCAGAAGCGTTTCTCAGAAAGCACACGGGGAAAAGCCTTTTGAATGTTCTGTTGCCAGAAGGGTTTCTCTGAAGGCAACAATTAATCATCCACATGCGGATTCATACAGGGAAGAAGCCAGTTGAATGTTCTGTCTGCCAGAAATGTTTCTGAAGTGAAAAAATTTAAGTAAACACATGCGGATTCACACTGGGGAAAAGCCTTTTGAATGCTCTCTCTGCCAGAAGAGTTTCTCAGAAGGGGAATTTACGTATCACATGCGGAGGATTACACTGGGGTTTCTCAGAATGGGGAATTTAAAAGGGGGAAAACCAAACGTTTTCTTAAAAAGGGTAAAACATTGCCACACACACAAGTGAAAAACTTTTTAGTGTCTCTGCCAAAATAGTTTCACCGCCATAAAGGTTTGTGCTCACATTCGACCTCTCTCAAGGGAAAAAGGTTTTCAATGATCTGTCTTCTGGATGGGTTTGTTGCAGAAGGGGATTTTATGTATCCACATGTGGACTCATTCGGAATTCCAACCGGGAAGGGTCCTTTAATTGTCCCTTACAAGCTCACTTGGAGAGAAGGCTGTTTGAATGTTCTGTCTGCCACATGGGTATCTCAGTAAAAGGGACAGTTAGTTTCTTTGAAAAGTGATACTATACTAGGAGAAAAGCGTTTTTAGAAATGAGTTTTGAAGTGAAATAAAAATTAAAGTGAAAGTAAATTTTATGACACATATACTTTTAATACTGTACTGTGAAGCAAATTTTCTTGGTAACTTTTTCTAGTGGTGAATTTGAATTTTCATGGAATTTTAAAAATATAAGTTAAGTAATAAGATTTTTGTTTAATTTGGTAATGTACTTTTTTGATACTTTTATGTTTTTCCTTTCAAGACCTTACTCATTGTACATTACTTTTTGCTCTTCATTGTGGATGGGGCATTCCAGAAGGATGTGCTTTATTGACATAATAGTATTGCAGATGGTGCAAGTAGGTTGTGGAACTTTTTCCATTAAAAATTGAAGAGAGAATTGAGAATGATTTGATCGAATTCTCAACAATTTATTGAGGGAATTGTTTCTAGTTCAAAGAAGATATATTTTAGAAGTTATGTTAAGGAAGTTTTTTTAAATTTGGTTTTTATTTAGTTTGGTTGTGTATTTATTTATAAAAATTGATATTTGTCTATGATGGATTAAAATGGGATAAAGGCCAATAAAACAGACATGAAATTTGTAATACAAAAATATATTATCTTACATGATAAAACTCTTGATCGTGCACAAAGTTTTGACTCTAGTGTGGGGGTCTTCTTCAGTATAGAGTAACTCACAAAAAAGTGTAGGTCAATCTAAAATACAAAAAACATCTACGATGTAACATTAATATATATATATATATATATATATATATATATATATATATATATATGGAAGTGATAATAATATAATATAAAATAAATGAATATAAAATAATGGAAGTGATTTTAATTTAAAAGGAGGTCTTATCTCGATATGGCTGCACAAAGTTCATTTAGGATATTACATCAAAGTAGAGTCATCAGCATGATAGAGATTCATCAGATAGATTAATGATATAACATAACATAATGATATGGCCCATGTGGGGTTGCTGGTCCCCCAGTGGGCGCCTCCCCAGGTGGCGGATAGGGGGATGCCCGGCCAGACGTATCTGGTGGGTACCGGGGAAATTAAATACCCGGGGTGGACCAAAACCAGCGAAGTGGAAGAAAAGGACAGCAACGGCTCTGAAGAAGGAACAGATGCTTGACAGCTCTCCCAACGACAGAAGGGACGGAATATTTTAATACCTCTTTTCTCAAAAAACTGCTACCTTGCAGATGAGGATGTTTCATCAAAAAGGTTAGAGGAAGGAAACCTCGAGAATAAATCCCTGTCCTCCTTGGGGGGTTTAGATGTTGGGCCTGCACCCATTGCTTAGAAAAACTCCCCATGCCCAGTCCCGCAATAAACCTAATTGCAATCTCGGCGACTTGGCCTTAAATAGGTTTTGAATTTTTGGGGCTTGGGAAAGTAACATAGCCACGGGAAACGGCGTTTTTTGAAATTAGAAGATTAAATTTTGATGTTGCTGCCCCATCTAAATAAAAGAAAGGGAAGGGGGGGAAGAGATTCAAAATTACGTCAATATACAGGGGTAAATAAAGAAAAAAGAGAAAGAAAGGAGTATCCATTCCAACGAAATCTTTAAAACATCACATAAAAATTTGATGGGATAAATGAAAACCTACGAGTTGATCTGTGTCTGAAGGGGGACAATATGATCATAATTGCCGCCTATGGCCCAAGGGCAGTGCAACTGATACCGGAAAAATTTGAATTTTTTTCCAACTTGGGAAAACCTTTTTGGCCCCAAAATTTGGGTATAGGAAGAAATATATTTAGGGTGACTTTAATGGAAAAATAGGAAGGCAAATGGAAGAAATGTTGTAAAAATTTTGGGGAAAAAAGCAAAAAAATGGGAATGGGGGACTGATAGGGTGTGTGGAGCAATATGAATTGAAGATATGGAATGATTTTTTGCCAAAAAAAATCCATTCTATCCTGGTCTCAACCATAAGGGAAATTTCTCATAATTGATTACAGTATTGGCAAACAGAGGGGGGGAATGTAGAGTCTATAGAGGGGAGAGGGATTATCACTTTTCCGATTTGTCTTTTTTCCAAAAGGGAAAAAGAAAAATCAAATAAAGAAGAAGACTAGAAGAAAAAGGATGATTTAAGTACAAAGTGATTTATGAAAGACCCATAATCCTGTTCTTGTTGCGGCCAGTGGGAAGTTAATTTTGGGGCGATTTCCAAAAGCAATAAGGATATAACAGTCATGCATAAAGGCATTAAAAGTTTGGGGGAAATTAAAACAAGCAGCAGAAAACCCGGGGACGAAGGGGGGAAAATTTTTCTAAAGGGAGGGAGAAGAAAAACCCCTTATGAAAAGTGGGCTGACCATGATGTAGAAGAAGAAAACTTACACATGAATATGAGAAATTTAAAAAATTGAGATTATAAAGCAAAAATGATATATCAAGAAATTAGCAACACCATTGGGCTCAAGATCACAGGAGGGGGGGAAAGGTTGAAACAACTGAGAAAAAATGAAGTGAGTTGGGCATTTTATAAGCCACACAACTGGGGGATTAAAAAGCGCCTGCGGAACCCCGCAGAATACCATTTTTCAGCTAAAAGATACATCTGAAACCCGAGGATCACCAACTGGAGTTGAAAGGGAAAGTTAAAAACGGTAAAAAAATTTCCAATTAAAGCCCCAGCCCCAGGGGTAAATATAGAACAAAAAATCATCTCCATGGGGTGTTGTTTGAACAGCTTTCAGAATTATTTAATGCATGTCTCAGGGCCGGGATACCTGAAGTTTTTAAAGTTTTTTAAAATTTTCCAATTTTTTAAAAAGGGTAAAGAGAACTGCTCCACGGGGGGTATAACTGCCCTGGATTCCTTGGAAAATATATGGTTTTTTAAAAAACCGAGGGAAATGAAAAAGAAAGAGTGGTATTGGTGCTGGAGATCCTGCAAGACAAAATATTTACCATCCAATTTGATAAAGGGGGGCACATCCCGAGACTCATCTAGTCTATATTGGTTGCAAAAAGGGGGGAAAAATGTCCCCCTTCAAAATTGAGGTGACCATGGAAAATCAACAATTAATAGCGATAAAATTGAGAGTTTTATGGGGCAAATCCTTTTTGTCAAAATAGGAAAAGATATCAAAAGAAATCAAAATAAATAAAGGCTAAGACAGGGTTGTATTGCACCAACTCTCTTAAAATATTCTAGGAGAAGGTCTAAAAAATGGAAGATAAAATTGAAAGAATGGGGAAAAAAATTAAATGACATATTTATATCACTAAATTTTAGATGCCAATGATATTCATTGGGGTGATGACGATAAATTTTATGTTAAGGGGAAAATTTAAAAGAGGAATATGGAAAATGGGGCTTAAAAATCAATTTAAGAAGAAGGGGACATTTGGGAGGAGAGACAGGAAAAAATTTGTAAAGGAGGGTAGCTGGGTTTTTAAGGTTTAGACATATAAGTTTTAGGAACAATTTTTAAAAGACCAAGGGGGGAGGAAGAGGAAATTAAACATTTGCTCAAAGGAAAATCTGCTATTGCATTATTTAAAAAATGGAATAAAAATATTTCAATGAAGTGAAAATTAGAATTTTTAAAAAATTGTGGAAAAAATCCCGTTGGGGGTTTTTTGGGGGGTCTCAAAAGTAAGAGAAAAAAAAAGGATATGGGAAAAGGAGTTTGGGGATGCAGCTGTAGTGTAATGTTAATGGAAGGAATAGGGGAAAGAAAATATAAAGCAGAAATGGGTGCTTGGGGTATAATGGATAATAGAAGGGGCAAAATTAAAAGGATGGTCATCTTAGAAGAATGCAGGGGAAAATGGGCCCTTTAAAAAATTTGAGGGGGAAGGTGCCCAAAGCCCGAAAAGAGGTAGACCAAGACTGCATGGTATAATGGGGTGCAAGACAATGAGAGATCGTCAAACCCAAAATGAGATTGGCAAGATAAAACATGGGGAGAGGCGAGCAAGAGTTCCACCCAAAGAAGAAGAAGAAAATATGGATGCCCCCCTTTCAAAATATAAATTTTTGCGGGGCATCCCAAAAATAGGGGTAGTAATTAAAGAGCAATATAATTATTGCTCAATGATAAACCAAGGTAAAATTAATATCTAGTGTAGATTTAAAGATGGGTTCAAGGAATGCATACATACAGTAAATGCTAACGATGTTACAATCCAGTCATAACCAAAGCATAACATAATAGGATTCGAAAGAGATTTAACAATTATAATAAATTGATGCACACAGAATGATATGTTGAGTATAATATAAGAACAAGGGACTGTCTTGTCCACACAAAACTTTCTTGAACAGGGATTTACAGATACATGTAAGTTGTTGGTGTTTGGATGTTCAAAGTTCCATTTGTACTAAATATTTACAAATCAAGTTATCTTTATGATAATTATTTTCTGCTTCAAGAATATGAATATTTCCCAATCCATTGCATGGATATCGCAATTCTATTTTTGGTAATATTTTATCAGCTGTTAGTTTGATATTATCTTTGTGCTCTTATATTTGTTGATTTAGGGCATGTTTGGTGGTACCTGTCTATGTGGAATTACATCCGTTGCTTTGCAGTTAATTTTATAAATAACATTGTCTCTTAGTTCCATGGCTATGTGATCTGTACCTCATGTAATGAATTGACTTAGTTTATTACAAATTTTGGAAACCACGTGTACTTCAAATTTATTGAGTAGTGTTTTGATCTTGCTGTCTACGGTAGGTAAAAGGTATCACTACATAGGGTTCCTTTCCTTTCAGTGGAATCTTGTGCTGTTGAATGTGATGTTGAATCCAAATTTAATTTTAGTTTATTAATCCTTTTAAAATGTATTTGTGAATGAAATCTCTAGATGAATTGTATCTTGAAATGTAGATAATTTCTAAATTTTTAGCATGATGTTTATTATCTACCAAAATAATTGCCCTATCTACCAGGTTATAAATAATAGCAAAATTTTTTAGATTCGTGATGGGAAGAATAAAAGTTAAATTCTCTACAAAAATTAGTATCTTTCTGATACCAATTAAATTAAAACTTTTCATTAGTTCTTATGATGGTTAGATCCAACAAATTTAAAATCTTATTCATCTCAATTTAATGAGTAAACGTAACTAAAATGTCTAATAGATCAATATTTGTCATTTTCATACAATGCATAATTTATTCATTCCTTTGATATGTTGTTGATTGTTTTTGTGTGTTGATGTTATATTTAAATTTTTTTAAAATTTTTAATTTAAATTAATTTATTTAATTAAATGAATTATATTTAACTTTATAAGTAATAATAAAAATACAATTTCATATATAAATTATACATTAAATTATTTTACCGTATGCTTTTTTGTACCACAATCACATATATTAAATGTATGAAGCCACATGGTTTACATGTACAGACAGTTCATAAAAACAAAATTATTTAATTATCATTCAGAAAAGTTAATCGTGTGTTATTTACTGAGTGATGTTTCAGGGATTACATTTTCCCCATTCTTTGGCTACAAGACAAAAGTCATACTATTAATATTTTATAAGAATATACATAAGACATTACAGAGATTAATCAACCAATATGAATTTAAAAAAATTAAACAGAAACACAGCACTCTATAAAAACTAACAAAAAGACTTACCATTATATGACAAGGGAGTGTTCATATTGAGTACTTAAACACATCCACTTCTTGGCCTGCGATGCAGCCCAGGGATGAAGAGGAACGACAAAACCACTCTCAGGATAGTTAACTTCCATTTTCAAAAACATGAGTGTGTTTCTTGTTTATGCAATGATTGAGAATGCGGTTAAAATGTACCATATAGGAACACATCTGGGGATATTTGATGAGATATGTGTAAGATTCATTAACTGAAATTCTTATTTTAGTTACATGTTAGTCATTTTTAGATGTCAATATTACTGATATGTTTTTTATTCCTTTTTTGGTTAAGGTTTTGGAAATTTTTTTTAAAATTACTGATATGTTTTTTATTTTATATTTTTATTTTGAAATTTTTGAGTTTCTTCTCCCAATTGTATAATTCTGTCCTTTGATGGTGTCAACCCCTTTCATAATTATACTCATTATGATACAAGTTCTTGACCAATCGTAGAGAAGTTTACAAACCATTTTTGACACTTCATTAATTATTGAGAATCATTCTAGGAAATGTTTTGTTCCATTTCAAAATTAAGGGTTCATGTAACATGAAAATCTGAAAATTTTGACATATTTGTGTTAGTTCAAATTTCTTATTTGTTTAATAAAATTATTATTAAAAACACAAATGTTATAAAACTAATGTGTTAAGCATGTGTAGAAAGTGTTATTTTATTCTAATACCAAATTTCAAAATAGTATTTTGAATACTTCCTGAGATAAAAGAACACGATGATGGTCAATTTAACATGGGCAACATAGGACTTGTGGACACCCTTAAAATTGCATTTAATATTATATTATGTCTGTCAGTTTTAATTTATTTTATTATCAGTAATTTTTACGTGTAATATTATTTAAAATAAATTGGATCATAATTTCACTTTGATCCTATTTGACTAGCACAGTGGTAGTTGTAGAGGGAACATTTGACTGACGTTAAGATCAGAACGCATGTTATTTTGTGTTATATGTTGCTGCTGTGTGTTTGTCCTTAAAAACTGGCCAATTCTCTAGTTTGAAATGTCTACTAAATCAGAGGAGGAGTTGGCATCTCCAGAAACAAGAGAAATAGCGAAAATGGTGACCTCATAATTATTGCTGAAACTTTCTCTTGCAGGCAGACTGTAAACCTAAGTCACCTGAGGCTGGTAGTGTAGCTTTCCACTAGGTGGCCTTGGTTGAATCCTGGATGTCAACTGCCATGAAACAATTCAATGTAAAAGTTTAACTGATAAAGGTTTCCATGTATCGTGGCAAAGGAACAATATAAATCTCCATGTAATAGGTCTTAATACATTCGTGTGAAGTTCATGGTATGAGTGAGTTTCATAATATCACTCTTGTGTATTACATCATTGTTTGATAATGTACTATTTATGCATTACCAGAATGAGAGGGATGGGCAGGCAGATGCCCTGCAGAACTCGCAGCTTGAAGTTTTATTGTATTAGACAATTTCCCTAAATGAAGAAATGAACTATCAAATAATGAACATGTTTACTTGTTTTAAAAAAATCTGATTCACCTTTACTTTCTACACTCTAAAAGGAAGCCCAAAATATTTTTGCAACGATATTTGTATTCTAAGTTAAAAAGGATTTTATGTCAACTAAAGGCATCTTCATAACTTGACAATTTTTTAATTAATTAAAAAAAGCAACAGATATTTCCAAATTGTATTGTGAATTTTTAAGTTAAATTAATAAGTGAATGGTACCGAATTTTTTTCTCCATGTAATGCTGTCTACAAAAGCACTTTTATGGAGTGCATGCAGTATTAAGGTCAAGTAGATACCTGTTTTGTGTGGTTCTGAGTTTAAAGAAATAGAATCCTTGTTTCTTAGGGGATTTCTGTGAAGATTATTATTTCAAATATGTTTACGTGGTAGGATTTGTTATTTTATGGGCAATGGTTTGCAGGATTTGTGGGATGAGTTTGTCATTGATCTGAATATTTGTTTTTATTATTCAATTTTCATTCATTGAGAATGTTGTTTCCTTCTTAGAAAATGTTATTTGTTAATAAAATGTGTCCTAATGGACGGGAATTGAGTGAAAGAAGATGATGGATGATACTTGTGTTGTGTGTATAGGATCTGGTGTTGCCTGCCAAAGGATTTTTGGAACACACAGAAGTCTTGGATGAAGAGGTTGAGGAGGAATGCAAGGTGAGGATTACAGCTTCCCGTTAATGGGGTCCATTTATCACTAGAATATGGAGCATGGTTTTGGGAGCGGTCTTTATATAGATGAAATTAATTTGGGACCTTTAGTATTACTTTTGAATTACTTGTTATTAGTCTTTGTGATTGTTCATCTGTAACATTAGTATGAATTTTTTCTTTTGTTATTCTATACTTTTATTATTGTTTTCATGAATTGCTAAATGCTGTTTTTTTTGTTGCTTTTTCATAGGACCTCACAGTACAAGACCTTGAGTAGTGTGATTAAGAAGGAAGAAAATGAAGAAGTAAGCTTTCACATACTATTTTGAATTTGATTTGTGTTGAATCCTTGAGAGTATTTCCTTCTCAGAGGAAGTAATGTAATCTTTTGGTAAATGTGTACGCAAGTGAAGAAATACAATGCAACTAACTGTACTAAAAAATACTTCCTATGAATACCAGTTTATAGCATTCGACCCACTAACTAGAAATGATATAACATTTATTGATTTTAATTTATTTCATTTTCAATGACCTTTCTTTTTCTCCGGTAGTAATACACTTTGACCTAACTAATATATGCACTTTACAGACTTTCACGGATACTTTGCCTATTTCTTGTGAAAACTTTACCAAAAAATTACTCAAAACAGACTTACATAGTTTTAAAATGTGATCATCGATATATTTATTACAATTAATGCATTGAAAAATTAATAGTTAAATTATTTTAATTTCTGATTAATTTAATCTTTAAAGTTCCTTCACTCCATGGGAAATTACGAACATTTTGGGGAGTGTATATGATTTTTCTAGATTTCTCCTAACGATTATTAAGTTTAATGTGTGTAATATTTCTCTCAATAATTAATAGTTAACTATGTTTATCTGTAACATTAGTATGATTTTTTTCTTTTGTTATTCTGTACAAGCACTTTGAGTAGTGTGATTGCAAAGGAAGAAAATGAAGAACTAAGCTTTTCACATGTATTATCTCAATTTGATTTGATGTTGAATGCTTGAGAGTATTTCCTTCTCAGAAGAAAAATTAATAAAATGTGTCCTAATATCTGGGAATTGAGCCAAGGGAAATAATGGATGATATTTGTTTTGTGTGTAGGAGCTGGAGCCACCTGTCACAGTGTTTCTTAATGCCACAGAGGTCACAACAGAAGAGGTCGAGGAGGAACGTGAGGTATTAAGCTAACTAGTTCTGTTTGTTTTCACGGAAATACATTAAATGTTATATGATTCTGAGTATTTTAATGAATGTCTGTTGTGAAATTTTTTGATATTTTAGTGTCTTCAGTCAATCAGTTATTTTGAAGACCAAATGAGTACAAAAATTGTCCATTTAAAATCATTTTAAATTGATGTGTATTTATTTTGAAGTACAGTAGTTGTGATATGAAAGACCCAATTGTCATAATTTTGTGGAACAATCTCAAAAAACCACACATAAAGTTTATTTTATTTAATTTTTTTGTATTATACCTCTGGAGATATTTTTTTGGTATTGACAGTTAGTTAGCCAATGGTGAAGTATCACCCACTACTCACCTCTTTCATAACTGGACCGATGGGATACCTTAATCAAAAATCAATAACAGTTTATCAAGTTCATCTTGTCACGGAACATCATTTGCCTACACACAAAACCCGAAATCATGCATGTGGGACTGCTTTCACACCATCTGCAAGGATTGGAAGACGCTGACATATCTCATGAATCCAATTGGCCTTGTACCAATGCCATGTGCTTGTGACCTTGTACCCTCTGCCATGGAAACATTGAGTTAACACCTGTCAGTCCCAAAGTTTTATCTCCCATAGAGTACAAAATTATAATGAAACAATTTTTGTTTTTGTCTTAAAACTTTGAACTGAAATGCAGAGTGTGTTGTGTAGCTCACCTTCAAAGTGATCTTCGGTGTCCTGTTTCAGGACCCTTTGGCAACGTGTGTTGAAAGTTTTTGCATTCAAACTGAAGAGACTGATGAACGTTCATGCTCTCCTGGTGAGTAGGGAAAAAAATATGTTTAGGTGGTGATACTGTGTGGGAATTGTGCTTGGGGAAGGAGATTTCATTTTCCAAAAATCACTGTGAATACACTTTCTGCCGAGTTTGCATCTAGTGGTGTGAAGGAGAGATGTCTATAGCTGAACCGCTCGCAAAAAAACCATCATGGCGGACGTACCTTCGGTAAAGTCTCGGAGAGTGCCCCACCCTGTGCCATCTGAGAATTCTCCTCTCGGCGATAAGGAAGCGCGTAGGCGACAAGGAGAGGCGACTGTGAGACGCAACGATCGCACTGACCGTCAGTCGTCATCACTGCCCTCTTCGTCAAAAGAGGAACTCGCACACCCAGGAGTGTCCAAAGAAATGATTACATTGTTTGTTGGTCCATCACATTAACTGAATGATTATGTCGCCTCTATTCCCTACACATGCTCGTAGGATTTCTTCCATTGTTCAGCACTGTATTGTCAACGCTTTCTGCAAAATGTTTCTTTTCTTGATGCACCAATTGTTTCTGCTGCCTCGCCCTTTATAAATCCCAAACAAGTTCTATTGGATTTAGATCTGGATGGTACGGTGGGAGTCGGAGAGGAATGTGGCCATGTTCAATGATTATTTGATCAACGACCTATCGTTTTTCAGTGGATATACTTTGAATTATTTATAATAATTGTTTTTTTGTGAATAACAGCAGCTTCTGTGTAAAGCACACTGTCACTGCTCACTAGCCACGGTCAAACAGGGGCTGGAGACCGAAACTCTTTCTTCAAGACAGTGCTTATTTTCTGTTGATCGTTTGGACAACCCCTACTGTAGAAACACGTAAGCTGCCTTCCGTCTGATCCTTCTTACTCATCAGTTTGTTATCACCAAACTTGCAGTGTTGGATTACTACGCGACCCACGAGAGAAAGACAGAGGGAGAGCTACGTTGTGACAAAGAGCGCAGGCAGGCAGGGAAATATTAGGAGCTTTGGAGGGAGAGGCTACGTTCGGGCATGCGCAGTGGAAGGTTTTTTTGAGTGGTAGAGCAATAGATAGAACTTGCTACTGCTTTCCTTGTCAGGAGGAATCAACACCTTTTTCTGCTTTGAGTTAACCATGATGAATTTATAGGCAACTTACAATAGTGATTGTTAACTTCAGGAGGACAAAGAGCAGTGCATTTTTGTCTAAGACTGTTTCTCAGGGATAATTTTAATATTTGATAGCTGACTTTTATAATATGGAAAGTCAGAGAAAGAAAGAAAGTAAAAATGTTTGAAAAGAATTTTCTTTTCTCCCACAAAGACTTCTAACATCCACCAGGTAATCATTTTGATGGAAATTTTAAAATTTTATTCAGATATCTTCAACAATTCTTTCGCTGTTAGTGCATCTAAGGTTTGGAATGAGCTTCCAAAAAAGTGACATTTTGTAGATCTCGGAGTACTTCAAAATGAAGTTGTAAAACTTCTGGAGATGAGAAATATGTGGAGGTCAATCCACATCAATTTGTTCACAAAACACTGAAGAAGTTACTCTCTGACATGGAATTTTTATAAAATACCTGACAGATTGTACCATATCCCTTTAAGCCTTGGCTGTCACTTCCATGAGAATTCAGTCTCTTTGAAGTATTGGTGAGTCTGCGATAGCAAAGACCTGACTACTGTGAGGGTATTAGGAAAGGTAGGGTAGCATGTTGCATGTTACACTGCAAGATAAATCGTATTTTCAGTGCAATCATGGAACACAGGATCTGTTAGTTTTAAATTCAAATTACATGTGGTGTGCCAGCAAAGTTTGTGCATTTATTTGTTTTTCCAGGTGTATCGCAAACTATAGATGATTGTTGTGATGAAGTTTAGTTAGTGGACTAGAGGTGCTTTATGTTAACAATTTTTTTTGTTTTGAATTAATTTTAAGTAATGTAGGAGACATGGGGAGACATAGTTGAATTTGAAGGTATTATTGTCAACGGATTTTGGGGCCAAATTCATATGGGAAAAAATATATTAATTTTTTTTAATTAATTATCAGTGTGACTTTGCAGTACTGTCTCAATTTTTCTCCTGATATGGGTCTTATAATATATTTTTTTCAGATTTTTAAATAACGTGGACGGTAGTTAAAAAAAATTAAAACCAAATTTTTCACTTTAAACATTTGAATTACTGGTACAGTTAGAAAAATGCATGGAACATTTCAATTATACGTATACCGGTTCACTACCCGAAAGATTTGGTTCCCATGTTTATTAGAAATGGTTCTTGTTTGGTGGGGAAAATTAATGTATTTTGAGAAATATTTAAATTAGCTCTTCACAATTGCTAATCTTTGTACATAAGGTCACTGATTTTACAAATTATAACATCATAGTCTCTTTTAATGCAAATTACTTTCCAATATTGCCACTGATTTTACAATTTATAACATTGAAGATTTTTAATGCAAAGAACGCATATACTTGCATGGCCACCTACCACTCTAGGAGACGCTATGAAACAATGGGAAAAAATCAAATTATTAAAGTATCCATTGCTACTTTGATATATTTGCATAATTTTTCTGTGCGCTTCTCGTGTGGTTGTCTTTGTGTATTATCAAAAGTTAATTGTATGTAGAAATGTTTCTTGATACGTTTTTCTCATTGTGTCGGCGTGAAATTGTGAGTTTTTTGGTGTGGAATTTTTGTTTTTTTGCCCTGTAAGTCTTTTAAACTGGTTTGTATTGTCTACTGAAATGAATAATTCCTACAATACATCGAAAAAATCTATTTGCAAGCAGCTGTTGCACCCCTACCTATTGAGGTTATATGCGAGCAGTGAGCTTTAAATTGTGTACCGCAAATATATTTAACGCCACGTTCAGATTTTGTCATGGAGAGAGATTTGGGCGTGCAGCTTGTTGTTGCAAGCTTCTGCAGCATTAATTTTAGGCGCTTTTTGCCATTTGAATCAACACTGCACTGATCAAAACTCCACAAACTTCTCTGCTCTACCTTTCTACTATACACACCAACGCATACCAATACACACGCATAAACAAGATTCGATCTGGAGTCGACCAGAGAGTATACTAATAGAGACGGCACTCTATGTTAATCCCAATGCTCTTATTCAAATTTCTAATTTTCATGGAGGGAAGCCGCCATCTGGGCCCCGATTGAGCCAATAGCGTCGAGGCGTTCACCAATGGAGGTGGCCGATTGACGACGGAACTTTTAAAATGAAGTTGTTTTCAAAAGGGCGCAAATTTAAATACATTATTTTTATTAAAAAACTAGGCAATTAAGAAAACTAAAATATTAGGATTTGGAACCTAATTCACTGAATGGAATTATTAGAAGTAAAAAAAGTTTTTTTATAAAAAAAATTTTTATTTCTAAATTATGTAAATAGTCATAACAAAAACAATTTTTTAAAAATAAATGTGAGAAGAATCAGACATAAAATTATTTTATTTCCATTGACTAAATATTAAAACCAGAATTTAGACAATTGCCCAAAATATAACTAGTGACCATTCTTTTTATTCACTTTATTAAAATAAATTTCCAGCATCAACACCGTCAAATTTCAGCCTATTATCAAAATTCATAGGACAATACAAATGAATTTTATTGATAAGTTTTATAAAAAAAAGGGAAAAACTTGCATCTGCAAAACAGCCCAAAAACTTTTTTTGCTTGTTTCCCAAAACAATATCACACATTAAACTGCATTACAAGAAAATGTTTACCCCCTACCTTACGTGATAACAAGAAAAAAAAATTAAAAGATTCTACCAATTTCATTAACCCAAAGCAGATTTTTTGGATTTGGGAGGTTTCACAATTCCGATACCCGGGCTACATATTTGCCCAAAAAGATTAGTTGCTCAATGGATGGATGAAAACAAAGGTCGATAATATATCCAGAATTAAACATTTGATACAGGTATTGAACATTTTTTCAATAAAAAAATTTTTTCATGTCTTTCCAATCATGTTATGTGACAAACGCAACGATTTCTGCAAAAAAAAAACTAAAAAAAAGCACTTATCATACTCGGGATTTACCCCAGACATCTGAGAACCATCAGAAATATGTTTAGAAAATAGCCAATGCTTCCGGTAAAATGCCAAACTTTTACACAAAGACAACATAGTTACAAGACAGATATGGGCCAAAATCACCTGAGATAAAATTTTTGCAACAGAAACACCAAATGATTATCACCAAAATAAATTTTTTTTAAAATTTGAACCCCAAAAAACTTCAATTTGGTACATGTCCGCAAGTGGCCCTGAGTTTGATTTACTAAAAATATAGAATAAAAGGTGACCTTGGACTTTCTAAAAGTTTTTTTCCTTTGGAGGGCCCGCCTTTGGTTTTCCCCCTCATCCTTTCCAGCGGGGCACTATCCCCCCAAAATACTTTTTTTTGCCTTTTTCCCCTCTTCAATCCCAAATAGTAGAACCGAAATATTTTTTTAAGAGTATTAAAAAAGGGCAAAACCTTTCTTAAAAAGCAATTTCTTTGGGTTTAACCATTTAAAAAAAAAGGGTTTTTACTGTAAACAAAATTGAGTCTTTTTCTGGAATCTATTTGATTTTTTAAAACTTCCATTAAATAATTTAAAGAACTTCCACTCAAATTCAATAATATATCCATTGAAAGGGCATATTAGGGATGAGATATTGAAAAAAAAAAACATTTGTGAAATTTTTTTTGGGGAAAAAAAAGAATACAAAAATAAAATTTATTATATTATATTAAAAAATATTTTTTTATTTTATTATATTAAAAAAATTATACATTCTTTGAAAAAATTTAAGAAAAAAATTAAGCCACCTTTGAGAAAAGGGTTTTTTTGAGCTATTCTGAAATGAGTAATTTGGCCATTTGTAAAAAAAAAGGTTGAGTTTTGGAAAATTTACTTGACATTTTTTAAAAGGCATGTACTCATAAATATAATTTTTCAAAAAAAAAATGGGAGCCTTTTAAAAATCTTTTTTTTGCTTTTTTAAAATTTCCCAAATGCACCCAGAGTTGAAAAAATCTACTAATATTTACAAAACAATCTTCACTTTAAATAAAGAACTATTTATCATAAAATTTTAATTCAAAAAGTCTCTAATTTCAAATTGTAATTGAGTTGATGAAAAAAAAACGCACACTTTAAAAATTTAAAAATTGAGTTAATCTTGAAAATTGCCCTTTTCCCCACCTTTATAAGTATTTTACTCCGTTTTCAAAAAATTAAAAACAAAAATTTGGGGCCCATTTTTTGAAAAATTTGAATCATTTCTACGGCTTTATTAAAGTTCAAAAACAAAGGGAAAGGGTTTTTTAAAAATTTCTAACCTTCTACTAGATAAAAACGGGGGTTTCTTCAATTTAAAAAAATTTACATTTTTGGGCGCTATGTTTGTTAAATCACGTTTTGTTCCAGTTTTTTGCATCAAGATCCCACAAAACCAGATTCTGACACACCACTGTTACAGGTTTTTTCTTCATTTAACCCGGGAAATCAGGAAAATGTTGTCCATACCTGGGGCAGATCCTGCAAAAGAAATAAAGGGTTTTAATTAAATTAAAAAAGAAAAAATTTTTATTTAACTTCTAGTTGCTAAAATAATAAAAATAATAATAAAATAATAAAAAATAATAAAATAATAAAACGACACCTTGTTGTGTTTTTCTTTAAAAGACCAGGCCCTGAAACTAGGGCTTTAAAAAAAAAAAATTATGGCTCCATTTGCGTCGCCGCTGCAGTGAACATTTCAGCGGGGGCCCCTACATCATATCTCAACCTTGGAATTTCCCAAAGGGGAGATCAAAGCGGTCCCCAATTTCTTTTTTCCATTTCCACCTAATAAAAATTAATGTTTTTTGAGCTATTATAGTTATAAAAATCACTTTTTTGTTTTAAAAAGCTATTATAACTTATCAATTACGTTTTTAAAGCAACCAGTGCTTTAGACTTCAAACATTGGATTTTCATAATAATTGTGTTTTAAAAATCCTCATATAATTACATTATTAAAAATTGATTTCATTTTTGTTTAGTGACATAGTTAATTTATACGTCATAAATAGAAAGAAAAATTGTTTTAGAACCATGCTAAGATTTCAATGCTTACCTTTCGGACCCCTTAAAAATTAAAAAATTGCTGTTCACCCTTCATTTTGGTTGTATCGGCAGGGTACTAAAACGCCTAAATTGGAGGATTTCGAGAAAACACAAAAGCTAAGAACAAAGCCTGGCAAAAACCAGATGAAACGTTTGCCAAAAAGCATGTTAAATTCCCGGTTCTGTCCTTGATTTCGCGCGCCGCCCTTTCGCCCTTCGACCATTGGCCCACGGGGGCCCACAGGCAAATTTGAAATTTAAAAAATTTGGAAAATTAAATATAATTAAAAAACAGGCCCCCATTATCGATGTTTTTCCGGGTTTTGTGGCAGTTTTTTATGTGTTTCAGTCTTTGAATTTAGAAATTAAATTTAAAATTTACCGATTTTGTTCCCCTCTATTGTTCAAGACTTTGAAGATTCGTTTTTAAAACCCCTTTTTTTGGGTTTTGTTGTTAGTTTGGATTGGAATGAGGTAGGTTGTTTAAATTTGCATTTTAATGGGTTTTCCTTAATAACCCCGGCCTTTAATTTTAGTAGGGGGTTGGAAGGGGGTGGGGATAAATAAACTCCCTGTGAAGAAACCAATTTTTGGAATATTTTTTTCTTTTTAAAACCCGTTTACCCTTTAAAAATTTTTGGTAATTTTTTGACAATTAAATTTTTAATTTTTTTTCCCTGGTGAAAATTCCCCCAATTGGCAAAACGGGGAAACCTTAATGGGCGGGGGACCCGGTGAACCCGGGGTGTTAACCGTGCTGTTGAAAATTTCAAACCCCCAAAAAGTTGTTTTGTTTTATTCCCCGGGGGGAAACGGCCCTTTTTGCCAAAAAACTTTTCAGTTAAAAAAAAATATTCTGGAAGGTTTTGCGATTAAATGGTTAAGTACCCCTTTCCCAAGAATTTTTTTTTGGCATTTTGAGGAATAAATTTCCCCCATTTGTGATTTTGGTTTTTTTTTAGATATATCGCAACAACGCCCACAATATTGTACAAATTTCCGCACAACAGAATTATGGGATTTATCGCAGTTGTACATTTCCAAAAATGTGAGATTTGAATGGTGACGATAAAAAGCTGAAATACCCCAAACTGTTAGGAATGCTGTCCCTATTAAAAAATTTGTCTCCCCTATGCTCCGCCCCGATTTTTTAACTTTGTTCAGTGGTAAAATACTTTAACATTTTTAGGTATGTTAAGCATAAAGTTTTATTTTCAGATCTTTTTTTGGGGTGTCAATATATAAAAAGGCAGTAAAAATTAACTTTAAAGACTAACCCCAACATTGTAATTTTTTTAGCTTATTAGTAATTTGGGTTGATTTATCAACTGTATGATACCTTTAACAACCCCTAAACAAACTGAATACAGACGGAGAAAAGCTTTTTGCCATGAATTGATAAAAGAAAATTTTGCAGGTTTAGGAAATGAATTTGTTTGCGGGCCCCCTGGGAAAATAAAACTTTGCTTATAATTTTCTGTAATAAATTCCTGTTTGTTTCATTTGTCAAAGTAAGAAATGACTGCCGCTCCTGACTATTGAAATGAATGCTGATATACATCACAGGCACTTTGTTTGAAATGGTTGAATTGGAATTTTCAAGTGAGAGTTGAGGTGTTAGTAGCACAAAATGCAATGTTTCAATGTTATGTAGCTGTTTCCAATTGTACTAAAAGTATGTGGTGTTTAGCCATTAGTTTCATCTAATATTTTGCATAAACTTTCTTAGGTTTAACTTTAACATGAATCATCACAATTCTTTATTATTTACTCTATTAACTATTTTTATTGCAAATTGTTTTTTAAATTTCTCTAAATTGTTTTGTTTATCTGAAGGATGTGGGGTAAGCATTAAATTGTATTATTCCTGCAATAACAGGAAATTCCACGATTTTAATTATTGGTTGCTTCACGTTATTTATCTTTCTTAGCTTGTTCTATATTTTAATTTGGTTTATATAATTGTATAATTATTTAAATCTCAAGTAAGAGACACTTTTTCAATTTCTTAGAGTGAAATTGTGGTTATGATAACTTCATTGCTCTGTCCACCAAATTAACTGCCATTTTCATTGTTGGAGGATATTTAGATAAATAATTTAACATAGTTTCTGTGTAACATGACTTTATAAACCATACAGTAAAGATCTGGTTATCCTTTCTGTGAATTGTTACATTGAGAAAATTAATTTGTGTATTCTTCTTCTTCTTCTTCTTCTTCTTATTATTATTATTATTATTATTATTATTATTATTATTATTATTATATTAATTATTTAAGACATGTATTTAATTTGTTTGCAATATTATCAATGTATCTAATATAATATGAGAATTTAATATTTTGGAGAATGAGCTTTTCTAATTGTACATAACCAGATCTGCAAATAACAACTATTAGACTTCCGATAGGAGAACCATATATTTGTATTTTTTTTTATGAAACACAGTTCAGAATTACTTAAAGTCGATCAAATTTCTATTTCTACTTTATTTGACCGTATAGGGAGCCGGGTTTATCTTTGCCAAATGTTTCTTTAACTTTTTGACTCATTTTGCACTAGTCTTCCCACCTCTCTTGGTTTATCTTCATGTACAAAGGTAATCCCCGAAGTAAGGTAACCCGTTTTTCATATATAAGAAGTATTTATATTCAATTATTTTTACATCAATTACAATCTAAAACATTGATCAATTTTTAGCTTCTCGAATATGTTCGGAGTACTACATATAGTATAGAGAAAGTTACGTAATGCCGCGGAAAATCCCTTTCAAGTTTTAAAGGTAAATACTCGTTTTCAAGGCCCACTGATACCAATTTTGTTTTCTTTCAAAACGACCGTCCGTCTGTCCGAGCTTCCGTCCGGCTGTCCGAGCCTCCGTGTGCCCGCCCGGGCCTCCGTCGTCTGTATGTCACTGCCTCCGTCCTGTCTGTCCGTGCCTCCGTCCTGTCGGTCTGTGCGTCCGTCCGTCGGTCTGGGTGTCTGTCCGTGCGTCCGTCCGCCGTCCTCCTTCCTTCCGTCTATCTGTTCTTTTGTCGTCCGTCTATCTGTTCTTTTGTCTGTCCGTCATTGTTCTTCTTCTTTCGTCCATCTGTCCTGTCTTCGTCTATCTGCCCTTCTTTCTATTCGTCCATCTGTCTTTGTGTCTGTTCGTCCGTCTGTCTGTTCGTTTGTCAGCTTGTCTGTCAGTTTGTCGCCGTGTGCCTGCCTGCCTGCCTGCCTGCCTGCCTGCCGCCCGCCCGCCCGCCCGCCCGCCCGCCCGCCCGCCCGCCCGCCCGCCCCGCCCGTCTGTCCGCCCTCGTGTGTTTCAATTTGTGTGAATAGAGTGTCGTACACTTATAAAGGTGGCATAGGACCGAATTTCAGGTTTTCACAGAATTTTCGTAAATTGCAAAAGTTTAATTTTTTTCGGTGTCTTCCCTCGTTTATAATATTGAAGATTGAGATTTTTTCCTTCAAATGGAATTTTTTGCCCTTATATAGTTTTTCATTAAGGTCATGTACATTTTTTGAAACTTAGTAGTTTACCCGTATATTAAAAGAAAAGAGTTTTTTTAAGTCTCACGTTATGTTCTTTAAACTTTCGATAGGGATAGTTCGAAACGCACTCTATGCGATGACATACACGACATATGCTCTCATTCTTTTTTATTCGCAAAAAGAACAAATATGTATTGTTATTGACCAGTCTCACGTTAATATTTTTATTTGCGGCGATTTGCGCACATTATTGCCTTTACGAGTACATGTGCTTTATATCATCTAAAAAGGTTCTCGAAAACTCAAAACTTTTCTCTGAAAACAAGCACAAAGTTCATTTTCAGGTACGTTCAAACACCATTCAGTTAATAACACTCCAATTTTTCTTCAAACTTTTCATACGGGTAGTGCTAATTGTATTGTTTAAGATGACAAAATTCGTTTTGCTGCACTATTTTTTTTCGAAAATTACAGAATTGTAATATTATTGAATTATCTCTTACACCGTTAACATGCACATTTCCACGATTATTTAACATTATGTATTTGTGAGTAAACGTGATGTAGATCACATGAAATTTAGTTTTTTTTTTTTCGAAAGTATAAAAGATTCCTCTGAAAAATGCTTGAAAGTCCGCTTTTACTCTAGGGCATGAACGACTTTTTCTTAAAAACGTCTCCAAATTTTTTAACTAATATTTCCATGTATCACGAGGTTTTACTCTTCTTTAATACATTAAAAGTAATATTTCCAATCTTCCCTTAGGAAACCGAAAAAATGAGAAAAATTCAAAAAAATGTATTTAGGATGGCGATAGATGGCAGCGGCCAAGAGGATGGAGGCAAGACGGAGACGCTAGCGCATACCGAGCAAATTGGAAAATATTACTACGAGATAGACTGTCTGTTCTTGGTTGTCCGGGAGACGCCGCGTCCAAGGCACAGGTGCCGACATTTCGGTCGCCATTCTGCGGCCTTCCTCAGTGGCATTACGCCCTGGGGCGTATTCTGCGACCTGCGTGAGTGTCGTAATGCCACTGTGGAAGGTCGCAGAATGGCGGACGTGTGCCTTGGACGCGTCATCTGGACATCCAAGAACATTCAGACTCCGGCCGCGGAAGCCTACGCTCGCAAGAGAGTTTGTGCCATTCAGTATCACCACTAGTTCCATATCATCTGCGTTTCGGTCGATTCACTTTTGTATGTTGTACAGCATGTTTTATAACCATGTGTAGCACCAGCTCGCCGCCATGTTGAGGAAGCGTTGAACTCCATCTTTCATTTCGTCGTCGTTGCTGAAGCGCATTCCTGACATATTCGTTCATCGTAAGAAACACACGGAAGTCACTGGATTCCAAGTCCGGACAATGGGGAGGGTGGGTGGTGATGGTCCACCCAAACTGTTTCAGGAGAGCGACGGGGTACGTGTGTTTTCGTGGAGAATTCTTACGACCTTGCTCAACATTCCCCTTGTCCGCTTCAACATCGCCTAGTCTACTGATTTTTATCTGTCTCACTATACGTGTCAGCGTTCATTGTGATCTGAGAAGGCATGACGTCTACCAACAATATCCTCTTTCGATCTCAAAGCAAGCTGCCCTGTCTCAACTATAGACTGTGTGTGAATTTCCGCGTCTTGGGAGAAGAGGAATCACGACACTGACGGATTGGAGTTTGTTCTAGGTTTGCGCGTCCTTTCGTCTCCGAAGCGGCGAGGAAACTCGCGTGAAGATTCAATTCGTTGCCGTTGGTGGTCCTCCATGATAATTCACTGCGTCCACCTTGTGCACACCTGCCGATTTTGCAATCATCAAAACCCTCTGAAACATCGGAAACAACAGGGCAGTGGTCATCCAGAGTTATTCGTCTATTTTCACTCGTGGATTTGTCAACGTTCGCCACTAGTGTCGGATATTGACGGTTTGCCGCATCCGTTATCGCTGTGAACTCCACTTCAACATGCAAACTCCCTACACTCATTTGCGGCCGATTTGGCATCCATCATGGACTCACTATTCACTTAAGCGGTAAACTTCGATATCACTCTCCTTGCGCACAGAAACTGAATAACTTCGCTTTGGCGGGAACTTCGGTAGGCGGTAGGGGTTTGGCGGTAGCGCCAAACGGAAGCTTAATTACAAACATCTACCAAGTTAAGATGTGCGTAAGCGAAGTGCGCATAGCTTTGTTTGGAAGTAGAGAAGCAATAAAAACATGAGTGCTCCCTCCAGCTGCACGAATTATTTTCCGAGGTCCTAATCACTTTGGGATCTTACATTTTGTTTTACCATCCAAAGTCTTTATTTCTTTATTCTATATAATCAACAGAATTCCCATCCATCTCCTTATGCTGAAAAAAATGTTTAATGAAATAAACGTCTTTTGCAGATCACCCTGCAGTAAGCTCGTCAATACCATCGCTGACTCAAGTTAGAAAGGATCTCTTAGAGAGACGACATGAATGCACCGTCTGCCAGAAGAGCTTTTTGCGAAGAGGACATTTACGTGTTCACATGCGGATATACACAGGGGAAAAGCCTTTTAAATGTTCTGTCTGCCAGAAGGGTTTCTCAGAAAGAGGAAATTTAAATACACACATGCGAATTCACACTGTAGAGAAGCCTTTTAAATGTTCTGTCTGCCAGAAGGGTTTCTCAGAAAGAGGAAATTTAAGTACACACATGCGAATTCACACTGGAGAGAAGCCTTTTAAATGTTCTGTCTGCCAGAAGGGTTTCTCAGTAAGAGGACATTTAAGTAGACACATGCGAATTCACACAGGAGACAAGCCTTTTGAATGTTCTGTCTGCCAGAAGGGTTTCTCAGTAAGAGGACATTTAAGTAGACACATGCGAATTCACACTGAAAATGCAGAAGGGTTTCTCAGTAAGAGACATTTAAGTAGACACATGAATTCACACTGGAGAAAAGCCTTTTGAATGTTCTGTCTGCCAGAAAGGTTTTCCAAGAAAGGGAGATTTAAGTATACACATGCGTAGAATTCACATAGGGGAAAAGCCTTTTGAATGTTCTGTCTGCCAGAAGGGTTTTCGCAATAAAGGAATTTAAGAACACATGATTCACAGGGGAAAAGCCTTTTGAATGTCTGCTGCCAAGGGTTTCCAAAAGGAATTTAACACATGGATTCACAGGGGAAAACCTTTTGAATGTTCTGTCTGCCAAAGGGTTTCAAAGGGAATTTAAGTGACACATGGGATTCACACGGGGAAAAGCCTTTTTTTTAATGCATTTTAATATGCATGTGCGAATTCACACAGGGGAAGAGCTATTTCAATTTTATTTGCCAGAAGGGTTTGTGAAATAGAGTGAAATAATTTCGCTACATGTGGATTCACACAAAGGAAAAACCCTTTGAATGTTTTCTCTGCCGGAATAGTTTCTCGCAAAAAGGAATTTGAAATATCCACATTCGATCTCACTTAAGGGAAAAACTTTTCAATTGTTTTGTCCTTTAGATGGATTCTTGTGAAGGGGATTTTTATATATCCACATATGGACTCCTTTATGAGAAGAAAATTTGAAATTTTCCATCTGCTTGAAGAGCTTCTCGCGAAAGGAGAAAGAAACTGACTGTTCTCTTAATTGTCCATGTGCAAGCTTACTCAGAGGGAAGGGCTTTTTTGCCATATGTTTCACTCGGTTAAAGGGACAGTTAGTTTCTGTGAAAGGAGATAGTTTATGAAACACATGCCGCTCCACTGATTTCTGTGAATAAAAATTCCTTTGGCGAGATGAGCTTTTCAGTAGAAGGCTTTATATAGCCTCCAGTAGAATCACCAGGAATACCCTATCTTCCAGAATATCGTCACAAATATACACAATCATGTAAAATGGTAAAATTTGTAATAAAATCTGTTGATAAAAAAAAAAAAAAAGCATCATTGATATCATAAATATAAATGATCTAGCTATCAATAGGTGAGTTTTGAGTAAGGCTGTGGTCATCCAGGGAGATAGTTTCCCTTCCATTGGTGGAACGCTTAAATGCCTATGAGATAAGTGATCTTTCATACTGTGCATTAATAAAATTATTTACAGTAAAACTGTTTAAGCCAGAACACAGAAAATGGATCTGGACACAAAAAATTCCGGTTTTGGGCGGTTTCTGTTTTCGCAATTTGTCCGTTTTATGACATTTGTGATATAGATGTTTGTCTTGAAAGTAGTAAATTAAATGAAACAATCGAAATTCATGTACTTAAATCGTATTTATGGAAGAAATTGCCAATAAATGAATATTAAACACTTATTCTGAGAGTGGGTTGAAAAATATAGACCTTCCGGGCTGTATTCGAACCGCCTACTGTCTCAATGCACAATACGTCACTACCCAGGTCTATGACTTTGATCAGCACCCTCTCCAGCTGGAGAGGGTGCTGCGTTGATACCGTCGCTTGGCCTTGAGCAATGCATACGTATCTCATTGAGGGGTTAAGATTTTCAACGCGGGGCAGGGAGACGCACGAATAGAAGCCATACCCACACATCTCACGTTCTGAGAGTCGGGAGATGAAATTGCCCTTCGGCCTTCGCCTCCAGAGACAAGCGACCCCAGAGGTCGAATTCCACTCTTAATAGCTGCCATCCCCTTTGATGTCAGACTGCCAAATCGCGTGTCACAAGGATGGGGAATTTAAAATAAACCTTCGTATGCATTTATTTCATTAAGTACATCTCTGTATGCATTAAATTCCTAGGAATTCCGTTTTGTAATAGTATATTATGCAATTAGTTTATAATGTCCTTTTTTGCAGGAATTAGAAATTATTACCGAACGTTAGGAGTTGCTTCGTGCCAAAAAGAAATATTGCAAGAAGCCGCAAAAGCAGAAAATGAATGCTGGATGGATGAAAAATATGCAAATTTTGTAAGTGTGACTGTTCTTTCCTGTCTGTCGGAGAAGGTTGGATGAGTTACTACATTGCACATGCTAGAATAAAAGGGTCCACAGCGTGTAAGGCTTAATGTTGAACCTTATTGTGCACGTATTCGATATTCGAAAACATCGTATGCTTCCCAAAAAAATTTCGGCACAATGTTTATTTACGAAACTTCTTCTAACGAAATCCTCAGAATAGTCAGTAAAGTAAAAAATAAATATTCGTCAGGTTTAGATGAATTTCCGGATTGTTTATTAAAAACGTGTGCACCTGCCATTTTACACCCATTTACTCGCATTTTCAATGCTTCCTTGTGCACAGGAATATTTCCAGATACTTTCAAAACAGCAAAAATTAAAAATATGTAATAAAAGCATAATCTGCACTAAATTCGCAAATACGGACACGAGAACACCACACAGAAGGACTCGCTCAACTACTCAAAGAACTCTGCACGGCTCTGTATTCCGGATGACTTCGCTATGAAATACGCATTCTTTAGAGTAAGCGCACGAAAAAGACGAACGAGATTCCCGGAGGCTCTGGGATTGTCGTCGTCTGTCGTTGTGACGAAAGACGCATGCGTTGGACGCATGCGCAAAATTGAACGAAAAGACGCATCGTGTGGACGCGCCTTAAGAGAAGTGTGACATTGAACGAAGAAAGTGTGAGATATCTCTCCACTTTAATGAGCTTTCGCACTAGAGCGCGAAACGCGAACGCATTGCTGTACAGCGTTGCTTTCATAAAAAAAAAATTGAATATTATATGTGTATTCTCTTGTGTTTTAAAGTGAGTTGCAATTACAAAACCGATCCAAAGTATTCAAATCCTAAGTATATTTTGTAAACGTATGTTTAGGCTGCGTTTCAATGTGTTTTGAGAAACTGAAATCAGAGTATTCGTTTTTCTGTAAAGGGTGTATGTCCAATACATGAATAGCGTTGAAAATATGAAACGCAAGAAATCCATGTTTTAGTGAAGAGGAAAAAAAATTCCAAAAAGAAACAAAGGAAGGAACTCAGGATATTGAACGAATTATATTTAAATGCTCGGCCTACCTACCACACTTTTGTGGGTCCAGCGTGCAATATGAGATGCTGGTTTTAGTTAATGCCCTTTTTGCGCGAATTTAAAAATTTTGGGAATCATTTAAGTAAAAACAGTCAGTTCACTTGCTCTCTCAAATATTGTGAATGTTAATGCAATGAATGTTCGTGCACTCCACTTCACTTTCGAAGATGCTTACATCACTTTCGAAGATACGTTCGTTTAATTTTAATTGCCGTTAAAAAAAACCCTTTTTGCATCGCCGTTAAACCCAATGCATCAAGGTCACGCCAGTCGGCGTCCATTTCACTTCCGCCCAGCCCGGCCCCCCGCCGGTCGGACCCAGGTTCCCCCGTGCCGTGCCCGTTCGACGGGAGTTTTTCCCACCGTGACTGATGCTTACAAATTTTACCGCGGGTGTCTCTTCATCGCGAAAACGCCAGAATCAAGCAGAGCGTTTTGTTCATCGACACCAGCGGCACTCCGAGAAACACGCAAAATGTCCTGAATATTTTCGGAAAACGGGCCGGCCTGAACCAGAGGGAGACCCCCCGCGCAACTTTTCTGAACGATGATTGACGAAATGCGGGCGGAGGGGGGGGTATTAGTTAAAAGACAGCCACAGAGTTTTTATTAATGCCAACCTTGGTAGATGAAAGTCAAACCGCGTTTCGGGCACGCCTGGGAGGCAACAGCGGGGACGCAGACAATTTAAATATTTAAGAGGTCGGTTGTAAATCTTTCAATCTTGACAAGCATTTTTGTCGAAATTCCCCGAGCTTCAGAGGAGATTTTTCAATGATTTCCCCCACCCCACTGAATCGTTTTTTATCAAATCTTGTTTTATTGCATTAATTGTTTTATAAATTGTGAAAACAAAGAGTTAGTAAATAAAAAATTAAAGTCTTAATATACTATTAATCAGTTTTGTTGAAAGGTAAAGTTGGAAAAGAAATTACAGAGAAGTAAAAAAATTAAGAGAATATGATAAACATGAGAGTAATGGGTTTATTGAATATTCCCTTTTTACCGGGGTTTGGGGATTGGGGGGGTCTTGGTTTTTGCATTTTTTATTCACGCACAGTGATATATACATTGACGTATATCATACGTCAAAACATCCAATCAAATTCACAACATGGACGAAATCTAGCGCATCTGATGAACTCTCTTCTCTCTTTCCAAAAATTCACTTTCTACGGACGTATCTGGTCTTTTAAAATGCGCAAAATGCATATCATGGGGTTTCAAAGTTTTAACAAATTACACTAAGGCCGCATCTAAAGCGTGGATGCAGCCAAACAACGTTGCGAAACTCGAGATCCAAAAATGGTATTCTGGGGGGACAACGGGTTTTGGGTCTTCTTGACGAGGAGTTGGCATCAGACTACACCCCGCAGAGGGTTTACCTCGACAGCTGCATTCGAGAACGTGTTTCGCGCTGCACGGCCCACCCACCCTCCGTCAGTTTAAACATTCACTTTTTGGGCCCAAACATTGCCTCCCCCGTTCAGTAGCACTAAACTTAAAAATTGCATTCAAAAAGACACAAAATTTCTTCTAACAACATGCTTGAAACAAATATATTGCCCGCGCTCTTCCCGGGCAAAAAACCCTAGCCTGCACATCAAAAACACACCATGAAACTATTACTCCCAAAATGTTTCAAGAAAGAGGAAACAACTTAACCATTACAAAAACTGACAAGGAACACGGTGTCATATTAACACCCAAGACTACAACGACAAAATAGATGATTTTGAATGATGAGAACATTAAAAATTCCAAGGACCCCCAGACAAATTTGTTGTTGAGAAAGAACTCAAGGATCCCCCGCCCCATTATTAGATCCAGATATTTTATCCCCCCTAATCCCGCCCCCCGCCTCACGGCTCCCCAAAACCCCAAAGAAAAAAAACCTATTAGCCTTTTTTTTTATACCAACACTATTACCCACAGACCGCCCCCCAAAACTCAACAACCTCTTTTTGAACACGTACGTTTTAAACCCGTCCATCATCAAGAACAGTTTGAACTATTGACCAAATTCAAACACACACATACCGCCAATGCCAAACTGATATCCTTTGTCGTTACATTTATTCCCTAGCACCTGACCCAAGACTGTAATTAATTTACAAATATCGGACAAAGCTACATGCCCTGTACCAATACGAACAAGAACTGTACAATCTGATCTCACTCTGCATGGACACTACTTGTTTAATAACTCTTTCACAAACAAATTCTGGTCTTCCGATGGGATCACCACTGTCACACTACTTGCAGACATGTTCATGACAATTTTGAAACACTCTTGTTTGAGACACAACATCCCCTTCTTCAAAATTTACATGCTGGTACCGCTACTCGATGACACTAGCTCATGGACAGGTACAACAAAACTCGACATCTTCCTCGAGTTCCTTAACTCCAAACACCCATCCATACAATTCACTAAAGAACTAGAAAATGAAAACCAATCAATTAATTTCTTAGACCTAACCATCTCTAGGTTGGACAATAAACACATCTTCAATGTTTTTGAAACCCACACACACAGACACTGTCATCACTATACATCCAACATCCATCTGCTCACAAACACCACTTTCCATGCCATGATTCACAGACTTGTAGCCTTCCCTTATCACAAGACAATTTTAAAGAGAACACGTACCATTAAATACATAGCTACGCAATGGATACAGTACTACTCTCGTTGACAACATATTACATATTAAATAAGAAGAAACTGAAAACGTATACAAGCCTCACCCATTCTACTCCAGAAACCATCAAAATTTATTTCTATTCCGTTCTTTGAAAATATCGCAGAAAGTAGCCCATATTCTTCACAAATACAATTTTCAGTTTCCTTTACCACACAAATCCTCAAACAGCTACTTTCACCTCAAACCACACCCCACTCATGGCGAAATCAGGAGTTTATGAACTACACTGCCACATTGCGAGGCTAAATACATCGGACAAACTGTAGAAGCTTTAATCCAGAATTAAAGAACATTTACATGCATGGAGCACAACACAACAAATCGCACTTTGCTACACAACTTATAGACGCAGGCCATGCTTCCACCAGACTCAGACATCAAAATTCTTGAAATAGAAAATAAATTTGGAACAGAAGTGCTTTGAAATCTTCACATATTTCAAGAAACAGAAATCTGAGGCCTTTCTCAATGAACAAACTAATTTCCTCTGTCCCCTCTGCTAATAATTTTACACCCTGACGTCCCAACGACTCCCCGCCTCCTAAGACATTTCAGAGACACTAACGGACCTCCGACCACCACCCCCGCCGGATCTCCGAAAGCAATAAAAACCCGTGTCATTTTCTCTGGCACAGTCGCTCGACTTTTGCCGACAGCAGCGAGGTAAGCAAAAGCTCAACTTGTATTCAGTTATTTCCCCATCTTGTAATAACATTAATATGAATTATTATTACTATTCCCATTTCTTTATATATATACATATATACATATATAATGACCTAATGGTCATGCCACCATTCAGTTATAAAACGATGCCAATTTGAATCGGGCGCGCAGAAGGACAGGAGAGTCACGAACGATTCGGGGAACGAGTCGCGCGGGCGAGAGAGACGCGAGGCATACAGGGACAGCAGAGAGATTGAGATGGCGCACGGGCGAGGTGAGTGCATGAATTACGGACGTGTAATCGGTGAGCATCGGTGAATCTAGATGGGAGAAGTGTTGACAAGGAAGTGAACGATAACTAAAGACAGTGGGTTGTAAAATTAGCTCGAAGGAATTGTAACATAACACTTACTAGTGATAAACAATCGAGTGCAAACGAAAACACATGGCGAGCGAGTGCGTGGGCCATCAGCCATGGACAGAGCGATAGACGGATGATGTTAAGAAAACGCGTGATCGTAAGAAGACTGAGCTCGCACAATAACGTCGAAGGCGTGTGATCAGACAATGAAACACGGAATCGGAGCGACGACCACGAAAGCCAGCCAGCGGCAACGCGAGAGGGGGCCGCCACGCCGTGGCGGAAGGCTATGAACAACGCAGCTGTGTTCCTGCACCAAGAGGGCGAAATCCAGGTTGAGTAGACGAACATTTAATAACCATGTAACTCGTGAATTCAGCACAGCCACGTTGGCCAGGGATGCATTAATGGGATAGGCGTAATGAATCAGTACGTAGGTAGGGGAACAAGCAGAGGTGATACATACAATATTCATAATGATTGCAATCAGTACAGAGCTAATTAGTAAGAGATTCATGTATTTATTGGTTTTGGGTAATCCAGTAATGTGATCAAAATTAGATGTTAAGTTCTAGTGATGAATTCACTTAAGACTGCAAATCATGCATGTAATTTATCAGGTTTTCTTTAGATTGAGTTTTGATGAAAAATTTTTAAAAGCGTTCCTCATTGCGACCTTCTAGGCGTGAGAAGTTATTTTAACCCGTCTTCGCATCGGACACTGCCACTTTCTCACGGTTCCTCATACGAGAGTGAATCTCTCTACCATTCCATGCGGGCGGTTCTTTCTCTGTGGAACGTCCTACTGCGTTAATATGAAGTGTGTTCGCAGCCTACGAAGACATGGTCTGGAGCAACTCTATTAGAGGTGCTCGAATGACGATTCCACTCTCGAAGCTTTGTTTTGAGAGAAAGTGAAATATGTTGTGGGAATGTTGCTGGTGCCTTGGACTAAAACCTCGGTCACGCCAATTCAGACGATCCTGATTTATTTTGGCTCCAGCGCAAGACGCGCGAACACGTGCCTGTCATTCTGTTCAGATTTGACTAAGTTGTTATTGTCTCCCGGGACAGCCCTTCAGGCAAAGAGCGGGCGGCTGCCCGCCCTACGTTACACGGCACCGGAACAAGTGAATTATAGAGATCCCGGCTACTGTTTAAGTAATCCCGCGGATAATATAAGCATCACGGGAACATAGAAAGGACTACTCTGTTCATCTCTGTGGTGTACTGGCCAACACACGCACAACGAGGCCACCAATCGGCGCTTGAAAATGACGTTGGTTCAATGCCTATCGGCTACCGACTCGCGTCAGATATTATAGAAACTGAGATTTCTGACCAATACTTATTTAAAAATTCCGATCACGTGAAGGAGCGATGTGCGAAATTAGAAAAGGGGAGTGGGGATGCGACGCAGGAAGCTCAGGAGAGGGAGGATTTTGGCAGAAGACAGACCAGAAGGCGAGAACGGCATAGAAAAAGAGACTGCTGTGTTGAGAGAGGTAGTTGGAGCCAGCGATTTAGTGTTAACCGACCAACGGGAATACAGGCCGCGTTTGAAAGCACAAACTGGAATTTATTCCATTTGAACGGGCCGACGTTGATCCGTAAGGATTGATTATTACCCAGCCGAGTTATCGGGAGGCGACCTGGTAAGGAGTGGGGTGGCGTTTGACGGCCTCCTCCGATACCCGCAGACGGAGCTCATTTCCTGACTACTGGCGGCGGATCTGCGAGGGATCGGAACGGGAAGGAACGCTAGCACCGCACGTATTTCTGCTTCCGGCTGGCTGCGCCTTGCTGCAACGCAGTTCGCGACAGCGTCTGTTTTGAGGACGACCACAGATGTGAAATCGTCGAAGAGGTAGAATCAACGGCTATCATTTTGCTAATTCTAAAGACATTAAAAAATAGTCATCTAATGTAAAAAAATAATATAGTTTAATTTAAAGAGACTTCCCGACAAATTGTATTTAAAAAAGCAATAAATGTGTTCTCGCCATTCAGGCGGTGTATAAAATG
Source organism: Teleogryllus oceanicus (assembly GCA_964035755.1). Lineage (NCBI taxonomy): Eukaryota > Metazoa > Arthropoda > Insecta > Orthoptera > Gryllidae > Teleogryllus > Teleogryllus oceanicus. The sequence goes on along the minus strand of CAXIVR010000013.1, from coordinate 8,107,504 downwards.
GAACACTCTTTGTAATTATTGTAACGTAATGTATGTAAACCCAGTGCATGCCCATATTCAAGAGTGATCACCCCTCAGGTTCTCATGCCGAGTGACAGGTGACAGGTAAGTGCCCGTTTGGCGCCCTTCATTTATAAATATAACGCGCATCTGTCAGCTGATTGCGACACACTTCAGTGTGACGGTGTTTTCCCCCCTTTGGCAATTATCCAGACCGCAGGCTACGCGCATTGCTCTCATGCGTGGGTTTGCCGTGTATGCGGCAGGTCAGGTTCATCACAATATACATACATATATATATATATATATATATATATATATATATATATATATATATATATACATACATATACATATATACACACACTCCCTTACCTTTTATTTGACAGATAGGGGTAATGGTACTGCTTCGTTCTCTAGCCCCAGATTTAGTTTCAGAAATCCTTTTCCTTATCTGTCTGTCTCATTTTATGCACAGTAGTTTCTAAGCAGTATAGCCCTAAGTTGGGTGAGCTATTTAACTTACACATTGGTCTTTCTTTTATTAGACTAAGTGTACAGTGTCAATAGTAGTGAACGCCTCTAAAACTAATCATCGATCCAATCACTTTGTTTATAAAATGTCAGTTAGCAATTGCTGTGTAATCTCTATAGTATATTTCTAATCAGCATAGTGTCTATAATATTCATCTTTCTTCAAGGATACTATACCAGATGTGTGACACTCTCTACTATGAATAAAAAAATGAGCGGATGCTCCAACTAACAATGTTATATCCAAAATTTAGGAAGTCTACGGAGCAGGTCGTCTTTTATCTTGTTTTAAGATAAAACAGGCAAGTTAACTTTTAACTTTAAGAACGTTTTGATATATTCTATCAAATTTCTGTGGTACAATTTCGTTACTAATCTACGTATTACCTATAAATTCAAGTAACTTGCTGTATGGCTCAGCAAATTCCTAAAATATTAATTGACTGCAGATATACCTTTTCTATTTACAAAAATGCTTTCAATGACCCAATATCATCTTACAGTTTTACATTAATACAACGAAAAACTTTTATACAATTCTAAAAACAAAAACACTGCTGAAAGAAAAATTCCATATATACAATATACCCTTTTCATATACCTATCCCACATAAACGAATACAATGAATGAGGTCCCTTATACGATTTACTATCACTGATAACATTTAACCACTTTATCATTTGTTAACTCAATTTAAATTATGTATTGCAAAAAAAAAAGAATATTCATTACAGAACAAATAAAATAGTTAAACAAAATCGAAAGGAATAAATTTTACATCTTTTCGTATGAATGCTTGATCTGTATTCTCGCTACGATATAGAAATATTGATAAGTTATGCTAATAGCTATGTTTAAACGTCTATCTCCGTCTGGGCGTGGTGGAAATATATATTCTAATGCATGATTTATCCGCCTTCCAACTGTCCTTTCAAAAGGGATTTTGTTAAAGTTTTGAAATTTTCTCTTTTTAACTCACGACGTCGCTGCGAAGACTCTTTCTTGCCACTCCAGAAGACGGCGATGGTCCGGCTGCGTCCAAGGTCGAATTAACCTCTCGCGTCATGAAGTACTTTTCTTCGTAGGTTGCTGCTCGCCGATCTCGCAAAAAGCAACACAGTCAGACAGCGGTCTCCAACAAATCTACGCCACTCACTACTTAGAATGTCAAAGCGAAATACAACGCAAGACAGTACTGGCCCGTTGCGTGCGAGTTCATAGCAAAAGAAAAGCTGATCCGTTCGAAGGTTCGCGGTAAGAGAAACTGGTCTGTAGTACCGTTCGAGTTCGCGCAGAGAATTTTTTCTTGTGCTGATCGCGCCATCTGAAATTCTTCAAAGCGGTTCTGGTGGATGTTGAGTTTCCGCTACTTGAGTGCGTTCAGAACTTTTACTCAGAATATAGAATGTCTTTTCTTTCTGGCGCACCTCCTTGGAGTTCAGCGGTACTATTACTGCTTTGGGTCTTCGTTTACCATTATCGCGCGCTGTTTGAACGATGTAACCGACTTATGAGCGGTTACAGTACGTATACGTAATTATTTCCATAAAATATATGCACTCTGTAAAATCAACAGACTCCTTCATACGTATCAAGAAAAGAAGCTACCACCTTCAACTGTCCAGTGCGCCGGGGGAGCACAACAGTATCGGGACTTCATTCAGGAGGTAGGTTAACTCCATTCATTCATTAACTTCAGTACATTCGCCCTTGTCTATAACTCAACCCCACGCGCGCGGTCCCTCGAGACGAAAAGAGGCGGGCGCTAGCACTTGTTTTCTTCGTTCGTCATTTATTACTCTTCTCAATGTGACATTACCAGTCAGTCGTTTCGTCTGCCAGTGTGTAAGGCGATGAAGTGTTGAGAATGCGACTCAAACTGCTGGACTATTGACGTGCGTCGTACATTCTCACTTGTTCTCCCGTTTGCTTCGTTTTGACGCAGAAAATGTTGGAGTATCATCACGCTTTTTAATTTACTTAACTTTAGTGTAAAACTTGGCCTTAAAGGAAGAACATATGACATAGTGCATTTTGCTTCAGCTCAAAATCGACTGCCGTGTTTGGTTTCGAAGAAAAAGTTGTTTTATATTCTGTTAACCAATAACAGAGTTTCAGTGATTGGGGACAAATAAAAGGTAAAATTAGAATTTCTGCAGTAATATGCATTTAAAATCTGCATATAAGTAGAAAACAAAGAATACGAACAACCATAGGAATATCTATAATCCAGATTCGACGGTACTTTGTTGGATGACGGGGCCGGCTGTAGGTATATCGAGTTTCGATGCACTCGCGACAGATTTGAGTGAAAATGAAATATTTTCATTAAGCAAGACGAAGAAATGGCCGGGAATCGTGATACACAGTTTAACTGTTTTGACGTAAAATAAATAAATAAATAATCGCTGTCGATGCCCTGCAAGTCCCTATCATTTGGTAATGCGGAAGAAATTCCTTATCTGTTTAATGTTCATTAAGGCAGTTTTCAAATATTCAATTTCTCCCATTTCTTGAACAACATGCGTGAAAATAGCATCAAACTTTCAATTCTTCGAGTTCTTGACCCATATTTCAAAAAGAGTATTCCGAAAAATGAGACCGCCATTTTGTTAAGAGTAAATAAAGAATAGTGCGCAAGTTTGCGCGATTTTTATTACTTTAATACCCGAAGATACCAGCTTTAATATAAACAAAGCGTCGAGATGGAATGATGATGAAATAGTATGCTACAACCTTACTCAAAATTCAAAAACCCTTCTGTAGTGGCAGCGGAGATTTTGTGGTATTCCATGATAAAATCTGGGATGAATGAGGTATCAAACCACAATAAAGACTAAATAATTTTACTTCACATAAATTAGGCCATACACACGTGTTTCAGGAGCGTTCTCCATCATCAGTGGCTCTATATTATATAAAATGACATAAACAAATGAACATATGAAAAACAATATCTACAATGAGGCGCAAATTTACTAAATAAAATTATTTCAACAAGGAACTTACGCAGTTAACACAGATTAAACACTTATAAAACCATTTCGAAATTGTCCTCATATGACGCCATCTTGTGCATCGTACGATGTACGAGGGCAGACTGAGGGAAGAGGAAGGAGGAAAACTAAGGATGAGTAAGTTAGTCAATGAATAAATTTATGATGGGGCTGGATCTAAAGTGGGATTACTCGTTTAGGCACATTGGGTTGGGATTTTGTCTAATTTTAAGATTTCTAAATTTTCTAAAATATTCAATTTGTTGCCTTTATTTTCGAAATGTAGAATTTTGAAATTATTATCAGGGTCGAAAGTGTGGTTGTTTTGAATAAGGTGGTTGGCAAAACTGGAGTGCTCTTGTTTAATGGAAATCATGGAAACCATGATCTTAAATGTTCATGAAGCCTACATGAAAACTTTCTACCTGTTTGTCCCACATATGCTGAATTACAATTATTACATTTTAATAAATAAACTCCACTTTTTTCTCTTAAGGTTACAGGGAATTTATTGTTGGGAAAATGTTTGGAGGGTGTTGAGAGTTTATGTTGGCTTTATTAAATATTCTACCTATCTTTTTGGATATAGGACTAAATATAGGTAAACATACAAAATGTTTGATTTCAGGGGGTAGATTTTTGTGAAAAGATATTTTGAATATAAGTTTAGTTTCTTTTCCTTTGATAAGTTTTTTGATGATGGAGGGGTTTTTTGTATTTTTCTGTGAGTAGATGCAGACTAATAATGAATAATAAAACCTATTAATAGCAAAGAAAGCATACTTACTTTACTATCCAATAACAAATTAGACTTTATAAAAACAGTCAGCAGCACTTCCGAAGAACACGCTTCGAGCAAACTCGATGCACTATTCGCGATGCGCATTATTCGGGCTACGCGCGGCAGGGAAAGTTCTAGCACGTTCAAACATGAATCACCGCTCTTTTTTTAGATTCCTCGCAAACATATCTTCGTTGGATACTATGGACATTCTACTATCGAGATAAAAAATAACTCATAATTTTTTCTTTAAACGTTTGGTAGGGATAGTGCTAAATGTACTCTATGAGATGACATAAATGCCATTTTGCTCTATTCTTTTGTTTTTTCAAAAATTACAAAAATTTAATTATTTTGATCTCTCTCTCACGTTAATATTTACATTACAGATGTTTTGTTCACATTATTTCATTAATGAGTACACATGCTAAAATTTTTTCTCCAAATTTCTTCAAATATTAAACAAAACTAAATTATCAGAAAATATCTCTCGTCGTTTATATATTTATACTATCGACTATTCATATACATTAATTCATTTAATAACTAAATGATTTCTAATGAATTTTCTAAATATCAAAAATGTGGGTGAAAATGATCTCCAAATACGCATTGTCGAAACGCTCAAACGACAGTTTCTTAAATTTGTTTCTTCGATAATATTCTTCCCACTCGACCATATACGAATTGTCAAAAGAAATTTGAAGACCAACTAGTACGAGAAAGTCTGCTTAAAATTCTGTAGCAGCTCTATTATGACAACAAATCATATTGCACGGCCTGGTATGTAAAATGTGGATAAATTGTCTTCAATTTTTAATCATTACTTACTAACTTCTTGTCTAGACGGAATTTACTTTGGTGACCCTTGATGTTGAAAACTTGGCTGACAAACAAACAGTCGGATTCATCTTCGGTCACTTAAATCGTTTTTACGATTTTCTTAAAATGACCTCTGATCCATATGTAGAACTTCGATCACCTATTTAAACTGATCTTTTTGATTTTGCGGTGAGAGGGCAGACTGCCAACCCATTACTCGCGCAAATTTTTGTTACGTTATTGTGTTAGATTTTCTCTAACAACCGTTTATGTTCTATTTCTTGTTTTATTATGAATCACATTTGTGCATTGATATTCCGAGATATTTGTTATTGTGTTGTATAAGTTGTGTAGATGTAAGAATGCATAAAGATGACATGCAGGTTCATAATTTTTGTTTATAATATGCACACGAATTAAAATCACAGTCATGAAATTAAGTATTTTATAAAGCAAACTTATTGAAGAAAGGCAAATAATATGTTATGCAACAAACAACATAATTTCTCAACATTGAAACATACAGGGATATCTACGAACTAAAATAGGTTTTATCTGAACTACATTTATTGCAAACAAATAGTATTACTTGTTTTTTCTTTACTGGAGCAATATTACAACGATGTTGTGTGAAGCTGGTTTGCCTCTTCTGACAATAAGCGAATCTCCTTGTCTCTCTGGTTGCTCCCCTACAAAACTCTTTTATTCTAAAAAGAAAACAAAACTAAGTAACAGAAACTACAGCGAAGGGATGTCGGACGATATTCTTGGTAAACCTAAGAACCTTGCTGTATTATTCACAATTCTATGTATCAACACTAATCAAGTAGCTACCTTTTACTTTTGAAAACGGTTTAATCATGACCGTATCGATAAGGTGCTGGTTTATAATAATATGAAATGTATGAAACATTTGGTTCCACGTCGTTTCATCGGTTATGGAAAGTACCAACGAATTTTGATCCCCTGTGCTCCTCGGGTAGAAGCGACTCATTCCGTTTATTTTTATAAATTCTCGGTTTTTTAAAATATTTAAGAAAGATTGTATTAATTATTATTATTGAGAGAAATGTTACACACATTAAATTTAATAATCGTTCAGGAAATTTAGAAAAATCATATTAATTCTTCAAAATGTTCGTAATGATTTACAGAGTGAAGGTACTTTCAACACTAAATTAATCAGAATTTAATATAATTTAACTATTATTGTTTCATTTATATTAATTTTTAATAAAATATATCGATTGTCTGATTTTAAACCACGTAAGTCATGTTTTGAGTAATTTTTCAAGAACGCAAAAAAACAACTTGAAAGACAATCTATTTCTTCCTTTTGTTTTCTTTTTTTCTACTGTTTGGGCCCTTGTTTGTAAGAATCAACTTGCGAGCGTTTAACACATGATAGGCAACTGTTTAGTGATTCTAATTGCTGTTAAATATGATTTTTCACATAACTGAAATTTACGAGGTTTTAAAATCGACCATCAATATTTTTATTTAAATAAAAAATGTTGCTCTTTTTATCGTATTTAAAGAGAAATGTTTGTGGTTTCTTGTGCTGAATTCAAATTTTGATGATTAAATTTCAGTTTTCAAGTCATGCGCTTAAAATATTGCTTATTACAATGATAATGATGTTAACATTTTTGTAATCGTATTTTCAATGTCTTTTTGCTTGGCAAGTTTAAATGCACATTGTAATGCACTATTTGCAATACAATTGGGACACAGCTTGATAGCCCTAGTGGCAGAACAAAACAGTTCATTTGGTGACCTACGTAACATTTGAGCTTTGTCTTTAATTATATAGTCTTAAAGAAAGTTGCTTAGACTTTTCACAAATAATGCCTTGAAGATCCACAAACTTTTAGTGGCTCATACATATTATGACGCTGTGTTTGTACAACACGTTTAGGCAATGCAAGTAAATGACAACTTATTTATTGAGAGCTATGTCTTTTAGTGGGTTGCTTATATTATCGTAAAAAGATGGAAAATCTACATACGTTTTCACGTGAAACATCTGCGAATGACAGAAAAATGTTTAGTAGTGTGAATTGCGAATTACTAGGATGAGATATATCTGTAACCTAGGTACTATTTGCTTGAAATAATCATATATTTTTGTATCAAAAGCTAAATATTTTGTCCTCTTTGTTCCAAGTGCTTTAATTTTACATTCCTGATTTATTTTTACAGTAGGGCATTAAAAAATCTTACTCTGTCTCTTCTGGGCACCTTTGCCCCAGTCCACTACCGGACGCAATTTGGTGTTCGTGAAAATACAATTTTATTTAAAAGAAAAAAAGAACATATCACTACGAGAACGTGTGCCTAAACAAAACAAAAAAGTCTTGAAACCATTGTAAGCAGAGGAAAACCTGCAACGAAAATTGATCCCGGCGTTTTAGAAGAAAATGGACAATTTTGTCGTGTTTCATCCATAAGCACACGGCTTGTAGCAGCCTGCCGATTGCCACCCAGAGGCGACGGTGCTGGCCTCCAAACTAATAAAAGTCACGTGTTGTGGGTATGTCTATTTCCACGTCGCCTATTCGCACTCCTTTCGTGTTTGTCAATTGATTTGATTAAAGATGAATTTGTGCTACTGCTAGCCTCATAGTTTTCAATTGTCTATATCCATCATTTGTAATTTTATTGGATACACATTAAAGGTTTCATAAAGAAATAGACAAAATATCCGGTGAAGATCTGTAAGTGCGTAGTGTGTTTATTAGTTGGAAGTCAAAGTGAATTACTACCAGAAGAAGAAGAAGAAGAATAAGAAGAAATGAAATAAAGTTATTTAATTTTTCTCAGTTAATGGAGTCAAATGTGTAACTGCTCTTAAGTCGGATTTATTGTTGTTTAAATGGCGCGTTACAAACTACGACCAAGCATTAATAGTAACGCTGAACTACAACGGGTGCGCCAGCAAGAAAGGATATTCTGTATCAGAATCTGAGTAAAAGATCTGAACGCACTCGCGTAGTAAAGAAATCAACATCAATCAGGAATGGATGGCCTTGAAGAGGAAAATTTATGACGGCACGATCAACACCGCAGGAAAAACGTCTTCTTTCTGTTGTGAACCTTCGGACGGAACGGACCTGTACTGTCTTGCGGTGTGCGATCTGATACTGAACGAGAGGAGATCCAACAAATTATAACCATCAGAAACTTTATAAAAAGCTTCTTTTTTCATTGCAAGTAATATTTTACTTGGACATTCCAAGTAAGGAATAACGTATATTCGTTGGAGACCGCCGTCTAGCTGTGTTACTTCGCGAGGTCGGCGTGCAACAAGTCGACGAGGGACGGTTTTTGACGACGCAAGAGGCTAATTCGACCCTGGACGCAGCGGGACCATCGCCGACGTCTGGTGCTTGGAACGTGTCGTCGCAGCGACGTCGTGGGTCAAAGACCAGATTTTAAAACTTCGACAAAATCCCTTTTAAAAAGAACAGTTGAGAGGAGGAAATCACGGATAATAATATATAGAATTCACCTCACGCCCAGACGAGATAGCCAGGTATTTAAATTATCAGTATTAGCGTAACTTTTCAGTATTTTCCATCGTAACGAATTCAGATAAATTGTTCATGCAAAAAGGTGTAAAATTTATTCTTTAGTGCTTTTGTTTAACTACTATATTTGTTCTTCCTATTGAATATTCTTTTCTGCAATTCATGATTTAAATTGTTTTTAATAAAAATAAAAAGGTTAATAAGTTACGTGACAGTAAAACCGCTTATTGTCGCGGCAGGAAGTAATAAGAGCCAAAATTTATTGCTTATTTATCCTTGATAATAGATTTTATTACATGGGAGTTTTTTTGTTTTTTTTTCTCCCTTTCAAAATTCAAAATTTATTGCTTATTTATCTTTGAAAATAAGTTTCACATGGAGTTTTTGTTTTTTTCTCCCTTTCAAAATTTCAAAATTTAAGTAGTATATGACATCGTGTAGGGATCACAGAATTTTGAAAATGTGCACACAATTCACTTTTCCCCATAGCACGTCATACGCAGTTTTTAACTGTTTTTTGACGTAAAAAATAAATAAATAAAATAAAATTATTAAAGGGATCTCATTCATTGTACCAGTTTATTTAAAAAGATATATGCAAAGTGTATATTGCACATGTAAATTTTCTTTCAGCAGTGTATGTGATTTGATGTTTTTTTTGTGAATTGTATACAGGTATTTCATTGTGTTTGTGTAAAAGTGAAAGATTATACTGGGTCATTCAAAGTGTTTTACAAATAGAAAAGGTACAACTGCAGTTGATCAATATTTAGGAAATTGCTGAACACTACAACAAGTAATATGAATTTCTAGGTAATATGTAAATTCTTAACGAAATTGGTAGATTATTTGGTAGATTATATCAAAACTTTGTTAAAGTTAAAAGTTAACTTGCCTGTATTTATTTTAATAATCAAAGACAGGATAAAGACGGACCCACTCCTGTGGATTGATTAGGACATAAGAAAATCTTCCTAAATTTTGATGTGACATTGATTTACCAGATCAAAGGTCAAGTAGTAACATTAAGTTATTAGAGTGATCTGCTCATTTGTATCCCATAGTAGGGAGCGGTCAGATATTTGATGAATACGTGAGGTTCGAAATTGATGTAACCTCGACATATAGTATTCCTAAAATAAGTGAAAAGTCACAAATGATATAAATTGTTATTCATAGGAAGTATTTTTTAGTACAGTTAGTTGCATTGTACTTCTTCACTTGCTTACAAATTTACAAAATGATTAGATTACGTGACTTTAGCCACACCTATGAACGAGTGGGGGTTAATCTGCGCATGCGCAGAAGATCGATCGTGCTATTCGTTATGGCGTGCACAAAATCTCTATCTCACGACGCGCCACAATATTTGAACACGATGTTTGTTCAGTTTTAGACGATGTTCGTTTCCGTAACTTCTTCCTATGAAATTCTCAATAATCGGTAAACTAAAAAATAAACATTCGCACGGTTCAGATGAATTCCGGATTCTTTGTTAAAGACCTGTACGTTTGTTCCTTATTCGCCTGTTAATTCACATATTTAGTGCATCCTTATGCACCAGAGAAAGTTCCAAATATTTCAAAACAGCTAAAAATTAAGCCGGTCTTCAAAATAGGCAACAAAAAATTCAAAATGATCCTCATTTCTCTTCTATAAGTTTTTCAAATATTAGAATGCTTTTTACGTACGAATGGAAATCTTTCTCCAGTAAACACGACGTGTACCAGATTAACAACATGAATTTAGAAAATCAAAATCAACACTGAATAAAATTACTGTTTCACTCACAACCATATAACTATGGTTACGTGTCTTCCAGTCGTGACAATCGATTTATACATTCTGACAATAATCATCACAGATGACGTGACGGTGGTTGATTGTTCATATTTCCAAGCCATGGAGATTGAAAAGTATAGAACGATTTTCCTAAGGATGAGCCAAAGTGACAGCTAGTGCTGGCAACATAACTGAAGGTTCTGTGGTCGTTGTGCCTCGAGCCTATTAGACTCCCTTCCCGCATTCATTCGTCATACTTTTGTGATGTCCTCGTCCGACAAAAATATAGTGCGCCGCGAGAAATAAAAGACACTAATTTACTTTTTGTGTGATAAATATTATGTTTATTTTAAAACCGATACTTGAATGCGAGATGCGTACCGTTGCACGTGGTTCCGGTCTTCGTGCTGTTGTGTGGCGAGCTGTGATCAAAAGCTTTCTATTTACATTCGTGGCAGTTTTCTTTTACTGTTTGTGAGAGCATGTTAAGAGATTTTCCACATACGTAATTAAATTTAAATATTTTCCGAACTCGCGTACGTGCATATATTTAAGCGAAGACCTCTACATAGGGATGTTTTCACAAGAGCCATTAGCACTTTACGAAGGCATGACTGAACAGCTGTCGCGGCGGAGGATACATGTAGAAATACATGTGATGTTCACTTGTTTCACGAACTGTCACTTTGACTCATCCTATGGAAAATTGTTCTATACGAGGAACTGTAACCGCAATTAATTCACATTACGTTCTAAGGGATTGCCGCTAGAGCGCATGGTATTTCAGTCCATGGTGTTAGTGACACTGCCCAAACGTCCTTCGGCGGAGCTTACTACGATCATGGTGAAATAATTATATATCTATATAAATAATATAATAATCTCTCTCTCCTTTCTCTCTCTCTCTCTCTCTCTCTCTCTCTATATATATATATATATATATATATATATATATATATATATATATATAAGAAAGTCGTGTTAATTACAATATTTATAACTCAAGACCGGCTGTACCGATTTTGGCTGAAATTTGGTGAGCAGGAAGCTTGGGAGAGCCAGGAGACGGACATGGGATACTGTTATCCCGTTCGACAGCGTTTCTGTGTGAAACGCACGTTTCGCCCGTGATTTCGCGGGTTTCGTACCTTTTCGAGGGTTTTCAGCACCTTTTCATGCGTTATCGCACGTTTTCACGCGTTTTCGTATGTTTTCGCGCCTTTTCGCCTGAGTTTTCTGTGCAGAAGCGTTCTGCAGCGGAGAACAAGCAAGCAATCAAGCAAAGATACAAATGAGCTAATAAAAGCGTGTTAAAAAGTGAAGTGAAGTAACAATGCGCGGCCAAGACGGTCAGTCTTTCCCAACAAAGTCGCTAATGCAGAAGGATACGAAGCATTGCTAAGATGGAGCCGGCTGTAAAGGCGGAACAGAGTTCGCCAGATCAGCTAATTATATATGCAATATATAAATATTCCCACCATGCCCGCGATGAAACGCGGAGTTCCACGTTCGTGAATGCGTTCGGATGTGGTGGCCATGGGGTGCCAGCGCTCCGTAGATCTAGTCACGTTCCAGTGTTTTCCTTGTGATTTACTTTAATTCGATAACTGACAAGTTTAACTACTAACTAACTGGTTTATGTTTAATTTTATCCTCGACAATGCCAGATTTTTCATAAATTGAGTACTGCTGTAATGGAAGATTTGTCAATACCAGAGTATTATAATAATAATGGTCCATACAAAGTATATCTCACCTTTGTGGTTTTCGGCACAGTATCTTGAAGCAGAGTATACTAATAGAGACGGCACTCCAATGTTAATCCCAACGCTCTGATTCAAATTTCTAATTTTCATGGAGAGAAGCAATATCTTAGCCCCGATTGAGCCAATAGCGTCGAAGGGCGTTCTACCGATGGAGTGGCGCGTAATGACTGACCGGGACATTTAAAATGAAGTTGTTTTCAAAATGGCGTCAAATGAATACATTATTTTTATGTAAAATACGCTAGGCAATTAAGAAGACTAAAATATTAGGATTTGGAATTCGAAGTCGCTGAATGGAATTATTGTCCAGGGAGTGCAAAATAAAAAGTTATTTTATAAACACAATATTTATTTCTAAATTATGTAAATAGTCTTACACAATATAAACAATATACAATTTTTTACAAAATAAATGTGAGCAAGTAATCAGACAAGAAGATTATTTTACTTTGCCATTGACTAAATATTGAAACAATGAATTTAGACAATTGTCGAAATCTAACTAGTGACCATTACTTCTTAATATTGCATCATTATTAAAATGACATTCCAACTATCAACACCTGTCAAATTTCCAGCTTAGTATCAAAATTGCTACTAGGTACAATACAAATGAATATTATTATTTGATAAGTTTTATAAATAAACAGAAACTTGCATCTGAACAAACAGTCCACAAAAATCTGTCTTTTTTTGCTTGCTTTCTTCAAAAAAGCAATATTGCACATTAAACTGCATTACAAGAAGCATGTTTCCACTACACAAGTACAAGTGATGAACAAGTAAAAAAAAAAGTTACATGGTTCTACTTCAACTACATTAATCTCAAGCAGGAGTTTTTGGACTTGAGTAGTTTCATATATTCCGATATCACAGGCTACATAGTTGCTCAATGGATCGTGGATGAAAATCCAAGGTCGATAATATATCAGAATTATTCAACATTTGATACAGGTATTGAACAGTTTTTCCAATTACTAAAAAAATATTTTCCATGTCTTTTAATCATGTTATGTGACTAACGCACACAATTTCTGCAAAACAATATAACTAAATAAATGCACTTATACGCAGGAAGTTATACCCAACAGACATCTCAAGAACCATCAGAAAATATGTTTAGAAATAGCTAATGCTTCCTGTTAAAAAATGCAAACTGTTACACAAAGACATACATAGTGAGGCCAAAAACACCTGAGATAAAATTTACTACCTTAGAAACACCAAATGATTATCACTCCAAAAATACAATTTTTATTTATTAATTGAATCCCAAAAAACTTCAATTTGGTACATGTCTCAAGCAAGTAATTCCTGCAGTTTGGCATTACTAAGTACATATAGTAACTGGAAGTGCTTCAGAATAAGCACAGACTTTCTCGAGTTAAGTTTTCTAATTTCCTTTGGAGTGGAGCCGGCTCCATAAGTCTTCCTCATCACCTCTTGCCAGCTGCCATCTATCGCCGCCCAAAATATATTTTTTTGGCTTTTCTCAACTTTCCGGTTTTCAAATAGTAGAACCGAAATATTATTTTAAGTTCATTAAAAAGGCTAAAACCTTGTTGTAAATAGCAATTTTCATTGAACAATTTGTAACCGTTTTTAAGAAAATGGCGTCAAGCATTACTGTGAATGCGAAATTGAAAGCTCTTTTTCACAGGAATCTGTTAAGTTTTTGAAAAAATTCATTTGAAGTAATTTGAAGAACTTCCACTCATAAGTTCAATAATATATCCATTAAATCATGCATATTACTTTAAGATATTGAAAAATACATAACAAAAAAAAAAACTTATTGCAATTTTGGGAAAACAAAAGAATACTTTCCAAAATAGACATTATTATATTATATTAAACAATTGTTACCATTACCACTATTCGTTTAGAAATAGTTTTAAAGAAGAAAATTGAAGCCACCTTTGAAAATGGTGTTTTGAGTTATTCTGAAAATGAGTAAGTTTGAGCTCATTTGAACAAAAAGTGTTGAGTTTTCGAGAAAATTTACTTGACATTATTTAAGCGCATGTACTCTGCAAGTATAATACTGTGCAGAAAAAATTGGAGCCGTTTCCGAGAAAATCCTCTTTTTGTCATTTTTTAAAATTTCAAATAGTTCACCTACAATTGCACAAAAACTACTAATATTTACAAAATAATCTTCATACCTTAAATGAAGAACTATTTATGCACATCAAATTTAATTCGAAAGAAAAGTCTCTATCTTCAATATTGTAATTGTAAGAAGTTGACGTAATAACGCACACTTTACAATTTCTGAGTTAATCATGAAAATCGGACCTTTACCACCTTTATAAGTATTTCCTCTGTTCTTACAGAAATTAAAACAAAAAGTTTGGAGCCATTTTTGAAAATTCTGAATCATTCTTACGGCTATATAAAGTTCCTTCAAAAACTAAGGAAAGGTTTTAAAAATTTCAAACCTTCTACTAGATATATTGACAGGAGTTTCTTCAATTTGAACAAAATTCTACATGGTTTAGGCTATGTTTGTTCACATACTACAGACGTTTGCTTCCAATTGGTTTTCAGCATCAAGGAATCACAAAGTGAGTTCTGACTACACCACGTGTTGCAAGTTTTTGTCTTCATTGCAACTGAACTCAGGAGAAATGTTGTCCACTACATGCAGAGCAGATCCTGCAAAAGAAATAAGGACCTTTTAATTAAATTAAAAAAAGAAAAAAAGTTTTATTACACCTTCTAGTTGCTAATAATAATAATAACAACAATAACAATAACAACACGAACAGTAACAATAGTAAACAGGAACATGAACTGATAACAATAGTAACAGGAACAATGTAGTAACAATAGGAACAGGAACAGTAACAATAGTAGCAGGAACACTAACAATAACAATAGTTACAGTTACAATAACAATAATAACAGGAACAATAGTAACAGTAACAATAGTAACAGTAACAAAAATAACAGTAACAAAAATAACAGTAACAAAAATAACAGTAACAAAAATAACAGTAACAATAATAACAGTAACAATAATAATAATGCTGTAGTTAGTAACGGTAACAGTAAAAGTAACGGTAATAGTAACAGTAGAAGCTAACGGTATTAATGGCGGTAACAGTAACAGTAATAATAACACTAGTAATAGTAACAGTAATAATAATAATAATAATAATAATAATAATAAGCGTAGGGCGTAGGGTGGTGGCGACCTCATCGCTGCAGTGCCCAACCAGAGGGCAGGACTGCACCAGTCAGCGGTTTCCTCTACCTACAAAGAGGCGCTGACCGATGTTCTAACCTAGACATCCTCCCTCCCATTCCACCGGGAGTAAGTGGGTGGATCCAGTAGCTCACTTTCTTCCGCTACCTTAACCTTAAGCATTTTCCTTCTGGAAAGGCTCCTAAACCCTAGTTTTCCTTTCCTTCCTTACCCCTCGTCTCCCAAAGTCCAACCCTACGTCAGAGCGCATCATCTCAAGCCACGTGGGAGCCGGGTTCATGTCGTTGAAAGCGACGAACAGAACGTGGCACATAATAACGGAGCCGTAGGCATAAAAGGCGCACCCATCTGTGATGGAGAAAAAACTTTGAAGCCTCGAAAAAGAGCCGCTGCCTGGGGAGCGCCAGGGCACCTCTGGAGCCATCGCTGGAGGTGACAGTATGCGAACCGATGGTGGCAGGATGCTGACAGGGCGGGCACCTGCCGGGGAACCCGAAGAACCTACAGCCTACCATCGAAGGAGAACCCAACACTCACCATCTCCAGCAGAACCAGCAATTGATGTTTCAATGGAAACTCAGCCACTGACCACTCTTGCTGAAAGCTAAGGCCAGAAAACGAAATGGACTGAAGAAATGAATGAATACATCGTTTACTGCTACCTCAAAATAACTAAACTGGAATCCGACTTAACAGCATATAGAGAACCATTGTACCAAATGGTTATTAGCAAATACCCAGAACTTTCCGCAATAATAATAATAATAATAATAATAATAATAATAATAATAATAATAATAATTGGAAGACAAATCAGAGTCAAGATAACCAAGAACAGAATGAGGCATCCCAAATCAGCAATTGAAAGGGTAACATGCCTCCATGCACAAAGGAGTATCACAGTGTCCTTCAATTACATAACAAATTCAAGACCTGAGAGATACTTCATTCTAAGCTTAGGATAAACACATGTATGAGATATTGTGCTCCTGTTCGTAAATATAACACCATTAAAACTGCAAAACCAAAACCAAGATCTGGAAAATACAGCAATCTATGGAAGAGAAAAATACTTTGTCATGGAAGCAGAAATCTTTACACAGTTCGTATCCCCATCAGCTTGGATACAGAAATGTTGACAGCACATATTCGCATCTTTGGTTAACTGCAGGTAACTTGTATGGAGAAACCGCTGGATTCATGATGGCCATTCTGGACAGTAGCACACGAAACTACAAAAAATATATATTGAAAGAAACACTGAACGATAAATGTAGGTTATGCTCAGCGGAGACGGAAACAATTGAGCACATAACTGGGGCATGTAAAATTCTTGCTGGAACGGAATACCTGCGACGACATAACAACTTTGCAAAAATCGTTCACCAATCTCTGGCTGTTAAAAAAAGGAGAACTGCTTAGTGTGGAAAACGTACCATTTATCAGTACCAATCTCCCGCAAATGTTGGAAAATGAATCCATGAAAGTGTATTGGGATAGAGGAATTAGAACAGATAAGACCATCACCGCAAATAGACCAGACATTATAGTGCTAAATAAAACCAAGAAGAAGTCATCATCATCGATATTACGGTACCACTGTCGAATAAATCTCACTCCGCATACACGAACAAAGTCCGCAAATACCAAGAGCTAGCAGATGAGATAAGAAGATTTGGAAAATAAAAAAGGTTTAGATCCGTCCCCTGACAATTTCTACAACGGCAATAATATCAAAATCCCTCATCAAACATCTGCAAGAATTGAATATAAAGCATATACTAGGAACAGTACAAAAATCAGTCATTCTAGACACCTGTCACATTGTCAGAAAAACTGTCACTGATGTGTCTGATATATAGTGTTAGAGGTCCTGGAAAGAAATGAAGATCCTGATCGTTTTTCATGATCGTTTTTCATGATTTTAGCCTGCCTTATGACTTTTCGTAACAATGTTTTGTATTTTTAAAGTAGATAAGAAAATCTTGAGATACGTCATGACGTTTAGAAATAAAATTAGAGAGTACGTTTATTTTTACGTGTTCTAATTCCTTTTTGTGATCCAAGTATTACTTTTCGTGGAAATATTTAATTTTCTCTTTTTAATAGGAAGCATGCGTTAAAGAAATGAAGCTTTGAAAAATAAATTATATTTTTATTTGTGTCAATAGCGTTATAAACTGCCTCCCATGATTCTTTCAGCAAGTAGTCCGTAAATAACTTTATGTTAACTAAATAAATCACTCGGCACATGTATTTATTTATTGTATCAGTATTCATGTTATTAGTAATTGTAAATTTGTACATCGTGGTCACTGTAACCTAGATTATTCGTTGTTATTTCATATCTAGTTGTGGTTTTGTTAGTATAATTTGATCTATTGCTGTTTGTGATTTAAATCCGTGTGAGTACGTTCTGTAATATCTAAATTAAAGAATGAATTAAATTGAGAAACTGCTCTTTTTCGTGGGATTCGCTCAGAAAATCAATATTGAAATCTCCACATACAACAATGGATTTAAAAGAGAGATTACTAATTTTGTTCAGAGTTATCTCTAGATTTTCTAAGAAATGTTATAATCTACTGCTCGCTTTGCTAAATGCCTGTAGATGCAAAGTAAAATAATTTTGAGCATAGGAAGATATACAATAGAAATTTCAAAAATATTTTCAACTGCATATAAATTGAATTCTGACAGGAAAATTGCACAGAATCAATATTATTGCTTACTTGTGTCACAGACCTCCTTAACAGAGCCTTATTTGATTCCCTCGCTCTACAATAAGATCCTGCAAGGTAAAAACTAGGAATTTGGAGTGTGTTTAGATCATTATGAGATAACCAATGTTCTGTAAAGCAAAGAACATCTATTTGACTGAGATCACACTTCTAGTGCTGTCTCGATACTGCATAAATTCAATTTTTATTTGAAGAGATTGCATTATGATGCATTATTTGAATCTTGCATGTACCTACACGGATGCTTTTTTGCTGCATCTGACTGTAGTTGCTATTTATTTATCTCATTTTTACCTCGAGTGCGTGGTCGAAGGAAGTATCGTGTCCCAGCAGTGTTAGGAGGTGAGGAAGGAGTGGTTACAGATGTAGGGGAATGAATAATGGGAGAGGTAGTACAAGGATTAGGTTCAGGGATGAGTAATTGGGTCAAGGGGTTCGGAGGATGGAAGAGAACTAGGAGATGTAGGTGGGAGGAATCAGTTGGAAGGATCTGCTGAGGTGTAAGGATGTGTTTTGCAAGTTCGCTACCGAGTGCATGTTTTCCGACAAGGTTCAAGTGAAGACCATGCCGGGTGAAGTGTTTTTCTGAGAGAAAGTTAAGCTCAAATAATTTAACATGTGTGCCTCTCAGATGCAGTTTTAATTGGTTGTTTGCGTGTCTAATTTCTTTGCACAGTGTTGGTTTGTTGTACCAGAAGGGCAGAGTCGTGATTACAATGTTCGTGTTTTGGACGGCACGTTGTAGTTGTCAACATTTTGTTCAGGTGTAAAGTGACCACCAAATTGATGTCATTCTGCCCTCCTATGATGATGACTGTATCCCGTTTGGTGAGAGATTTTGTGTGGGTGTCAATTCACTGATGCGTCGACAAACCTCCCGTTGGGTTTAAACACACACATGACAGAGAAATTGGATGGGAGTTTCCCACTGAGCAGGGAGAATTTGTCGCCATGGCTATCTGCTAAAATTAGTACCTTTTGGTGGGCTCAGTGGGAATGTCCTTGTTTACTTGTGGGCCAGGTTGCGCAACTCTACGTGTCTTTGTTTCTTTGCGCTTGCTAACCTGTTTGCGTCGGTTTGTGGATGGACGTGTCGATGATGGAGGGAGTAGTGAGATTGGGAAGGCATGGAAAAATCATTGTCATAATCTAACACAGCAAATCTGTTTTGAGTCATGATTGGTTGTGATGCTTGTGTTTTGCTTTCGCGGATGGACGGTTGAAAGTTTCTGCGGTGTTGCCTATTGTTGTCAACCGTCTGAGTTTGAACGACCTCTTCGAGCCTTCGGATGTGTTCATCCCTAAATTATTGTTTACGTGTGTGAAGGCTTTCAGAAGGTCAGCTTTGAGTAATACAGGAGTAGAAAGGTATGCGAATAGTAGCCATGTCACGAATGCGTATCAAATGCGTGGCAAATACAGAGAATAAATAAATAGATGAGGAAATCAGATTATGTAATAAAAATGTTTCCTAGAGTATCTTTTAATTTACGTGTATTAATTATTTTAATTTAAGTTGCAATATTTATTTAAAAATAAAAGAAATGTGGTTCTGTTAGTATTTAAATGTGTTTGGTTAAATGCGAGTAGAGTTGAGTGTGTTTCCGTTAATAGATCTAAGCTGCAAACTAATAAATACAATTAGATTACTATACTTTACCTCTTTAAAATACAAGAATTCACCACTTTTATATTCGTGAATTTGAAATCCACAAATTCAAAATTTTTCCGTTACTGTTATATACGAAACTTTGAATTTTAATGTTTTCTAATTATCACAACACTTTCACTAGTTTTTAATCCTTTCGCAAAACTAAAAATTTATTTGTATGCAAATATGTATTAAAGTCTTTGAAATCGTTAAAATGCACTTTTTGTCCCAAATTACGCTGTCTTGCAAACCAAATACTATATGCTTCTTTTCCTGCTTCGGACAATATAAATCTCTTTCAGCGTTCCTGTAACCAGTAAACAAGTAAAAACAATTTAAAAACAAAAAGGTACCTGAAGATGTAAGAAAATAGTCAAAATTAGTAAAATATTGGAGCACAGTCCGAGCACGTCAGTCACGCAAGGAAGCAACCAACCAAAAAAATGATTGATCTTGAAGATCTTGCTCGTTACTTGCTCTGAGCCGTACGAGTGAGCCTAGCCACAATGACTTCTGTGGCAGGTGAATGTTTCCCCCCGCGTGGGAGAGGTACATAAGTCATAATAATAATAATAATAATAATAATAATAATAATAATAATAATAATAATAATAATAATCAGAGGAGCATACCTCTATAAAAAAACCTAGGCTCAGCTGGCTCCGGCTGTCAGTACCTAGCAAGGGCCCCTGCCTAGGGTACAGGTGAAGAGGACCAACGGCTTCGACGGCGGAAGAAGATCGAATCTCGGCGGCGAAGAGGCGTGCAGTTCTTCATGTTCAGAAGTTGTCAGATACCTCCAAAAATTGACCTGGTTAGCAGATCCTCTTCAAATCAGTTATCAGTACTGGGCCCAGAGAAGAATTATGAGTAGTGCTTTAGGGAAAGTCACGTGACCGGCCCTCGCAAGACCGCGCAGCTCGTTTTACAGCACCAGGGCAGCTGTGAAATATGTTACCTGTGTTGGTGAAAGCGCTAAACCTCCGCAACAACTAAGGAGGCGGCGCCATACTAGGGCTACCATAGATCTCGATATCGCGTCGCAAGATGCAGCACCTGAGTAAGTTGGGGAACCCAAGAGGATCCCCACTGCTTCCAGGGA
Organism: Teleogryllus oceanicus; assembly: GCA_964035755.1. Lineage (NCBI taxonomy): Eukaryota > Metazoa > Arthropoda > Insecta > Orthoptera > Gryllidae > Teleogryllus > Teleogryllus oceanicus. The sequence continues at coordinate 8,086,587 of CAXIVR010000013.1, read as the reverse complement.
ATCCCAAGCAACGCATGCAATGACCAAGAAAATTAAGCTTATGTCTGTCCATGCGTGCATACTGAGAAGCACAAAAGGCGAGACGGAATGTGAGGGCTTCAGGAGGCTCCTAACCGAATGGAGAGAAAGATATTGTAACGAATATTGCGTCATCCCCAGCGCCACGGGTGCCTTGGGGTTACGTCATCTGCCGGCGACCACGAGCTGCCCGTGAGGGGGGTTGCATCACCTGCCGGCGGATTACTCCAGAACAGTCGCGGCGTCCGGAAGGTTCTGGATTGTCTTGACAGGTATAAATACGCGACGGCCGGCGACCGCGAGTCAGTCTTGAGTCCGCAGTTGAAGCTGAACTGTGAAGTGTGTGCATCGCGGTGAATAGCTGTGCAGTGAGTGTGCTCAGTGAAGTGAACCGTTGTCAGTGCATCGTACCTTGGTCAGTGACGTGAACTGTGACCAGTGCATCCGAACTGTGATCAGTGCAGTGAACTGTGGACTGTGCGAGTGTGCAAAGAGGAGTGTAGTGTAAAATAACTGAAGAGAAGTGTAGTGTAAATAACTGAAGAAGTGTAGTGTAAATAAAGGAAGAAGTGTAGTGTAAATAAATGATAAAGTGTTTTCAGTGATTGTGTTAGAAACAAAATAAACGTTTTGTAGAAAATAATAAGACTTTAATTCACCACCTAGAAACGTAACAATTGGTGTCAGGTGTGGGGTATAACGAGTGGTGAATTAAAACATTAATCAAAGATAGGTTTCACAAGTTTTACGGGATCTGAAAGTGGCCGAGTTGAAGAGGATTAGAAGAGAGAGAGACAAGACGCTGGAACAAGCGATATTGCGAACGTCTTGCAAACGCGATGAAAGGCAACGAGCGAGGATCAGAGACTTTTCTCTTCGAGACAACGGGGAACTTTTCAGACCTATCCAAAATATTGGAAGGAAATTCCAGAAATTTAGAAGCAAGGTTATCGGAAAATTCCAAGAATTTAGAAGGAAAGTTAACTGAAAATTCCAGAATACTAGAAGAAAAACTGGCAGAAAATTCGAGATTTTTAAAAGGAGAATTGACGGAAAATTCCAGAATTTTAGACGGAAAGGTAACTGAATATTCTAGAATTTTAGAAGGAAAGTTAACAAATTCCAGAATTTTAGAAGAACTGACCCAAACTCAAAGCTTTAGAAGAAAAATGATCGAAAATTCAGGATTTTGGAAGAAAATTGATCGAAAATTTGGGATTGAAAGATGGATGAGAAAATTTTGAAGAACGAAAAAATGGAAAAATTGAAGATGGATGAGAAAATTTTGAAGAATGAGGAAAAATTACTAAATCTGTTGGAAGAGAAGCTGAAGGTTTTTACTCCCTCGACAGAAAAATTGAATACAAACATCGTACAGGAACCAAATGAAATGGCACGAGTGGCCACCGTACGGGAGCCACTGGGAAAAGCACAAGTAAAACCACCTACCTTTGATGGCACTTCTTCATGGTCGAATTATTTGAAACAATTCAAGGCTGCTGCAACGGTAAATGGCTGGTCCGCAACAGATTGTGCTACGGCCCTGATTTTGGCTTTGCGTGGTAACGCCGTCGATATTCTAGAGACAATACCGACCGATGAACAGTCAAACTTCGAGCAAATTGTCAAGAGACTCGAAACCCGGTACGAACAAGCGCACCTGGAAGACGTATTTCACCCAGCTAAGAAATCGTGTTCAGAAGCCTGGAAAGTCTTCAAGAATTGGAAGCTGATATTTCTCGTCTGGTGCGCCTTTTCCGGACCCTGCTGCTTCAGAAGTTCCCTGCAACGCACAGCCGTCAGTGCTATTGAAGCGCTACATGATGCAAAAACACAACAGCATTGAGTCTGGCAAGACCGAAAACCTTAGCTGACGCATTAAGTCAAGCACTAGACTTCCAGGTTGCAAAAAAGCATCGAAGCAGCTGACGGACGAGTACGAGAATTGCAAACCGGCGTCGATACTTATGACGAAAAATATTTTTGAGGCAATGGTGGAAGGTTGGTACGCAATTCTAGTGGCAAAAAGGCGACAACCTCGATGTTGGAATTGTGGAGAATTAGGGCGTGAAAGTCGATGTGACCGTCACTGGAAACAACAAGGAGAGCAGCAGTCTCTTAGTAAACCCTAGCAGCCAGCAGGAAACTAAAGCAGGAAAGGCATCCATCGACCATAACCAAACCGAGAGCCCACCTTACGAAATACGTCAGGTCATTCGACACCGTTATGACAGTGTTTACGTAGATGCACTCATAAATGGAAGTCCCTGCGTCTTACTTCTGGATACTGGTGCAACCAAGAGCATTATACGAACCGATTTTGCCAAGTCATCTCATCTTATGCCATCCAAATGGAAGCTTCGAACAGCCACTGGTGACTCGGCGAATGTTGTTGGAGAGATGGATGCCCTCCTTGCCATTGGAACTGTTGCTTTCAGTCATCGTCTACTGGTCGCTGACATAGAAGAAGAAGCAATTTTAGGAATGGATATTATGACGACATATGGGTGTCAGCTGGATTTACGACACGGTGTGCTGAGACTCAACGAAGTGGAGGTGGTTCTACATTCACGTAACATTGCCGTGAATGTGATTACGGCTGACGACGTAACCTTGACGGGCGTGGCGAGATGTTTATAAGCAGGCCTGAGGGCGACGTTCCAGCAGGAGAGATTGCTATCCTGGAACCAGAAGTCACGACGAAGACATTGGTCGAGGAATTCTAGTAGCCAAAGAACTGGTCAGAGTGAATAGAACCATACCTGTGAGAATAATGAACATTAACCACTATCCTGTTAAGTTGAGAAAAGGAACAGTAATTGGTTATTGTTCTACGGTATCCTCGGTTTTGCAGAATGTGAACCGTACCGAACCACCACCTAAAGGAATTCCTGAACGACTGCAGAATCTGGTTACAGAGGCCTGTAAAGGCTTATCTCGGGAAGAGTGTCATAAGGCTGAAGACCTAATACGGCGCTACCAGCATGTCACGAATGCAGTGACGGTGTAAAGAAGACTGTGTTCGTCACGAATGAACTGAAACGCCACACCGATTCCTTGACTGCTGAAGATTACCTCTGTCAAGAAGAGAAGAAGCAGATGAGATTTTTAAAGAGATGAAGAAGGATGGCGTAATCGAACCATCAAACAGTCGTGGGCTTCTCCCGTCAGCATTGGTAAGAAGAAAGACGGGTCCGACTCAGTTCTGTGTCGATTTCCGACAGCTCAACAATGTAACGAAGAAGGATAATATCCATTGCCCGTATTGACGACATGTTGGACACGCTCTCTGGGGTAATATCTTCTCGACATGACCTGAAAAGTGGATACTGGCAAGTAAATTAGATCCCAGAGATCGAGAAGACTGCATTTACCATCGGATAAAGGTTTTGGCAGTTTACGTGGCCTTTCGGACTGTGTAATGCTCCAGCTACATTTGAAGATTGATGGAAACCGTGGCAGATGTCTGTCGTGGGAGACATGTCTTGTCTACCTCGACGATATAATTGTTGTTGGAAATCTTTGAAGGCACATCAGCAACCTAGAACAGGTGTTCAAAGAGTTGGAAGGAGCAACTTGAAACTCAGCCCAAAGAAATGCCATTGTTCGGAAGCAGGTGAATTACCTTGGACATGTAGTATCTGGCACGGGAGTAGAACCTGGTCGGAGGAAAGTTAAAAGAAGCCGTAAAGGAATGGCGGTCCCCAAAGGATAAACGAATTGAGAAGTTTCTGGGTCTATGTAGCTATTATCGCCGCTATGTTTGGGATTTGCCAACATCGCGAAACCGCGACTCAGCTGACAGAAGAAAGGCGTTTGTTTCAATGGGATCAAGACTGCCAACGCGCTTTCAGCTTAAAAAAGCGCCATGCTGAGTGCCCTATTTTGAGCTATCCACTACCTCAAAGGGAATTATACTTGATACTGACGCAAGTAACGTTGGTGTGGAGGGTATTATGGATACAGATGGACGAGAGAGTAATCGGTTATTATAGTAAAGTGCTATCAAAGCCAGAATACCCAACTGTTGTGTAACCCGAAGAGAATTACTTGCTGTGGTGAAACCCGTTGAACACTTTTAGAAATATCTCTACAGTAAAAGAATTTCTTTTGAGAACGGATCATGCCGCTTTGAAATGGCTGCTGAACTTCAAGAATCCGGAAGTCAAGTCGCCCAGATGGAATGAAAGATTGCAAGAATTCACATTTAGAATTGAACGCATCGAAGCGGAAGTAGTCACGGAATCTGATGCTCTCAGAAGACCGGGCCTAAAGGCTGTAGCATTGTTGTCATGCGGAAGAGAGATGGGTCCTACCTTAGGGTCACTGTCAGTAATGACCAGTAGCAACCCAGAGAACTGAAGATCAGAAGAGGACACAGGGGGTGAAACATGTTTGGAATTGGAAAATAACAGGACGGAGACCAAGTTGGCAAGAAATAGCTCCCTGTTCTTCAGCGTAAAATCATATTGGGCGCAGTGGATTAGTTACTGAAGGAAGGTGTTCGACGAGTTCTGGAAAGTGAAGACGGCTCGCAGAGAGGACGCAGATATTGTTACCAAGAGTAGGTCCTGATATTGAGGAATTGCACGATGGAACTTCGGGAGGACATCTCAGTATAGCAAAACCTTAGAAAGTGCGCAGGTGATTTTACTGGGTTAATTGCAAGCAAGATGTTAAGATGTGGTGCACAAAGTATCAAGTTTGTGCTACCAGTAATGGGCCACATAAAAAGAGAAGAGCGAAGATGAGGCAATACAACGTTGGGAGTCCTTTCAGACAATTGCCATTGACTTAGCTGGCCCATTTCAATGTCAAATGATGGAAATAAATACGCCTCGTGGCTATGGATTATTTTAGCAGAGTTTGAAGCATACCCTACCTAACCAAAGAGGCCACTGCTATCTCCGGTACTGGTTAAGAATGGGTGAGCCGATTACGGTGTGCCTGGAGTACATTCAGATCAAGGACGGAACTTGAATCTGCAGTGTTTCAGGGGTGTGTGAACTTCTTGGAGATAAGAAAAACAGGAACAACAGCCTACATCTGGAGTCGGGCGAATGGTGGAACGCATGGGCGAAACAATGGAAAATATTTGTGAAGGTCGTGTCAGATCACCAACGTGACTGGGACCAATACATACATATTTTCTTCCTAGCCTACCGCTCATCTGTTCATGAGACGACTGGGCAAACACCCGCTAATATCCTCTTCGGCCAGGTTACGTCTACCATGTGATCTACAGTTTGGTTGTAAAACTAATGAAATAACCAGTGAAGACTTTGTAAATGACCTAAGACGGAAAATGGACGTAGTGCAACGAATTGCGTGAAAGAATCCGTCGCAAGTGACAAGGATGAAAGACCGGTATGACATCAAAGCTGAAGGAGAAGGTTATCAACCTGGAGATCATGTCTGGCTGTTTAACCCCCAACGACGGCGGGGTTTGTGTCCAAAATTACAACGACAGTGGGAAGGACCGTACGAGGTCGTGAAGAGGATAAACGATGTTGTCTACCGAATTAAAAAATTGCCGAATGGAAAACCACGAGAGTCGTTCATTCAGATCGGCTGGCCGTACGCAGGAAGTAATGAAAATGATGAAGAAAGACCGCACGAGTTTGTGAGCTGGACGTACAGAGTGCACATTTCACGAGTTTATGTCTCAGTATAATGAAAAGCATCAGCGCGTTATGGGAGGTAACAATGGAACAGCAGGATCTGTTGCGCTACCCAGGAATATGCGTGGCGCATTGTCTTTTAGGATTTAGATATGACCAGAGGTGTTGCTACTGTATTCAAGAGAAAATACGGAAGGATAGAAGAATTAAAGAACCAACAACCAGATATTGGGAAGGTTCTGCATCTGCACGACGTCAGTCGCTATGTCTATTACCTTGTCACAAAAAGTAAGTTATATCACAAGGCATTCTATGAAAATCTTTGGGTAACTCTGATTGAATTACGCCAACCAAGTGCTGCAAGACGCGTGCAGAAGATTGCCATGTCAAAACTGGGATGTGGTTTTGATGGATGACGGAGAATAGTGAGAAGCATGTTGGAAGTACTGTTCCGGTACACTGGGGTTATCTTAGTCTGGCTACCACCCTGGAATGTCGTCATATCCGAAGACAATTGGCTGCCACTTCTTCTTAACCTCAACTGCACTAGAGGCTCCAGCTGCAAAGTATCCGGCATGGTTTTACTAAACGCGCTCAGGACGGATCGCAACTAAGGAGAATTAGTGTAACGAATATCATCCCCAGCACCACCCAGGTGCCTCAGGTTACGTCATCTGCCGGCGACCACGGAGCTGCCGTGAGCGCGGGGTTATACCAGCAGATTACTCCGAACAGTCGGCGTCGGAAGGTTCTGGATTGTCTTGAAACAGTAAATACACGACGGCCGGCGACCGCGGTGATCTCAAGTCCACACTGGAAGCTGAACGCCAAGTGTGGCCATCGCGGTGAATAACCCAGTGATGTTAATGCTCTGTGAGCGTGAACCGTGGTCAGTGCATCGTGCTGTGGTCGGTGACGAGCATGACCAGTGCATCGAACTGTGATCAATTCTGATGAACTGGTTATTGAAGTGTGCAAGAGAGTGTAATTAAAAAACTGAAGAAGTAGTGTAAATAACTGAAGAAGTGTAGTGTAAATAAAGGAAGAGAAGTGTAGTGTAAATAAATAATCAAGTGTTTTCCAGTGATTGTGTTGAAACAAAATAAACGCGTTTTTGTAGAAAATAATACAGAGACTTTAATTCACCACCTAAAAAACTGTAACAATATATACAGACGCTCTAAAATAGAGCAGCTATTAGCCCAGCCAACTGAACTCCATAGGAGAAAAGTTTTCTCAGATGCAGAATTAAATCTTCTCAAGACCCGGAAGTGAGACTAGAACTAACCGATAGAGGTAGTCCTGGAGCAGCAAGTTAATGAAAATGAACAAACAGTACGCAGGAACGAACAGCACGCTGGTTTTCATCCCAGCTCGAATATGAAATGGTTATTAAATCCCTTCAAGATATTTACAGAGGCAACAAAGCTTCACTGCAAAGGAATATCATTAGATCTAAGACCAAAATACAAAACTGAAATGCAGCGCTAATGTCTATGAAGTTTGTTGATAAAATGAACAAATTATTGCCCCCAAACATCTCAGAAGCTACTTCTCTTGAAGATGTAGCCCGGACACAGTTCACTGCGCTGCAATTGCACACCTGCTCCAAGCACCTAGGTTACAAAGTACGGGTGGGAAATGGCACTTCTCTTTCTAAGAAGAAACCTTATGAAAGACAAATCCATAACATGATTAAAGAAAATTGAAATCAAATTACCCAAGCTAGACAGAGATATCCTCGCATATTGCTGAGTATTTCAGAGACAAAGGAGAATTTCAAAGATAGTTCATACAACTATTCCTTTCAATTCTCAGAAGACTGGGGATAAAAAGAACACATAATGACCTGGAAAGTAAACTCAATGTTGAATGAGAGATTAAGACAAAGAATAGCAGCTCTAGGGCGAGAATGAAGGTATAATGAAGCAGCGCGACGCAAAAGAAAATTCCCTCTTCTCTAACAATCAAAAAGGCTTTTATAGATATCTAGAGTCAAGAGGTGCCAACGACATGTGATATAAACCCCCAAGAATTAGCTTCTGCCATGACGGACTTCTGGTCTCAGATCTGGTCCCTCCAAAGCAACATTTTGATGAAGCATACTGAATTTGACAGGAAGAAGAAGCGTGTCATAATATCAGAAATGAATAGAGTTGTGAGTTCAACAGAGGATGTAAAAGATCTATAAAGGAACTCTACAATTGAAGCTCAGGGAGTAGATGGAATCCATAATTTTTGGTGGAAGTATCTGACGTGCACTCATGATATATTGGCGAGTCAATTTCAATGTTTGCAAAAAGGAACACCTATGTGCTGCCAAATTTTGTACCATGGATTGTGACATTTATGTTACCGAAAGAAATACGTCTTGCCCCGAGGAATTATAGACCTGTACATGTCTACCCACAATTTATAAAGTTCTCACCTCCATTATTGCCGCAAACTCGACAGGCATCTGAAAGAAAATGAGCTGCTTTTGCCAGAACAGATTGGTTGGAAAGGATCTCGAGGATGCAAGAAATTATTTATAGATATTGTATCAAGCTTGTAAAAAGAAAGCGTACATAATAATTTGTCAGTGGGCTGGATTGATTTCCGAAAGGCATTCGATTCTATTCGCATTCTTGGTTTGCAGCAGACCTTCCCAGCGTATTCCTTACTTTACCCCATTCATACTATAACTCCTACAAGGTTCATCCCTCTATCATTGCATTTCTTTGGCGATGTATGACAGCTGGCGAACAACACTGCTTGTGTGCGAGGAAATTCAGTTACCAGACAGATACTTTAAAAATTTTTAAAAATTTGTAGAGGCATTTTTCAGGGAGATAGCCTAAGTCCGCTCTGGTTTTGCCTAGCATTAAACCCTTTGAGTAGGATATTGAATGCTTCCGGCTATGGGTATGCTTTAAAGAACCCAAGAATATCATTTCCACCAATTATATGGATGATCTCAGAAGTTCTATGCTAAAGGGCCAGAACAACTTCGCAGCGTACTGGCCGCAATGAAAGCTTCCAGCAGCTCTCTGTTTGTATGGATCTTGGTTTGGAGAAGTGCGCAGTAGTTCACGTGAAGAGAGGTAGCGTCCAGAATACAGAGAATGAACCTCATTTGATGGAAGATTTGAGAATTCAAGAACTCTTCAGTGGCGATGAATATAAGTATCTGGGCCTCCATCAGCTCCTAGGAACTGCGGATGAAAAAATAAGAAAACAAGTGGAAAGAAAGGTTCTCTCTCGTGTGACGAAAATCTGCAAGTCCTGTATTAATTCAAAACAAATTTGCAGGAATTAACACCTGGGCTCTTTCAGCAACATCACATACATTGGAGTTGTCAAGTGGTCTGGAGACATCTTTAGCTTTCGATAGAAAAGTCAGAACACTTCTTTCAAAATATCGGATGCATCATCATCGAAGTTCCACGGAAAGGCTATATCTTTTAATGAGTCTTTGAGGCCATGGACTGTGAAGTTATGTGCCACCAGCAAGAAAAACAGCTCAAAATTATTTCATCAACAATGAATCCATGACGGCCATATATGCACAAGATGAGGGCTATACACCTCTGCAGTTGCTCCTAGAAGACCACAATCCAAGTTTTCTGAAACCTAGGAACCAAATTGAGCAGTGGAGATCAAAGGAACTCCATGGCAGGTTTGCTACTGCTCTTCAAAGTAACTCCATAGATGTGAAGAGATCGACTGAATGGCTGAGAACAGCTGTTTTTTTTTGTTTGTTTTTTTTGGCGAGACGGAAGGATTTGTACTGGCCATTCAAGATCAGGTAGTAGCCACTAATAACTACAGGCGTTATATTATGAAGAGACATCAGTGACAAGTGTCGCCTGTGTAAGAAGACCACCGAATCCTATCAACATATCTGCAGTGGATGCTCTCCAGCTGGCACAAACAGATTATTTACAACGTCTAATAATGTAGCCAAATCGTACAAGCTCTTGCTAAAAGATCGGACCTGATAAGGAAAGCCTGCCATACTACAAATATCTACCAGAACAAGTTTTTGTCTAATGAGAGAACAAAATCTTATTGGATACTCCCATTAATTACAGATAGAACAGTGGAAGCAATGGCTGGTATTGTCGTATTCGACCGGAAACTACTCGTAGGGCAATAATAATTGATATCGCAGTCCCACTGGATCATAATCTGCGCTGGCAACTATTGCAGAAAAGAGGAGAAAATATCAGCCACTCTCAGTTGAGGCTGAAAAACGTAAACTAATAGGAGTAGATATTGTACCCGTAGTTATTTCAACTAGCCGGGCTTGTGTGAAGATTGGACGATTGTGAAGAAAAACTCCATCTAAATGGTAGCACCTCAGAACCATGCAGAAGACCGTGTTGCTGGCAACCACCAACGTGTGCGCAAGGTTCTCTCCTAAATCATTGAAGCGGAACCTAGTGCACTGGAGCAGAACTACTCACCATCTGTGTCTCACCATATGTGTTGACGTTCTGTCCTTGAGTTATGCGAAAACTCTGGAAAAACGTGAAATTTTGAAGTATGAAATAATAATAATAATAATAATAATTATAATAATTTTAATATGTAATAATAATAATAATTATTATTATAATTATAATAATTATAATTATAATAATTATAAATATAATAATTTTAATAATAATAATAATAATAATAATAATAATAATAATAATAATAATAATAATAATAATAATAATAATAATAATAATAATAATAATAATAATAATAATAATAGAAATAATAATGAAATAATAATAATAAAACGTACACCTTTGTTGTGTTAAGCCTTCTATAATGACCTGAGTGCACCCTCGGAAACTCAGGACGCACATCAGCAAAATTATTGAAATACATTATGTGCTTCTAGTCTGCCTGCTGCAGTAAACATTTCCGGCGTGAAGTGCTCCATACATACATATCTCAACCTTATGAGAATTTCCCAAGGGCTAAATGCCAAAGTCGGGTCCCCAATTGCCTTTAACCATTTCATACACCTGTAATACAATTAGTAATGTATTATTGAGCTATCATAGTTATATCAAAATCACCTTAGTGTTAATATAGCTATTATAACTTATCAATTACATGATTATTAAAGCAACCAGTTCTTTCATGATTTCAATACATTGGATGTTCATAATAATTGTGTTTACAATATCTTCACATATAATTACACATTATTTAAATTAATTTCATATATTATTTAGTGACCTAGTTAATTTACTGATTACTAAATAGTACGATAAATGATTTTATAGAATAACATTTCATATCGCCTTTCAGGATCTCTTGACTTAAAAAAATTTATGATCGCTCTTCTATTTGGTTGTTTGGCAATTGGGTACTAACGACGCCCTAAATTGGGGCATTTCGAGAATACAGTACAGAGCACCGTCTCAGAAACTCAGTAACACCAGAGTATACTACGCAACGCAAAAACACTCAAACGCTAAAACACACAAATACAAAACTGTAACACACAAGTAAAATACGTTCAGAGGAAACCGTTTCGTTTACGTTAATAAATTGCACATATCGACTCTATTGGCCCACCGAGGGGCTGAGATGGCGGAATTCAAATTCAGATACAATTCAAATAAGAAGTGCGGTAGAGAGAGCTGGGGGAGAGCGGTTGAAGTTTAAGTGCGAGAGCCGAATTATAGTATGGATACTAAGTGAACGAAAACCAAAGGAGCAGAGGTGAGGAAGTTACAGAGCTTGATCACCGACGGAATAGCATGAAATAAAAGGTAAAGCGCAGCACATTAAGTCCTATAAAACACGATTTACAAGACCTATCAAGTGGTGATAGGCTGAAGACATACGGAAGGGATACCAACACGAATAAGGAAAGAAACGCTGAAAGCAGCAGCGTCCCAGTGACGTAAACGAAGACTAATACTGAATTAATCATAGAAAACGAAAGCAACAACAGAATAACAGCAGAAACATCCAAAGAAGCCACGTAAGGGGCAAATCTGCAGGTGAACACCGTAAGAAGAGTGCGCCACATTGCTTTTACGAAGCTCACCCTATTAATACCAACCTCTGAAACGAAGTGACATGAAGCCTAACGACGGCGACCCTACCGACTGACCGATAGGTCAGAACGATGTCTGCAGTTCATGCTGCAGGAAAGTTAATGAAAATGACATCGCTATCCAGTGCGACGGGATATGTGAAAGATGGCTACACAAAGATTGTACAGGAATGACAGCAGGAGAATACGACATCCTAAGAAGGAAAAACTGCAAACTTTTATGGTTCTACGACCAGTGCAAATATAGACTAAAGCGCAAGAAAGAAAAAACAGAATCCGCCCAAATGGAAAGTCTAGCAAAAAAGGTAGATAACATCACGGAATTCTTGAGAAACGAATTGGGAAACTTGATAATAGAAAAAATAAATCAGGTTTGCAACAAAATTACCGAGACAGAGTTCAGGATCAGAAACACGAGGTTATACAAATGAAACCGATATCAAACCGTCCAACTTGCAATGAAAGTAAACAACCAGAAATAGAAGGAAAAGAAAATGAGAAAATATGTGACAGAAAAACACTGAGGCTGCTCATGCAAACACGCAACCACCCCGGTGTTGCGTCTATGTCTGAGGCGCACAACGAAGGAAAACATAATAATTGGCACGAACCAAAATAATGCAAGGCTACAAACAGCAGACAAAGAAAGCCTGGCTGTATGAAGCCATTTAAAAGATAACACCACACCCGACACAGTAAAGAACTTCTTGAAAGAAAATGGAATAAGCGGGGACATTGATTGTGAAGAGCTACAAACAAAAGGTAGCAAGAAAGCCTTCAAACTCGGAATCTCATACGAATATCTAGGGGAAACAGAAAAACCAACTTTCTGGCCAACAGGCGTGCTTATTGGAGCGCTTCCAGATTTCGTAGGCAGTAGCGCAACAGGTGTCTCCCTCGAATAACAACATCAAAAATATTGACATGGAACACAGAGGGAGCTAGAAACGCCTTCGACTATACGCCTAAAGAAACATGGAATCATTATGACGCAATAATTGCAACAAGAAACCTTTCTGCTCCAAACCATATGTAAATTACTGGATTTTATGAGGTCTACACTCTACTTGGCTAACAGGGCAGACCAGAAGGAGGGTTTCTAAACTTTCTGAAACCAATAATGGAGACATAACTGACGTTTACAAGAGCATAATCTGATTATTACGAAAGCTTAAACAAAATTTACTATAATAGGATTATATATTCCACCACAGAGGTTCAACTGAAGACGCGATGAGGATTTATACTAAACGCATTATCCCGGGATTACGGAAAAGAAAAAGTGGATTCTGACAGGAGACCTTAACTGTAGGATTGACAAACCCCAAACAAAAACAACACTAGTATTGGACACACTCGAAGAGAGCTTTACTAGTGAACAAAGACATGAAGACGTACTTTGCATACAACGGATCAAGTACCATAAGATCTGAAGTCTTCTATAAAGGAAAAGAAATAAAGATACAGGAACAGAAAGTACTATAATTCATCACTGGCAACACCAATAAAACGTACCGGTAGAGACAACTTTCAGCCTACAAGACGCAACCACATGAAGAAAACAAAAACCGTGCAAATATCAGAAAAATCGACCCAAAATGTCATTAAGGTAAATGTGATAAATAGAGGCGAAGAAGAGAATATCAGAAGGTCAAATTAAAATGAAGCAATGGTCATGATAGAACGAAATTAGAAATGCCACTATCGGAACCAAAAACCAAGAAAATCGCAGCCGTGGTTCAACAATGAATGCTACAAACTTAGGAAGGTAACGCTACAGAGTGTTACACAAAGTCAGGACCCAAGGAAACGAAGATGATCTGAAGAATACGCAAAAAGGAGGAAAGAATATAAAACATTCATCAAACAACTTGGAAAACAGATTTCACTTAAATTGGAAAGTAGAAGCCTTAGCGGAAGAAGCAAAAATCAGACCCATTTGTGGCCTTAAGAGGCAGGAAGCACAAAATACAAGCACAAGAGATACCTATGACTGTATGGGAAAAACATTTCAAAGAAATCTTAAACAGAGATAATAAATTTTTAGCTTATGATCTCAAAAATTCTATGACAAGTTGCAAAGACATCACCAATAACTGGGAAGAAATACAAAAAGTCAAAATGACAAAAAACGGGAAAGCAGCAGGCCCTGACAATATCTATAATGAGCACATTAAGACTACGCTTCTAAGTCTCTAAAACCGATTTGAAAGAGCTCTTCAACAAAGTTCTATACAAGAAATACCTGACGGATGGAGAAATGCGAAAATAAAAATTTTGTATAAAGGTAAAGGAGACACAAACAATCCCGACTCATACAGAGGAATTGCTCTAGAAAACAACATATTTAAAGTTTTCAGCAGAATTATAACACTAAGGCTAGAAAAGGAAATAGAAACCCACATACCTGACTGCCAATTCGGTTTTCGGAGGGGCGCAACAGGCAGTTCAATGCCTGATGAATGAATAAGAGACAACACTAGCAAACCGAAGGGAAAATATTACGCAGAGTCTTATAGACTACAAGAAAGCTTTCGACAGGATAAATGAAACGTACTCATTAGAAAATTGGAGAAGACTTACTGGGAGATACACACCAACTGGTCGTAGTAATAGAAACATCATGAGTTTCAACATGATTGAAATCGAAGACGGAATCGCAAATCAAGTCCCATCAAGCAGATAAATAGAATTGCCCAGGGCGATCCCATTAGCCCTATGCTCTTCAATATCATGACCTCAGACATCTACAAACATCTTAAAGCGGTCGCTGGAGACAATTACTTATCATGTATGCAGATGACATGGTTCTCGGAAGCAGGAACAAGCAGATCTGCCAAAATACCCTGATGAAACTGAGCAATGGACCGATAAGAAAATCACCTTGACATTAACAAGGGAAAAAACAGTACAAATGATTTTGAAAAGGAGAAGACTCGCTTCCAGACGATACACTAACTCTGAAAAATGAAGCCCTTCAGGTAGTACCTAAATTTAAATACCTTGGCATGACACTACAAACGACGGCAAAATCCTTCAGCGAGCACATTCAAGATAAAACAGCAGCCGCTACAAAAGCGATACTCAGCTTAAAAAATATCACGAAATTGTCTCTAACTACAGCAAAAACCATATTTGAAACAACAATTTCACCTATTGTCACGTATGGAATATGTATGATCTGGGACAACCTACAAGTCAGTGACCTGAAAAGAATTGAAACAGTAAAGCTCGATTCCTAAGCTGTACTAGGCATTGGAAAAACAGCACCCTCCAGACTAGCATACGTGCTGGCAAAGGACTCTTCATTGAAGACAACCAGGCTTCTATTCCTGTTACCACATACGGATACGGTCAACAAAGCTGCTCCAAAGACAGAGGAAACAATATCAAATACATGACGACTTCTACTCTGCAGGTGCGTGATGAACAGGAACTGGGAAAACGCAAATCAGGAACAAGACATTTAGTAACTCGTTTTGCGATACATGGTTTCCACCATAAAGTGGCTACAGACAAAGAATTTCCACAGCCCTGGAGAAAATTGTGTCTGTGAACTATGTGACAAAAATGTGAACGATACCACTTAGAAATCTGTACAAAGAACAGCAAATCTCTGAGTCAGTATGGCAAAGGGAAATGAACATTCAATACCCACTCCGGGCGAACCTTCTTTCTTTATTATAATTCCAAATAAAGAACAGGCCCCACGGCCTATCTAGTGACAGAGGACTGGCTTGAAGTTCGTATTGTATAGTTTCGGCACAGTAGCTTGAAGTTCGTGGATTGCTTTTGAGAGCATTAGTGGATAGTTGTATTATAATTTCCCGACCTTATTGGATTATATTTGAAGAAATATATTTGATAATAACTTATTCAATTGTGTTCACGCTTGTCATATTTTTGTTCTTGGCATCCGCTATTTCTTTCCAGTACCAAAAATACGACACGCTGTTCACATTGATAAGTGTTGTTTAACGAACATTGTTACTAATGGATGGTCAAGATATATTGTTTTGAAAGTATTTTGAAAGTAGAAAAGGTAAGATTGCTTTTAGCTATTATGAGAACTTTTATGCTTCTAATTTGTACGGTTGCAACTACGGCAAGATGAAATTGTTACTTCCTAGCACGGGTAAGCTTTTGAAGGGATATTGTATGTTCAATGGAGAGTGTTTATTACACAGTATTTTCTATTGATTTCAGGTTAAAGAAAGAACCTGATGAGTTTTTTGAAGAAGCCAAACCTATTGTAATTTGTGTTTTTATATCTGTTTGGTCTATCTTGGGAAATTGATTTGATATGACGTTTCTGTTTACATTGTTACTGCCAAAGTGGAAGAACATAGTAGTGAAGGTGAAGACAAAAGGCTGTGGATTGGAAAACATAAAATCTCGAAGGCACATGATTGTGTTGTGTTCAATACATATGTTACAGGGAATGTTTGTGGTTGAAAGTCCATTTATTGAACTTCAATGAAAGAACAGTTTGGTTTGATTGTTCTTAGGGTTGTAGCTGTTGCGTGGAACCCCAGTGGTACAATATTGCAAGCCTAACTGCACCTAAAAGTATTTTCACTTATTAATGTTTGAAATTTGCAATTGCCAGAATCAAAAGTTTTTAAGGTACATTGTCACTGAAACCAAACCAATAGATCGATGTACAAATCCATCACTGCTTTGGAACCCTGTTAAGGAAAATGCCTGTACTAACTATTGTTCTTTTGTGAACTCTGTTCAGATGCAGAGAGGAATTTACTGAAATTTGTTGAGAATCTTATAAACATTAAAAAACTAATATTGTCCATGGTATCACAATCACAGGTATGAAATGTATTAGGCCACATGGTTTATGGACAGACAGTTATAAAAATAAAATTATTAGGAATATGATCAAAGAAAAATTTTTAATGCTATATTTCTGAAATGATGTTTGAGGGTTACATTTTCCCACTTTTCTTTAACAAAGGCAACATACAAGCTATTAATATTTTAAAAGATTATAAATAAGACATTATGGAGATTAATGAACCAGTATCATTAAAAAATAAGTATACAGAAACACAGGACTTGATATAAACTAACAAATGACTTGTACTTGATATAAACTAATTTAATTTGTATTTGTACTTTATCATGTAAATGACTAGTCAGTTTAGGCTTTAATAACCATAGCAATGTCGAAATATAAGAGGATTTTGTTCATTACCAGAATGAGAGGTAGGGACGTACCGGCAGACTGCAGAGCTTACAGCGTAAAATTTTATGGTTGAAGTCTAGAACACGGTACAGCTTAACGAAATCGTTCGCCGACATATGAGCTCCGGCAAAGGGAGTAAATCCACAGTGGAGGACTTTTGGTGGTTAGGTGACAAGGGAGGCGATTTCACCCTTGTATTCTGTCAGAGCACTTGCTACTAAATAGTATTGTGATCATGGTGGTGTGTCTGTGTGATAAAGCATGTAGTGTTCTTTCTTCAAATGCGTGTTTACCTTTCATGATTTGATTTCTCGAGGTTTTCTTATAAAGTGTTTACTGAAGTGCTTTCTTTTGAAAGTGATTTGGTAATAATCCGGTGGATAGACTAAAGGATGTTTATAGTAATTGTGAGGGCATAGCCCAAGCCTCGCTGTGACTTGAATACGAGCGAAGCGAGAAGAAGTGGCGCGAAGAATACAGGCGAGCAAAGCGAGAAGACTTTCCTTTGGAAGTAATTGGGCATTAAAATGCTGTGGGGATGAAGTGTATAAAGGGAAAGCCATGAAAATCGCCTATTGATAATTTTTATTCATTTCTATTAGAGCGCGTAGTGTAATTTGTGGGAGGGCTTGGGGAAACTCCCCTCCTTTGCCCCCTCCCCTCTCCTCCTCCTCCTGTCTCACTTCTCTAAGGGTGTACCATATTCCCTACTTTAACCAATATTATTGCTCAGACAATTTCGCTAAATGAAGAAATTGAACCATCAATTAATGAAGACGTTTACTTTTTTTTAAACAAAATCTGATTCACTTATACATTCTACACTTTAAAAAGAAGAAAAAATGTTATAGCAACAATATTTGTATTCGAAGTTAATGAGGATTTTATGTCAATTAAACGCATCTTCAGAACTTGGCAATGTATTTAACTAAGTTAGACTGAGAATTAAGCTGAAACAAATATTTCCAAAATGCATTGTGAATTTTTAAGATAAAATTCATAAGTGAATGATCCTGAAGTTTTTCTCCGTGTAATGCTGTGTATAAGTATGAAGGAGTCTTGAGAAGTAAGTTTTATTAAGGAGTGCATGTAGTATGAAGGGCAAGTAGATTTCTGTTTTGTGTTGTTCCATGTTTAGAATAATAATAATAAGAGAATTTCTTAGGGTATTTTTTTGGAGATTACTATTTTGAGTATGATTATGTGGTAGGATTTGTAATTTTATGGACAGTGGTTTGATATGATTAAGATTTGATTGTGATGATATTTGTGTTGCGTGTGTAGGGTCTGATGCCGCCTGTCGAAGGATATTTGGAAACCACAAAACCACAACTCGAATGAGTCATTGGGAGGAATACAAGGTGAAGATTACAGGTTCCCATTAATGCAGTCCATTTTAACACTAGAATATGGAGTATTGTTTTGAGGGTGGTCGGTAGATTGGTGAAATTAATTTGTGCTGTACAGTGTTGCTAGAAAATTGCTCGTTGTTTAGGCTTTGTGATTGTTTGCTCCAGTGTTTATTATTATGAATTTTTTTTCCCTTTGTTGTTCTAGTGCTTTTATTTCTGTTTCATGGATTGCTAAAATGCTGTGTTTTGTTGTTTGTTTGATTTTTTCATAGGACTTCAGCAGTACAAGTACCTTGAAGAGTGTGATTAGAAGAAAATGAAGAAGTAAGCTATTGACATGTACTAGTCTTATTTTAAATGCTTGAGTGTATTTCCTTCTTGGAGGAAAAATTAATAAAATGTGCCCTAACTGGAATGCGTTAATAGGAATTGAGCTAAAGGAAATGATGGATGATATTGGTTTTGTGTGTGTAGGAGCTGGAGCCACCTGTCACTGTGTTTTTTGAGGCCACAGAGGTCACAAAAGAAGAGGTTGAAGAGGAATGTGAGGTGAATATTACAGCTAACTTGTCCGGTGATTTTTTTCACAAAAATATATAATGGGCCTGTTGTGCATGTTGTTGTTTCACTACAGATCGGCAAACCTCAGGTAAGATGTGAAGTCAGTTTAGCCACAGTTCAGTTGTTCATAAAGCTAAATCGACAGTTCAGGTTCAGGCATGCAACACTTTTGGAAGGGAACGTTGTGTATTCTGAACTAGAGGCAAAAACCAAACCACTGAAAAGCGATGAATCTGAATTGAAGTCCCTTTGCTGATTTATGATCTCTTTGCTTTTTTTTTTGTGGTTGATTTATCCAACATTGCCTGCGTGCTGTATTTTTTGTGGTTTTCTAGTACTTTCCGATTTATGGGCAGAATTTATCTTAAAATTATTTTATTTTATGTGAAAAACTGTTATAACTGAATTTGGCATTCAGAATTTGGAATTCAGAAGCAACATTTGAAAAGAGCTCAGACATATCTGCTGATACGAGGTAGCAACAATCCACAATGTGTGGTATACTTACCTTTGAGTAGGTAAACATATTGAATGACGAAACTACTCTAGTACCTTTTACGCAGGTTTTGGATAGATTGAACCTGTGAAAAATTTCATTTACCTCCACATTTCGAAATGATTTGGATAAGGATGAAATTTTTTTATTGTCTCAAAAATGTGTGTTGAGAAACAAATTCTTTAACATCTTCATACTCTGTTATTAGATGCAGTTTACATATTTAGTATTTCAGTATAAGTCATCACTAAGCTACTTCCCCAAAGTTCTGGTTCAGGTTTTAAACTTTCAAGATTAGGTAGCTCAGATTCAGCTTCAGTTTAAATAGCATTTAGTGCTGATAAATCAATTGTACAACTGGGCATTACCAGGTTATATCTGGTTTAAATGGTTGATCACGTTTCAAACATGGGTTAATACAACTGCCCCAGGTGTTATATAATTATTAGTATTTTTAATGATTCTGTTGTGAAACCTCTTAATTTTGGTATATTAAGTCAATAAATCGTTTATGTGACCAAACAATCTCAAGAGTCGCCCATTAAGTCATTTTGATACTTTATTTTTGAAGCACAGTAATTGTGCATAGATGTGTTCCTAAACATATACTTTAAATCAGAAAATACCATGAAAGAAAAAAGAGAACTACAATGAAATCAGAAATCTTTCGTAAATGAAAGACCCACAGTTTTCTAATTTTTTGGAGAGAATCTCAAAAATTCATGCCCTATGTATTGTTTCTGGTTTTATTGGTAGCTTAACAATCTGTAGGTAAGGAATAAATATTTACATGTAACCAAAAAATGTATAAACGAATAAATGCGTGAACACATGTCAATTCAATTTTTTTGCATTGTGGTACAATTCAAAAATTTTGTGCGAGGTTCTTTGAGATTGTGCCCAAGAAATTAGGAGAATGTGGGTCATTTGTGGATGAAAGATTTTTCAATTAATTGTGGTTCTCTTTTTTCTTTTATGGTATTTTAATTTTTTAAATATAATTTTTTTTGTATTAAACTATTCCTCGGTAGATTTTTCTTTGGTATTGACAGTTAGTGAGCCAATGGTGCAGTATCACCAACTACACACCTCTTGCATAGCTGGACTGATGGAATACCTTATTAAAAAATCCATTACCGATTATGGTGTATCAAATTGTTACATTTTTTCGAGTCTACGGCATTGGACATCGTGGCCCATGGCGTTTGCTTACATAGGTCATGCATGTGGGACTGCTTTCACACCATGTGCAATGATTTGTATAAGCTGACGTATCTCTCATCTGACTGGCCTTGTACCTACTTCTACCATGGAAACATTGAGTTGCCAGCTAACTGTCAGTCCCAAAGTTTATTTCCCATAGTGTTCAAACTTATAATGAAACAAGTTTTGTTTTTGTCTTTAAACTTTGATTGAATCACAGTGTGTGTTGTGTAGATTACCTTCAAAGTGAACTTGAGTGTCCTGTTGCAGGATCCTTTGTAGCGTGTGTGTTTGAAAGTTTGTATTAAAAATGAAGAGACTGATGATTCTTCATGCTCTGTTGGTGAGTAGAAAAAAAAAATGTTTAGATGGTGATACTGTTTGGGAATTTTGGAAGGGGAAGGAGATTTAATTTTCCAAAAATCACTGTGAATGCACATAATTTACTTTCTGTCAAGTTTGCATCTAGTTTTGTGAAGGAGAAATGTCAATATAGAACTTTTGTACTATTCTTCTTGTGAGGAAGAATTAACACATATTTTTCTGCTTTGAGTTAACCATGATGAATTTCTAGGCAATTTACAATAGTGATTGTTTACTTAAGGAGGACAAAGACCAGTGCATTTTTCTCTAAAACTGTTTTTCAGGAATAATTTTTATATTTGATGGGTGACTTTTATAATCAAGAAAGTCAGAGAAAAGAAGAAAGTACATCTAATAATGTTTGAAAATATTTTTTTTTCGCACGAAGGCTTCTAACATTCACCAGGTAATCATTTTCAGGGAAATACTAAAACTTTATTCAGTTGTCTTTAATAATTCTTTAATTGTTATGCAGCAAAAGTTTAGAATGAGCTACCAAATAAGTGACATTTTGTAGATCTCTGAGGACTTTATAAAGAAGTTGTAAGATTTACTTTCCTGGAGATAAGTAATATCTGGAGGTCAATCCACATCAATTTTTTCACAAAGCACTGAAGAAGGTCAATATAGAACTTTGTACTATTCTTCTTGTGAGGAAGAATTAACACATATTTTTCTGCTTTGAGGTAACCATGATGAATTTCTAGGCAACTTACAATAGTGATTATTTACTTTAAAAGGACAAACACCAGTGTCTTTTTCTCTAAAACTGTTTTTCAGGAATAATTTTTTTTTTTTTGATGGGTGACTTTTATAATCTAGAAAGTCAGAGAAAGAAAGAAAGAAAGTACATCTAATAATGTTTGAAATTATTTTCTTTTCTGACAAAGGCTTTAATATTCACCAGGTAATCATAGTGACGGAAATTCTAAAACTTTATTCAAATGTCTTTAATAATTCCTTTACTGTTAATATGCAGATAAAGTTTAGAATGAGCTTCGAAATAAGTGCCATTAGTAGATCTCAGAGGACTTTGGTTGTTTGAGATGGAAGTTAGGAACAGTTCTCATGAAAGAATTATTTAATCCGCTATCAATAACGATGAAAAATAGAATGAAGTGCTTTAAAACATTTCAAAATGCTGTTGAGAACACGTGTGATTGTGTGAATTAAGCCTTCTGGCAGGAGTGTGATATGGAATAATACTGTAAGACTCCCATATAAGCCTTGTAAAGACTATCGGAATTCTGCTGGTACTTTTTGAACTTGTGTGTTCAGAACATTCAAATTAATGTATATGCTGCATAATGTTTTGCAATTATGGTATTAGATATTTATAATGGCTATTTCATTTTTACAGTGTTCTTATGACATGACATAGCCAGGGTAAGTTATTGATCAATGACTTACAGATACGGTTAGTTAATTGTGAATTTGGTGTAATAATACTTTAATTCTATAATAATTTAATCAGTGATTCTTGACTGGTAAAACAATTCGTAATTGACATGTTGGACGTGTATAATTAATATGAAACTACCATAAATTTGCTATTTTCTTTTCATAATACAGCGTTTGCCTATTTATACAACCTTGGAAATATTCACACTACATTCAAAGATATCCGTGGAGAAAAGGATGGAAGTTAGTAAATATACTTAAGAGTACTATTTGGGAGAATTTTCAGTTCATTTCTTTGATCAATAACGTTAGGTAAATTTCTTACGTAGGGAAATTAACTATCAGTTCTTAAAATTAGGATTAAAAAGTGCTATGAATTATTGAACTCGCTTGTCATGAAAAGGATATTATAGAATATTAATATATTCAAATTGTGAGAGTGTCTGCTTTTGCATTATCACTTTGCAAGTTTAACCCCTGAAATGAAAATTGAAATATTTCAAACCTTCAATAACTTTATTATGTATAAATATTTAGAAGATTGGTATAACGGTACCAAAATAAAGGAAGTATTAGTGAATAATAATTCCCTTATTTGTATTGTTATTGATTTGAAGGATACCTTAGTTCACAAACCTATTTAACCTGCAGTAAATTTTATCCTTAGATAATTTGAAGTGAAATTGTACAGAATCCAAAATGAGTTTGCTTGGTCCCTTTTAGATTACACTAAAATCTAAAAGTTCTTGTCCTACTATTAACTTTCTCCAGCCTCAGCCTACCACGTTTTCCTGGGTGAGGAGTAAACTGTGTAAATTTTGAAATGGAAATTATACATTTGAATTTTCAGCAAGCTGATAAAACAATGAATAATGTTCATAATGTAATGTCTTATATAATAACACTTTTATATCAAACCGGACCTAACAGCCTAATTTGATAATTTTTAATCTTGTATTGCATTAAGATGTCTTACAGCACAAGGAACTAAGAACTGCTCAAAACTGAAAACTTTTCATAGTCTGCATTTCTAACTCCATTTTTATTAAAAGGAAGGATATTATTTTCTACTACTTGAAGTTAATTTTTGATGTGACAGAAAGAACGTTATTAAAACATATTTTCAACCTATTCGTTCACAATCAAAACTTTACTTCAAATACTTTCATTAACACATCATTTTACGTACCTGATTCATACACATCAAAAATTAACATCACATAACTGAAAAATATCTTCTTTTTAATAAAAAAATTAGAATTGTATAATAATTACTAAAAAGAATTAACACATGAAGTTAACATGTGCAGACATAATGAAGTGACTAGATATATCTTCTGAGAAGTATACCTAAAAAACGAAACAAAACCTCATCATAAGGAGGGCAAAATGCTATATTACTTCTGGGAAGTAAGCACTGGACCATCCCAGCATCTGCCTTAAGTGACTAAGGAAGACCAGATAAAACTTTGTTAGCATAGTGGCGTGAAGCCAAACACACCTGTCTTATAAAACGTGCAATAATAATAATAATAATAATAATAATAATAATAATAATAATAATAATAATAATAATGATAATAATAATAATAATAATAATAATAATAATAATAATAATAATAATAATCATAATAATAATAATAATAACAGCAACAACAATAACACTAATAAGAATAATTTTAGATAAAGACTACTTATCTGCAATATATAGAAAAAAAACTCGTATATATTCAACAGAAAAGAGTTAAATTTCATACATGCGGCTGGCTGCTTCAGTTTGGAGCATGATGTTATTTGGAATTGCGCGAGTCGAGGCACGGTGTTCTACGTGGATGACAAAAAGAGCATGACTGCCACAGTCTCACAGCTTGGCGACACTCGCAGTGCTGCACGGAAAAGCTATCAATTTCATTAGCTGATTGTGCCATGCCGCCTTGAAAGGATCTTGTGATTTTTCATCAAGCAAATGGGCCTTCGGAGAGTGGGACAGTCAGTGCAAAAACTTTCTTACTTATTGGTTATCTACTTCAGTTGTCGCGCTTCAGTGAGCCACGATCTTCCTCAGTGCTGGCCTTCGCTTCCTGATCCTCAGAGAGCTAGGCACACCCGAATAAAATTTTTCCGTCCGTCCGGCGGTCTGCCTGCCTGCCTGCCTGACCGTTCGTCTGCCCGTCCGTCCGTCTGCCCGCCCGTCTGCCGCATGTGTATTCGCTGAATGCCGCATGTGTGGAGCCGGCTTAAGCAAAGTCTGCATAGCCATGTTTGGAGTTGGAGAAGCAATAAACAATAGTTACTTCATCTGCACGGAATTGTTCCCAGGGACCTCAGAATTTCGAGATCTTACATTTTGTTATACCATGGAATCGACACAATTCTCATCCAACTCTTTATTTTGAGACAATTTTTAACGAAATCAACGTCTTCTTTTGCAGATCGCCCTGATGCAAGCTCGTCAAACGAATCGCAGGCACAAGCTAGAAGTGGTCTCAGCAAGAGACGACATGAATGCACCACCTGCCAGAAGAGCTTCTCGCGAAGAGGATATTTACTCAGTCACATGCAGATACACGCAGGGAAAGCCTTTTGAATGTTCTGTCTGCCAGAAGGGTTTCTCTCGAAAGGAAAATTTAAGGACCCACATGCGGACTCATGCAGGGGAAAAGCCTTTTGAATGTTCTGTCTGCGAGAAGAGTTTTTCTCAAAAGGTAAATTTAAGGACCCACATGCGGACACATACAGGGGAAAAGCCTTTTGAATGTTCTGTCTGCCAGAAGCGTTTCTCAGAAAGAGCAAATTTAAGTAGACACATGCGGAGTCACACTGGGGAAAAGCCTTTTGAATGTTCTGTATGCCAGAAGGGTTTCTCTGCATGGCATCATTTAACTATCCACATGTGAATTCACACAGGAGAAAAGCCTTTTGAATGTTCTGTCTGCCAGAAGGGTTTTTCAGAAAGGGGACATTTAAGTAGACACATTCTGATTCACACTGGGGAAACGCCTTTTGAATGTTCTGTATGCCAGAAAGGTTTCTCTCAAAGGCAACAATTTATCATCCACATGCGGATTCATACAGGAGAGAAGCCTTTTGAATGTTCTGTCTGCCAGAAGGGTTTCTCAAAAAGAGAAAATTTAAGTAGACACGTGCAGATTCATGCTGAGGAAAAGCCTTTTGAATGTTCTGTCTGCCAGAAGGGTTTCTCTCGAAAGGAAAATTTAAGGACCCACATGCGGACTCATGCAGGGGAAAGGCCGTTTAAATGTTCTGTCTGCGAGAAGAGGTTTGTAGTTAGGGGGAATTTAACTAACCATATGCGTACCCATACAGGAGAAAGACCCTATGAATGTTCCGTGTGCTTCAAGTGTTTCTCAGAGAGCAAAACTTTAAGTACACACATGCGGACCCACACAGGGGAAAGGCCATTTAAATGTTCTGCCCTTAGAAGGGTTTCTCTGCATGGCATCATTTAACTATCCACATGTGAATTCACACTGAGGAAAAGCCTTTCGAATGTTCTGTCTGCCAGAAGGGTTTTTCAGAAAGGGGACATTTAAGTAGACACATTCTGATTCACACTGGGGAAACGCCTTTTGAATGTTCTGTATGCCAGAAAGGTTTCTCTCAAAGGCAACAATTTATCATCCACATGCGGATTCATACAGGAGAGAAGCCTTTTGAATGTTCTGTCTGCCAGAAGAGTTTCTCAGAAAGGGGACATTTAAGTAGACACGTGCAGATTCATGCTGAGGAAAAGCCTTTTGAATGTTCTGTATGCCAGAAGGGTTTCTCTTGAAGGCAACAATTAATCATCCACATGCGGATTCATACAGGGAAGAAGCCAGTTGAATGTTCTGTCTGCCAGAATTGTTTCTGAAAGGGAAAAAATTTAAGTAAACACATGCGGATTCACACTGGGGAAAAGCCTTTTGAATGCTCTCTCTGCCAGAAGAGTTTCTCAGAAAGGGGAAGTTTACGTATGCACATGCGGAGGATTCACACTCGGGGTTTCTCAGAATGGGGAACTTTAATTAACCTCATGCGAACTGACACAGGGGAAAAGCCTTTTTAGTGTTCTGTCTGCCAAACTGTTTTCTTAAAAAGGGTAAAACATTGCCACACACACAAGTGAAAAACATTTTTAGTGTCTCTGCCAAAATAGTTTCACCGCCATAAAGGTTTGTGCTCACATTCGACCTCTCTCAAGGGAAAAAGGTTTTCAATGATCTGTCTTCTGGATGGGTTTGTTGCAGAAGGGGATTTTATGTATCCACATGTGGACTCATTCGGGGTAGAATAATTCCAAATGTTCCATCTGCTAGAAGGGCTTCTCACAAAAGGGTCCTTTAATTGTCCGCTTACAAGCTCACTTGGAGAGAAGGCTGTTTGAATGTTCTGTCTGCCACATGGGTATCTCAGTAAAAGGGACAGTTAGTTTCTTTGAAAGGTGATACTATACTAGGAGAAAAGCGTTTTTAGAAATGAGTTTTGAAGTGAAATAAAAATTAAAGTGAAAGTAAATTTTAGTGACACATATACTTCTTAATACTGTACTGTGAAGCAAATTTTCTTGGTAACTTTTTCTAGTGGTGAATTTGAATTTTCATTGGCCTTGGAAATTTTAAGTAACATATAAGTTAAGTAATAAGATTTTTGTATTCAATTTGGTAATGTACATTTTTTGATACTTTTATGCTTTTTCCTTTCAAGACCATTACTCATTGTACATTACTTTTTGCTCTTCATTGTGGATGGGGCATTCCAGAAGGATGTGCTTTATTGACATAATAGTATTGCAGATGGTGCAAGTAGGTTGTGGAACTTTTTCCATTAAAAATTGAAGAGAGAATTGAGAATGATTTGATCGAATTCTCAACAATTTATTGAGGGAATTGTTTCTAGTTCAAAGAAGATATATTTTAGAAGTTATGTTAAGGAAGTTATATTTTTATGAAATTTGCTGGATTTTTCATTTAATATGATTGTGCCATTGTGTATTTAATATATAAAAATTGATATTTGTCTATGATGGATTAAAATGGGATAAAGGCCAATAAAACAGACATGAAATTTGTAATACAAAAATAGATGATCTTACATGATAAGACTCTTGATCGTACACGTTTCGACCCAAGTATGCGGGTCATTTTCAAGTATAGAGTAGCTCACAAAAAGTGTAGGTCAATCTAAAATACAAAAAACATCTACGATGTAACATTAATATATAATATAAAATAATGGAAGTGATTTTAATTTAAAAGGAGGTCTTATCTCGATATGGCTGCACAAAGTTCATTTAGGATATTACATCAAAGTAGAGTCATCAGCATGATAGAGATTCATCAGATAGATTAATGATATAACATAACATAATGATATGGCCCATGTGGGGTTGCTGGTCCCCCAGTGGGCGCCTCCCCAGGTGGCGGATAGGGGGATGCCCGGCCAGACGTATCTGGTGGGTACCGGGGAAATTAAATACCCGGGGTGGACCAAAACCAGCGAAGTGGAAGAAAAGGACAGCAACGGCTCTGAAGAAGGAACAGATGCTTGACAGCTCTCCCAACGACAGAAGGGACGGAATATTTTAATACCTCTTTTCTCAAAAAACTGCTACCTTGCAGATGATGATGTTTCATCAAAAAGGTTAGAGGAAGGAAACCTCGAGAATAAATCCCTGGTCCTCCAAGTTGGGGGTTGAGATGTTGGGCCTGCACCCCATCGCTCAGAAAAAACTCAACATGCACGAGTCCCAAGCAATAAGCCTCGGAATCATGCTAATCTACGACGCCGACTTGGCCTTCGAAATAGGTATATGAATTTTGGGACTTGGAATGTGCAAGGCATAGCCACAAAGGAATCGGACGTTTTTAGAGAATTAGACAGATTAAATTTAGATGTTGCTGCCCTATCTGAAACTAAAAAGAAAGGGAAGGGTTTGGAAGAGATTCAAAATTACGTTCACATATACAGCGGAGTAAATAAAGAAAACAGAGCAAAGAAAGGAGTATCCATTGCCATACGCAAATCTTTAAATCATCACATAAAAATTTGATGGTATAAGTAGAACCTCTCTGAGAGTTGATCTGTGTCTAGAAGTACAATATGATCATAATTGCCGCCTATGCGCCCACGGACAGTGCAACTGATACCGAAAAATTTGAATTTTTTGCCAACTTGACGAACCTTCTGGCCCAAATTGGATATAGGAAGGAAATATATTTAATGGGTGACTTTAATGGAAAAGTAGGAAGGCAATATGGAAGAAATGTTGTAGGGAAATTTGGAGAAAATGCAAAGAATGGGAATGGGGAAAGACTGATAGATGTGTGTGAGCAATATGAATTGAAGATATGGAATGATTTTTTTCGGCACAAAAATATCCATTCATATACCTGGTCTCAACCATCAAGGAAATTATACTCTATAATTGATTACAGTATTGGCAAACAGAGTGGAGGAATGTAGAGTCTATAGAGGTGCAGAGTGCGGATCTGATCACTTCCTTTTCCGAGTCTAATGTCTTTTCCCCTTCCAAAATGGAAAAGTAAAAAATCAAATAAAAGAAGAAGACTAGAAGAAAAGGCATAGATATTAAGTACAAAGTGAGTTTATGAGAAGACCCATCAATCCTGTTCTTGTATAAGCTAAGGCTCAGTGGGAAGTTGCAAATTGTGGACGACTCCTCTCCAAAAGCAATGTACAGAGATATAACAAAGTACATGCATGAAGCGGCATTCGAAAGTTTGGAGGAAATTGAAACGAAGCAGCAGAGAACCGGGACGTATTGGTGGAGTGACAAATTTTCTGAAAGGGTACGGGAGAAGATAAACGCCTATGAAAAGTGGCTGACGACACATGATGTAGAAGACAGAAAAACTTACACATGAATATGTAGGTCTATGATGGATTAAAATGGATAAAGGCCAATAAAACAGACATGAAATTAGCAACACCATTGGAAGCTCAAGATCACAGGAGGCGTGGAAAGTGTTGAAACAACTGAGAACAAATGAAGTGAGATATGGACATTTGCAGCTTATAAGCCTACACAACTGGGCGAAGTATTACAAAGAACGTCTGCAGGAACACCGTGCAGAATACCACACTCTATATCAGCTAAAAGATACATCTGACAATCCGGTAGGATCACCAACTGGAGTTGAGAAAGTGGTGAAAAGTTCCAAAAGCGGTAAAGCTCCCAGACCCGATGGGATAAATATAGAACTAATAAAATCAGCTCCATCGGTGTTGTTTGAACAGCTTTCAGAATTATTTAATGCATGTCTCAGGGGCCGTGGGATACCTGAAGTCTTTAAAGTGGGTTACATCTCCAATATATTTAAAAAAGGAGATAAAGAGAACTGCTCCAATTACGGTGGTATAACTGTCCTGAGTTCCCTTGGTAAAATATATGGTAAAATTATTAAAAACCGATTGGGAAATGAAATGGAAGAACAGAGTGGTTTTCGTGCTGATAGATCCTGCATAGACAAAATATTTACCATCCGACAAGTTACAGATAAGCAGCCGGCACATAACCTTGAGACTCATCTAGTCTATATTGCTTGCAAAAGGCGTACGACAGTGTCCCCCTTTCAAAATTGTGGATGACCATGGAAAATCAACATATTAATAGCGTATATATTAAGGCCATTAGAGAGTTGCATACGGACAATATCGCTTATGTCAAACTAGGAAATAGCATATCAAAAGAAATCAAAATAAATAAAGGGCTAAGACAGGGGTGTTGTATTGCACCAACTCTCTTCAAAATATATCTAGGAGAAGGTCTAAAAAACTGGAAGATAAAATATGAAAGATGGGAATAAAATTAAATGACGATATGTTATATTCACTAAATTTTGCAGATGACCAAGTGATATTCGCAAAGGATGAGAGATGCACATTATATGTTAAGGAAATTAAATGAGGAATATGGAAAATGGGGCTTGAAAATCAATTTCAAGAAGACAGGGTACATGGTGGTAGGAGAGACAGGAAAAGATTTAGTAATGGAGGATAGCTCGGTTGTTAAGTGTTGTCAGACATATAAGTATTTAGGAACAATTTTAACAGACCAAGGGGGCAGTGAAGAGGAAATTAAACATTGCGTTCAGCAAGGAAAATCTGCTATTCGGCAATTGCATTCAATAAAATGGAATAAAAATATTTCCAATGAAGTGAAAATTAGAATTTATAAAGCAATTGTGGAAAGTACATCACTGTATGGTGCTGAGTTGTGGGGGATCTCAAAAAGTAATGAGAAAAAGTTAAAGGATATGGAAATGGAGTTTTGGAGATGCAGCTGTAGTGTAATGTTAATGGAAGGAATCAGGAATGAAAATATAAAGCAGCAAACGGGTGTCATGTCGGATATAATGGATACAATAGAAGGGACAAAGTTAAAATGGTATGGTCATCTTAGAAGAATGCCGGAGGAAAGATGGCCATTAAAAACTTGGAGGTGGAAGGTCTCAATGCACAGAAAGAGAGGTAGACCAAGACTCGCGTGGTATAATGGTGTGCGACAGACAATGAGAGATCGTCACATCGAAGATGATGATTGGCAAGATAGAAGCATGGGTGCGAGAGACGCAGCATGGTAGAGTTCCACTCGCAAAAGAAGAAGAAGATAATGATATGGATGCCACCCAACTTTCAAAATATAACATATTGTAGGTCATCCAAATATAGGTGTAGTAATTAAAGAGCAATATGAATTATCTGCTCAATCGTACAACCAAAGGTAAAATGAATATCTAGTGTAGATTTAAAAGATGGGTTCAAGGAATGCATACATACAGTAAATGCTAACGATGTTACAATCCAGTCATAACCAAAGCATAACATAATAGGATTCGAAAGAGATTTAACAATTATAATAAATTGATACACACAGAATGATATGTTGAGTATAATATAAGAACAAGGGACTGTCTTGTCCACACAAAACTTTCTTGAACAGGGATTTACAGATACATGTAAGTTGTTGGTGTTTGGATGTTCAAAGTTCCATTTGTACTAAATATTTACAAACAAGTTATCTTTTATGATAATTATTTTCTGCTTCAAGAATATGAATACTTTCCCAATCCATTGCATGGATATCGTCAATTCTATTTTTGGTAATATTTTTATCAGCTGTTAGTTTGATATTATCTTTGTGCTCTTATATTTGTTGATTTAGGGCATGTTTGGTGGTACCTGTCTATGTGGAATTACATCCCGTTGCTTTGCAGTTAATTTTATAAATAACATTGTCTCTTAGTTCCATGGCTATGTGATCTGTACCTCATGTAATGAATTGACTTAGTTTATTACAAATTTTGGAAACCACGTGTACTTCAAATTTATTCAGTAGTGTTTTGATCTTGCTGTCTATGGTAGGGTAAAAAGGTATCACTACATAGGGTTTCCTTTTCCTTTCAGTGGAATCTTGTGCTGTTGAATGTGATGTTGAATCCAAATTTAATTTAGTTTATTAATCCTTTTAAAATGTATTTGTGAATGAAATCTCTAGATGAATTGTATCTTGAAATGTAGATAATTTCTAAATTTTTAGTATGATGTTTATTATCTACCAAAATAATTGCCCTATCTACCAGGTTATAAATAATAGCAAAATTTTTTAGATTCGTGATGGGAAGAATAAAAGTTAAGTTCTCTACAAAAATTAGTATCTTTCTGATACCAATTAAATTAAAACTTTTCATCAGTTCTTATGATGGTTAGATCCAACAAATTTAAAATCTTATTCATCTCAATTTAATGAGTAAACGTATAATTTATTCATTCCTTTGATATGTTGTTGATTGTTTTTGTGTGTTGATGTTATATTTATAAAATCATTATGATCCAAATAATTCTAGTTCAGTAAAGATTTATTATTTTAAAATTTAAGTTTATTTTAAAATAATTATTTTATTTATAAGTAATAATAAAAATACAATTTCATATATAAATTTTAAATTTACCGTATGCTTGTTGCGATTTATAAGTCATAAAACAACATTAAACAATCATTTTTGCAAATTGCATTTTTGAAGGACGTTACATACATTTAAACTAGCCATGTGGGAACGTGTGTTGCGCACAATGAGGTTGGCAGTGCCAAAACTCTCAATATGGAGAATCGTAAGTAGTAAAGGCAAAAAATATGT
This sequence comes from Teleogryllus oceanicus, assembly GCA_964035755.1. Classification (NCBI taxonomy): domain Eukaryota; kingdom Metazoa; phylum Arthropoda; class Insecta; order Orthoptera; family Gryllidae; genus Teleogryllus; species Teleogryllus oceanicus. Next base: position 8,054,163 of record CAXIVR010000013.1, on the reverse strand, counting down.
AATTACATAAAAATCTGGTCTCTACTTATAAACATTAAAAAACAATGATTGTCTGTTGTACCACAATCACATATATTAAATGTATGAAGCCACATGGTTTACATGTACAGACAGTTCATAAAAACAAAATTATTTAATTATCATTCAGAAAAGTTAATCGTGCGTTATTTACTGAGTGATGTTTCAGGGATTACATTTTCCCCATTCTTTGGCTACAAGACAAAAGTCATACTATTAATATTTTATAAGAATATACATAAGACATTACAGAGATTAATCAACCAATATGAATTTAAAAAAATTATACAGAAACACAGCACTCTATAAAAACTAACAAAAAGACTTACCATTATATGACAAGGGAGTGTTCATATTGAGTACTTAAACACATCCACTTCTTGGCCTGCGATGCAGCCCAGGGATGAAGAGGAACGACAAAACCACTCTCAGGATAGTTAACTTCCATTTTAAAACTGAGTGTGTTTCTGTTTATGCAATGATTGAGAATGCGGTTAAAATGTCCATATAGGAACACATCTGGGGTATTTGATGAGATATGTGTAAGATTCATTAACTGAAATTCTTATTTTAGTTACATGTTAGTCATTTTTAGATGTCAATATTACTGATATGTTTTTTATTCCTTCATATTTTGTATGAGGTATAGTTAAGGATCTTTTGGAGAGAAACATTTGTGTTAATGTTAATTTAAATTGTAATTGTACTTTATCCTGTAATTGACTAGTTGGTTTAGATGTTATTAACCATAGCAATGTCAAGGTATAAAAGGTTTTTTCTTCTCCCAATTGTATAATTCTGTCCTTTGATGGTGTCAACCCCTTTCATAATTATACTCATTATGATACAAGTTCTTGACCAATCGTAGAGAAGTTTACAAACCATTTTTGACACTTCATTAATTATTATTAAATTAAAAATTTTTGTATCAAATTTCTTATTTGTTTAATAAAATTATTATTAAAAACAAATGTTAAAACTAAGTGTTAAGCATGTGTAGAAAGTGTTATTTTATTCTAATACCAAATTTCAAAATAGTATTTTGAATACTTCCTGAGATAAAAGAACACGATGATGGTCAATTTAACATGGGCAACATAGGACTTGTGGACACCCTTAAAATTGCATTTAATATTATATTATGTCTGTCAGTTTTAATTTATTTTATTATCAGTAATTTTTACATGTAATATTATTTAAAATAAATTGGATCATAATTTCACTTTGATCCTATTTGACTAGCACAGTGGTAGTGGTAAAAGGAACATTTGACTGATGTTAAGATCAGAACGCATGTTATTTTGTGTTATATGTTGCTGCTGTGTGTTTGTCCTTAAAAACTGGCCAATTCTCTAGTTTGAAATGTCTACTAAATCAGAGGAGGAGTTGGCATCTCCAGGAACAAGAGAAATAGCGAAAATGGTGACCTCATAATTATTGCTGAAACTTTCTCTTGCAGGCAGACTGGTAAACCTAAGTCACCTGAGGCTGGTAGTGTAGCTTTCCACTAGGTGGCCTTGGTTGAATCCTGGATGTCAACTGCCATGAAACAATTCAATGTAAAAGTTTAACTGATAAAGGTTACCATGTATCGTGGCAAATGTACAATATAAATCTCTTTGTAATAGGTCTTAATACATTCGTGTGAAGTTCACGGTATGAGTGAGTTTCATAATATCACACTCGTGTATTACATCATTGTTTGATAATGTACTATTTATGCATTACCAGAATGAGAGGGATGGGCAGGCAGATGCCCTGCAGAACTCGCAGCTTGAAGTTTTATTGTATTAGACAATTTCCCTAAATGAAGAAATGAACCATCAAATAATGAACATGTTTACTTGTTTTAAAAAAATCTGATTCACCTTTACTTTCTACACTCTAAAAGGAAGCCCAAAATATTTTTGCAACGATATTTGTATTTAAGTTAAAAAGGATTTTATGTCAACTAAAGGCATCTTCATAACTTGACAATGTATTTAACTGTTACACAGAGAATTAAAAAAAGCAACAGATATTTCCAAATTGTATTGTGAATTTTTAAGTTAAATTAATAAGTGAATGGTACCGAATTTTTTTCTCCATGTAATGCTGTCTACAAAAGCACTTTTATGGAGTGCATGCAGTATTAAGGTCAAGTAGATACCTGTTTTGTGTGGTTCTGAGTTTAAAGAAATAGAATCCTTGTTTCTTAGGGGATTTCTGTGAAGATTATTATTTCAAATATGTTTACGTGGTAGGATTTGTTATTTTATGGGCAATGGTTTGCAGGATTTGTGGGATGAGTTTGTCATTGATCTGAATAGTGGTTTTTATTATTCAATTTTCACATCTAATGTCCTCTTTTTGATTCATTGAGAATGTAATTTTCCATCTTAGGAAAATGTTCTTAGTTAATAAAATGTGTCATAATGGACGGGAATTGAGTAAAAGAAGATGATGGATGATATTTGTGTTGTGTGTGTAGGATCTGGTGTTGCCTGTCAAAGGATTGGAACACACAGAAGTTTTGGATGAAGAGGTTGAGGAGGAATGCAAGGTGAGGATTACAGCTTCCCGTTAATGGGGTCCATTTATCACTAGAATATGGAGCATGGTTTTGGGAGCGGTCTTTATATAGATGAAATTAATTTGGGATCTTTAATGTTACTTTTGAATTACTTGTTATTAGTCTTTGTGATTGTTCATCTGTAACATTAGTATGAATTTTTTCTTTTGTTATTCTATACTTTTATTATTGTTTTCATGAATTGCTAAAATGCTGTTTTTTTGTTGTTGTTTGTTGCTTTTTCTATAGGACCTACACAGTACAAGTACCTTGAGTAGTGTGATTAAGAAGGAAGAAAATGAAGAAGTAAGCTTCTCACATAAACTATTTTGAATTTGATTTGTGTTGAATCCTTGAGAGTATTTCCTTCTCAGAGGAAGTAATGTAATCTTTTGGTAAATGTGTACGCAAGTGAAGAAATACAATGCAACTAACTGTACTAAAAAATACTTCCTATGAATACCAGTTTATAGCATTCGACCCACTAACTAGAAATGATATAACATTTATTGATTTTAATTTATTTCATTTTCAATGACCTTTCTTTTTCTCCGGTAGTAATACACTTTGACCTAACTAATATATGCACTTTACAGACTTTCATGGATACTTTGCCTATTTCTTGTGAAAACTTTACCAAAAAATTACTCAAAACAGACTTACATAGTTTTCAAATGTGATCATCGATATATTTATTACAATTAATGCATTGAAAAATTAATAGTTAAATTATTTTCATTTCTGATTAATTTAATCTTTAAAGTTCCTTCACTCCATGGGAAATTACGAACATTTTGGGGAGTGTATATGGTTTTTCTAGATTTCTCCTAACGATTATTAAGTTTACTAATAATTAATAGTTAACTATGTTTATCTGTAACATTAGTATGATTTTTTTCTTTTGTTATTCTGTACAAGCACCTTGAGTAGTGTGATTGCGAAGGAAGAAAATGAAGAAGTAAGCTTTTCACATGTACTATTCTCAATTTGATTTGATGTTGAATGCTTGAGAGTATTTCCTTCTCAGAAGAAAAATTAATAAAATGTGTCCTAATATCTGGGAATTGAGCCAAGGGAAATGATGGATGATATTTGTTTTGTGTGAAGGAGCTGGAGCCACCTGTCACAGTTTTTCTTAATGCCACAGAGGTCACAACAGAAGAGGTCGAGGAGGAACGTGAGGTATTAAGCTAACTAGTTCTGTTTGTTTTCACGGAAATACATTAAATGTTATATGATTCTGAGTATTTTAATGAATGTCTGTTGTGAAATTTTCTGATATTTTAGTGTCTTCAGTCAATCAGTTATTTTGAAGACCAAATGAGTACAAAAATTGTCCATTTAAAATCATTTTGCAACAGTTGATCAGTGTACTTTATTTTTGAAGTAAGTAGTTGTGAATAGATGTGTTCCTAAACAAGTACTTTAAAATCAGAAAATACCATAAGAGAACTACAATGAATTCAGAAATCTTTCATCAGTGAAAGACCCACATTGTCCTAATTTCGTGGACACAATCTCAAAAAACCACACATAAAGTTTATTTTATTTAATTTTTTTGTATTATACCTCTGGAGATATTTTTTTGGTATTGACAGTTAGTTAGCCAATGGTGAAGTATCACCCACTACTCACCTCTTTCATAACTGGACCGATGGGATACCTTAATCAAAAATCAATAACAGTTTATCAAGTTCATCTTGTCACGGAACATCATTTGCCTACACACAAAAGCCGAAATCATGCATGTGGGACTGCTTTCACACCATCTGCAAGGATTGGAAGACGCTGACATATCTCATGAATCCAATTGGCCTTGTACCAATGCCATGTGCTTGTGACCTTGTACCCTCTGCCATGGAAACATTGAGTTAACACCTGTCAGTCCCAAAGTTTTATCTCCCATAGAGTACAAAATTATAATGAAACAATTTTTGTTTTTGTCTTAAAACTTTGAAGTGAAATGCAGTATGTTGTGTAGCTCACCTTCAAAGTGATCTTCGGTGTCCTGTTACAGGACCCTTTGGCAACGTGTGTTGAAAGTTTTTGCATTCAAACTGAAGAGACTGATGAACGTTCATGCTCTCATGGTGAGTAGGGAAAAAAATATTTTTAGGTGGTGATACTGTGTGGGAATTGTGCTTGGGGAAGGAGATTTCATTTTCCAAAAATCACTGTGAATACACTTTCTGCCGAGTTTGCATCTAGTGGTGTGAAGGAGAGATGTCTATAGCTGAACCGCTCGCAAAAAACCATCATGGCGGACGTACCTTCGGTAAAGTCTCGGAGACTGCCCCCACCCTGTGGCATCTGAGAATTCTCCTCTCGGCGATAAGGAAGCGCGTAGGCGACAAGGAGAGGCGACTGCGAGACGCAGCGATCGCGCTGACCGTCAGTCGTCATCACTGCCCTCTTCATCAAAAGAGGAACTCGCACACCCAGGAGTGTCCAAAGAAATGATTACATTGTTTGTTGGTCCATCACATTATCTGAATGATTATGTCGCCTCTATTCCCTACACATGCTCGTAGGATTTCTTCCATTGTTCAGCACTGTATTGTGCAAACGCTTTGCTGCAAAATGTTTCCTTTTCTTGATGCACCAATCGTTTCTGCTGCCTCGCACCCTTTTATAAATCCCCAAACAAGTTCTATTGGATTTAGATCTGGATGGTACGGTGGGAGTCAGAGAGGAATGTGGCCATGTTCAATGATTATTTGATCAACTACCTATCGTTTTTCAGTGGATATACTTTGAATTATTTATAATAATTGTTTTTTTGTGAATAACAGCAGCTTCTGTGTAAAGCACACTGTCACTGCTCACTAGCCACGGTCAAACAGGGACTGGAGACCGAAACTCTTTCTTCACGACAATGCTTATTTTCTGTTGATCGTTTGGACAACCCCTACTATAGAAGCACGTAAGCTGCCTTCCGTCTGATCCTTCTCACTCATCAGTTTGTTATCACCAAACTTGCAGTGTTGAATTACTACGCGACCCACGAGAGAAAGACAGAGGGAGAGCTACGTTGTGACAAAGAGCGCAGGCAGGCAGGCAGGCAATTAGAAGCTTTGGAGGAGAGGCTCGTTTGGGCATGCGCAGTGGAAGGTTTAATTGGTAGAGGCAATGATAAACTTTTTGCACTCTTACTACTTTCTACCATGATCATTTCCCTTTCTATTGGTTATATAAAACAATTACAGCAACTACAATGTGATTGTTATTAAGCTGGGTAAGAAATTTTGTCTTAGATTATCATAGGACATAATTTAATATTGACAATACTTACCATAATGTAAGTCAATGAAAATAAAGTATTTAATTTACCTCCTAGACTAAATATCCACTAGTAAAATCAATTAGTGAAATTTTAAGAATTTTATTCAGATATCTTCAACAATTCTTTCGCTGTTAGTGCATCTAAAGGGTTTGGAATGAGCTTCCAAAAAAGTGACATTTGTAGATCTCAGGAGTACTTCAAAATGAAGTTGTAAAACTTGGAGATGAAATATGTGGAAGTCAATCCACACATCAATTTGTTCTAAAACTCTGGAAAAGTTACTCTCTGACATGGAATTTTATAAAATACCTGACAGATTGTACCATATCACTTTAAGCCTTGGCTGTCACTTCCATGAAAATTCAGTCTCTTTGGAAGTATTGGTGAGTCTCGATAGCAAAGACCTGACTACTGTGAGGTATTAGGGAAGCATGAGGGTAGCATGTTGCATGTTACACTGCAAGATAAATCGTATTTTCAGTGCAATCATGGAACACAGGATCTGATTTTTAAGAAATTCAAATTACATGGCAATTGTGCCAGCAAAGTTTGTGCATTTATTTGTTTTCCAGGTGTATACATGACTATAGATCAGTTGTTGTGATGAAGTTTTAGTTAGTGGACTAGAGGTGCTTTATGTTAACAATTTTTTTTGTTTTGAATTAATTTTAAGTAATGTAGGAGACATGGGGAGACATAGTTGAATTTGAAGGTATTATTGTCAACGGATTTTGAGGCCAAATTCATATGGGAAAAAATATGTTATTTTTAATTAATTATCAGTGTGACTTTGCAGTACTGTCTCAATTTTTCTCCTGATATGGGTCTTATAATATATTTTTTTCAGATTTTTAAATAACGTGGACGGTAGTTAAAAAAAATTAAAACCAAATTTTTCACTTTAAACATTTGAATTACTAGTACTCTTGGAAAAATGTATGGATCATTTCAGTTATATGTATACCGGTTCACTACCCGAAAGATTTGGTTCCCATGTTTATTAGAAATGGTTCTTGTTTGGTGGGGAAAATTAATGTATTTTGAGAAATATTTAAATTAACACTTCAAATTACTAATCACTTCATAATATTTCACTGATTTTACAAATTATAGCATCTATAACATCATACACTCTTTTAATGCAAATAACTTCGCAATATTACCACTGATTTTACAACTAAATTACATTGAAGATTTAAATGCAAAGAACGCACACCACTTACATGGCCACCTATCACTCTAGGAGACGCTATGAAACAATGGAAAAAAGCAAATTATTAAAGTATCCATTGCTACTTTGATATATTTGCATAATTTTCTGTCAAGCCTTCTCGTGTGGTTGTCTTTGTCTTGATATCAAAGTTAATTGTATGTAGAAATGTTTCTTGATACGTTTTTCTCATTGTGTCGGCGTGAAATTGTGAGTTTTTTGGTGTGGAATTTTTGTTTTTTTTGCCCTGTAAGTCTTTTAAACTGGTTTGTATTGTCTACTGAAATGAATAATTCCTACAATGCCTTCAAAGAAAAATCTATTTACAGCAGCTATTTGCACCCCTACCTATTGAGGTTATATGCGAGCAGTGAGCTTTAAATTGTATGCATAAAATATATTTAACGTCACGTTCAGATTTTTGTCATGGAGAGAAGATTTGAGCGTGCAGCTTGTGCTGTTGCAAGCTTCTACAGCATTAATTTTAGTAACTATTTGCCATTTTGAATCAACATATAGTCGTACCAAAACTCCACAAACTTCTCTGCTCTACCTTTCTACTATACACATAGCATACCAATACACACGCATAAACAAGATTTGATCTGGAGTCGACCAGAGAGTATACTAATAGAGACGGCACTCTATGTTAATCCCAATGCTCTTATTCAAATTTCTAATTTTCATGGAGGGGGGGAAGCCGCCATCTGGGCCCCCGATTGAGCCAATAGCGTCGAAGGGCGTTCTACCAATGCGGTGGCGTATTGACGGCGGAACATTTAAAATGATTGTTTTCAAAATGGCGTCAAATTAATACATTATTTTTATGTAAAATACACTAGGCAATTAAGAAAACTAAAATATTAGGATTTGGAATCCTAATTCACTGAATGGAATTATTGGCCAGGAAGTGCAAAATAAAAAGTTATTTTATAAACACAATATTTATTTCTAAATTATGTAAATAGTCATACACAATATACAATTTTTTACAAAATAAATGTGAGCAAGTAATCTAAGACATAAACATTATTTTACTTTACCATTGACTAAATATTGAAACCATGAATTTAGACAATTGTCCAAATATAACTAGTGACCATTACTTCTTTAATATTGCATCATTATTAAAATGACATTCCAGCTATCAACACCTGTCAAATTTCAGCCTATTATCAAAATTGCTACTAGGTACAATACAAATGAATATTATTGATAAGTTTTATAAATAATAAACAGGAAACTTGCATCTACACAAACAGTCAAAATCCTGTCTTTTTGCTTGCTTTCTTCAAACAATATCACACATTAAACTGCATTACAAGAAACATGTTTACCTCCTACCTAGTACCAAGTGATGAACAAGTAAAAAAAAAATTACATGATTCTACTTCAACTTCATTAATCTCAAAGCAGAGTTTTGGACTTGGTAGGTTTTCACTAATATTCCGATGTACAGGCTATATTTGTCCAAAAGCATGGCTAGTTGCTCAATGGATACGTGCATGTGAAAATCCAAAGATTCGATAATATATCCAGAATTACTCAACATTTGATACAGGTATTGAACAGTTTTCCAATAGCTAAAAAATATTTTCATGTCTTCCCAATCATGTTATGTGACTAACGCTGCGATTTCTGCAAAACAATATAACTAAATAAGCACTTATCATACTCAGAGTTATGCCCAACAGACATCTCAAAGAACCATCAGAAATATGTTTTAGAAAATATTCAATGCTTCTGGTAAAAATGCCAAACTGTTACACAAAGACTTATACATAGTTCTACAAGACAGATAGTGGGCCAAAATCACCTGAGATAAAAATTTACTGCAACAGAAACACCAAATGATTATCACTCAAAATACAATTTTTATTAAATTGAATCCCCAAAAACTTCAATTTGGTACATGTCTCCAAGCAAGTGGTCCTGCAGTTTGGATTTACTAAATTACATATAGTAACTGGAAGTGCTACAGAATAGCACGGACTTTCTCAAAGAGATTAAGTTTTCTAATTTCCTTTGGAGTGGACCGGCTCTATGGTCTTCCCTCATCCTCTTGCCAGCTGGCATCTCGCCTTAAAATACATTTTGCCATTTCTCAACTCTTGATTACCAAATAGTAGAACCAAAATATTATTTTGAAGTATTAAAGAGAGCTAAAACCTTGTCTTAAATAGCAATTTCATTGAAAAATTTGAAGCCATTTAAAAAAAAAAAAAAAGGCGTTAAGTGTTGCTGTAAATGCAAAATTGAGCTCTTTTTCTCTGGAATCTATTTGAGTTTTGAAAAACTTCCATTGAAGTAATTTGAAGAACTTCCCACTCACAATTCAATAATATATCCATTGAAATGTGCATATTACTGGCATGAGATATTGGAAAGAAATAAAAACATTTGTGCAATTTTAGAAAACAAAAAGAATCATAAAAATGAACATTAATATATATATTAAATATATTACATATTTTTAATACATATTATATTATATTAAACAGTACCATTACTACTATTCGTTGAAATAGTTTAAAAAGAAATTAAACCACTGAAAAAGTAGTGTTTGAGCTATTCTGAGAAATGAGTAATTTTGAGCTCATTTGTAAAGTGTTGGGTTTGAGAAAATTTACTTGACATTATTTAGCGTAGTATGCTCATAAATATAATACTGTTCAGAAAAAAAAAATGGGAGCCGTTTTCAAGAAAATCTTCTTTTTGTCATTTTTTAAAATTCCAAATAGTTCACCCAGAGTTGCACAAAATCTACTAATATTTACAAAACAATCTTCACACCTTAAATGAAGAACTATTTATGCAAATCAAATTTAATTCGAAGGAAAAGTCTCTAACTTCAATATTGTAATTGTAAGAAGTTGATAAAGCACACTTTTAAAATTTCTGAAAATTCAGAGTTAATCTTAAGAAAATTGGACCTTTGCCACCTTTATAAGTATTTTACTCCGTTCTTACAAGAAATTAAAACAAAAAATTTGGTGCCACTTTTGAAAATTCTGAATCATTTCTTGCGGCTTTATATAAAGTTCCCCAAAAAAACTAAGGAAGGTTTTAAAAATTTCACAACCTTCTACTAGATACATATTGACAGGAGTTTCTTCAATTTGAAAAATTCACGCATAGTTTAGCGCTATGTTTGTTCACATACTACAGACATTTTTGCTTCCAGTTGGTTTTACGGCATCAAGATCCCACAAAACCGAGATTCACAATACACCCGCGTGTTACAGGATTTTCTCTTCATTTGGCAACCGAGGAACTCAGGAGAAATGTTGTCCACTACCTGCCGAGCAGATCCTGCAAATGAAATAAGGATGTTTAATTAAATTAAAAACAGAAAAAAGTTTTCTTATTACCTTCTAGTTGCTAATAATAATAATAATAATAATAATAATAATAATAATAATAATAATAATAATAATAATAATAGAAACGTACACCTTTGTTGTGGTAAGCCTTCTATAAATGACCTGAGTGCACCCTCGAGCTCCAGGGCGCACATCAGCAAAATTATGGGCTCCGCATTATGTGCTAGTCTGCTGCAGTGAACATTTCAAGCGTAAGTGCTCCATACATACATATCTCAACCTTATGAGAATTTCCCAAAGGCTAGATGCGAAGTCAGGTCCCCAATTGCCTTTAACCATTTCATACACCTGTAATAAAATGTGTGTTATTGAGCTATTATAGTTATATCAAAATCACCTTAATGTTAATATAATATTATAACCCCCATCAATTACATGATTATTAAAGCAGCCAGTGCTTTCATGACTTCAATACATTGGATGTTCATAATAATTGTGTTTACAATATCCTCTTGTAAAGAATTACATTATGTAAATTGATTTCATGTATTGTTTAGTGACATAGTTAATTTACTGCGTCACTAAATAGTACATGAAAAATTATAGAACCATGCTAAGCATTTCCTTATCGCTTACCTTTCAGGATCTCTTGGAAACTTAAGAATTGCTGTTCCTCCTTCTATTTTGGTTGTATCGGCAATTGGGTACTCAACAACACGCCTAAATTAGATTTCGAGAAACACACAAACGCTAAGACACAAAAAGCTCTGGCAAAACGTTCAGATGAAACCGTTTCGTTTACACACAAAGCATGTGTGGTTTACGGTTCTGTCTGTAGATTTCGCGCGCCGCGCCTTTGCGCCCTTCGACGCTATTGGCCCACGGAGGGGCCCACATGGCGGAATTCGAATTCAAACTTAAATTTGAAATTCAAATATAATTCAAATAAGAACAGGCCCCGGCCTATCTACTGGCAGAGTCGACCTTCTCGCGGATTTTGTTGTGCATTTGTTTTTTCATGCTGCTCTCTAGTTGGTCAGCACCATGCAGAATTTCGACGTAAACTTAAACGTAGAAACGGGCTTACGAGCTCAAGTTTAAATCTCGTCTACGTTGGGTCGGACGTTGTGAAGATCTCGCTTTATAACCCATTTCTGGGTTTTGCGGCTACGTTTCTGTTACGTTTAAGTTTGCATTGTGAATGAGGCCTTACGGTTACGTTTAAGTTTGCATTGTGAATGAGGCCTAATTCCCGGCTCGGCCACAGTGCGCGCAGCCGACGCACTTTCCCGCGGAATTGTGACGCTTCGCTACGCGTGTCCAAGTTGAGGACGAGGCTCGGGCTTTCGGCCCTCGCGATAACATGAAACATCCTTGAGTTTGTCTAACGCATAATTACCAACGCATTTTATGCGAATACCTTTTCTTTCTTTTAAATCCATTTGCCCATGGCACCTACTACAAACACTTTTCCTGGCAAATAATCCTTTGTCCTGACACACCCATAATTACTTCTAACTTATTCTCCTTCCCCAAATCGGCAAAAAACACACCGTTCAAATTCTCCACCATCATATGCAAACAAGAGCGCAACAACACAAAGAAACCTTCCGCAAGTAGGAGCAAAGACTCGGCGCGCACCACGGTGTACACGAGTATGAACCATATAATATTACACCGTGACGGTGTGAATATATTTTACCGTAGCGCGCACCGCTCAGAAGATTCGTTCTGTCGTTTCCAGTTCCGCGCGAGACGAATCGGACCATAACTACATTTCAGCCAAATTAACCTAATCTTCACTCATGTTCCACGAAAATAAAACTATTCTGGTAATTGTATTTACTGACGATGTGAAGGTGTCGCTATTGGAAGTCAACGCGCCAATTTCCTAACCGAACCTTGTTTCATTAGTATCTCCGGTTTAGGAGAAGTACTTATCCATCATGTGATTTATAGTACACAATATTTTTATATAGATATATCGCAAGCAACGCCCCACAATATTGTACAAATGTGCCGCAGCAACAGAATTCATGGGATTGCTATCGCGTGTGCTGCATTTTCCATAATATGTGAGATTTGAATGGTGACTGATAAAATGCTAAACAATGCACGTCTATTAGTGTTATTACTGGCTCGTCCAAATTAAAAATCTCGGCTCCGCCTCGATTTTTAACTTTTGCTTCAGCAGTAATAATACTCATAACATTTCTAGGTATGTTAATAACTATAAAGTTTTATTTTCCTGCACTTCATTTGAGGCGGTGTCAATATATAATAAGGCAGTAATAAATTAACTTAATATTACAAATCATAGAACATTAGTAATTTAATTAATTTATTAGTGTTATTTATTTATCAACTGTGTATGATGTACTATGTCACTAACCGATAAACAATCTGAATACAGACGGAAAAAAGCTTTTGCCATGAATTGATAAGAAAATGTTGACATGTGGCAAATGAATTACTTGCCATAGTTTTGACAACGCTTCGCTGGCAGCAGTGCGTTGCTTGCTTCTATATAATGTGCTGAGAAAACTGTAATAGTCAAATTTATTCCTGTTTGTTTCATTTGTCAAAGTAAGAAATGACTGCCGCTCCTGACTATTGAAATGAATGCTGATATACATCACAAGCACTTTGTTTGAAATGGTTGAATTGGAATTTTCAAGTGAGAGTTGAGGTGTTAGTAGCGCACAAAATGCAATGTTTCAATGTTATGTAGCTGTTTCCAATTGTACGAAAAAGTATGTGGTGTTTAGCCATTAGTTTCATCTAATATTTTGCATAAACTTTCTTAGGTTTAACTTTAACATGAATCATCACAATCTCTTTATTATTTACTCTATTAACTATTTTTATTGCAAATTGTTTTTTATATTTCTCTAAATTGTTTTATTTATCTGAAGGATGTAGGGCAAGCGGTAAATTGTATTATTCCCTACAATAGCTGGAAATTCCACGATTTTAATTATTGGTTGCTTCACGTTATTTATCTTTCTTAGCTTGTTCTATATTTTAATTTGGTTTATATAATTGTATAATTATTTAAATCTCAAGTAGAATACTTTTCAATTTCTTAAGTGAAATTGTGGATTGCAATCAACTTCATTGCTCTGTCCACCAAATTAACTGCCATTTTCATTGTTGGAGGATATTTAGATAAATAGTTTAACATAGTTTCTGTGTAACATGACTTTATAAACCATACAGTAAAGATCTGGTTATCCTTTCTGTGAATTGTTACATTGAGAAAATTAATTTGTGTATTCTTCTTCTTCTTCTTCTTCTTCTTCTTATTATTATTATTATTATTATTATTATTATTATTATTATTATTATTATTATTAATTATTTAAGACATGTATTTAATTTGTTTGCAATATTATCAATGTAACTAATATAATATGAGAATTAGTATCTTGGAGAATGTGCTTTTCTAATTGTACATAACCAGATCTGCGAATAACATACTATTAGAATTCTGAAACGAGAACCTTATATTTGTATTTTTTTTTATGCAACACAAGTTCAAAATTGCTTAAAGTCGATCAAATTTCTCTTTCTACTTTATTTGACCGTATAGGGAGCGGGGTATATCTTTGCCAAATGTTTCTTTAACTTTTTGACTCATTTTGCACTAGTCTTCCACCTCTCTTGGTTTTATCTTCATGTACAAAGGTAATCCCCGAAGTAAGGTAACCCGTTTTTCATATACCAGTATTTATATTCAATTATTTTTACATCAATTACAATCTAAAACATTGATCAATTTTTAGCTTCTCGAATATGTTAGAATTACTACATATAGTATAGAGAAAGTTACGTAATACCGCAGAAAAATCCCTTTCAAGTTTTAAAGGTAAATACTCGTTTCAGGCCCACTGATGCCAATTTTTTTCTTTCAAAACGACCGTCTGTCTGTCGAGCTTCACCGTCCGGCTGTCCAGGCCTCCGTGTGCCCGCCCGTGCCTCCTGTTCGTCTGTATGTCTGCCTCCGTCCTGTCTGTATGTCACTGCCTCCGTCCTGTCTGTATGTCACTGCCTCCGTCCTGTCTGTATGTCACTGCCTCCGTCCTGTCTGTATGTCACTGCCTCCGTCCTGTCTGTATGTCACTGCCTCCGTCCTGTCTGTCCGTGCCTCCATCCTGTCTGTCCGTGCCTCCGTCCTGTCAGTCCTGTGCGTCAAGTCCTCGGTCTGGGTGTCTGTCGACCGTCCGTCACGCCGTCTGTCTGTGCCTCCGTCCGGTCTGTCGTGCCTCCATCCGTATCTTCGTACCTCCTTCCGTCTCCGTCTATCTGTTCTTTTGTCTGTCCGTCTATCTGTTCTTCTGTCTGTTCGTCCATATGTTCTTCTTTCTATTCGTCCATCTGTCCTGTCTTCGTCTATCTGCCCTTCTTTCTATTCGTCCATCTGTCTTTCTGTCTGTTCGTCCGTCTGTCTGTTCGTTTGTCAGCCTGTCTTGTCAGTCTGTCCGTCAGTTTTGTCGGCCGTCTGTCCGTGTCTCTGTCTGTCCGGCCGCCTGCCTGCCTGCCTGCCTGCCTGCCTGCCTGCCCCTGCCTGCCTGCCCGCCCGCCCGCCCGCCCGCCCGCCCGCCCGCCCCCCCCCGCCCTCCCCCCCCCCCCCCCATCTGTCCGCCCTCGTGTGTTTCAATTTATTGTGTGAATAGAGTGTCGTACACTTATAAAGGTGGCATAGGACCGAATTTCAGGTTTTCACAGAATTTTCGTAAATTGCAAAAGTTTAATTTTTTTCGGTGTCTTCCCTCGTTTATAATATTGAAGATTGAGATTTTTCCTTCAAATGGAATTTTTGCCCTTATATAGTTATTTCATTAAGGTCATGTGCATTTTTGAAACTTAGTAGTTTACACCGTATTAAAGAAAGAGTTTTTAAGTCTCGTTATGTTCTTTAAACTTTCGATAGGGATAGTTCGAAACGCACTCTATGCGATGACATACACGACATATGCTCTCATTCTTTTTTATTCGCAAAAAGAACAAATATGTATTGTTATTGACTAGTCTCACGTTAATATTTTTATTTGCGGCGATTTGCGCACATTATTGCCTTTACAAGTACATGTGCTTTATATCATATCTAAAAAGGTTCTCGAAAACTCAAAACTTTTCTCTGAAAACAAGCACAAAGTTCATTTTCAGGTACGTTCAAACACCATTCAGTTAATAACAACTCCAATTTTTTCTTCAAACTTTTCATACGGGTAGTGCTAATTGTATTGTTTAAGATAACACAATTCGTTTTGCTGCACTATTTTTTTTTCCAAAATTACAGAATTGTAATATTATTGAATTATCTCTTACACCGTTAACATGCACATTTTCACGATTATTTAACGTATGTATTTGTGAGTAAACGTGCTGTAGATCACATGAAATTTAGTTTTTTCGAAAGTATAAAAGATTCCTCTGAAAAATGCTTGAAAGTCCGCTTTTACTCTAGGGCATGAACGACTTTTTCTTAAAAACGTCTCCAAATTTTTTAACTAATATTTCCATGTATCACGAGGTTTTACTCTTCTTTAATACATTAAAAGTAATATTTCCAATCTTCCCTTAGGAAACCGAAAAAATGAGAAAAATTCAAAAAAATGTATTTAGGATGGCGATAGATGGCACCGGCCAGGGATGGAGCAGAGACGGAACTTAACTAGCGCATACCGAGCAAATTGGAAAATATTGCTACGAGATGGGCTGTCTGTTCTTCAGTTGTCCGGGAGACGCCGCGTCCTAGGCAGAAGTGCCGACATTTCGCTCGCCATTCTGCGGCCTTCCTCAGGGCATTACGCCCTGGGGCGTATTCTGCGACCTGCGTGAGGTGTCGTAATGCCACTGTGGAAGATCGCAGAATGAACGTGTATGGACGCGTCATCTGGACATCCAAGAACATTCAGACTCCGGCCATGGAAGCCTACGCTCATAGAGTTTGTGCCATTCAGTATCACCACTGGTTCCATATCATCTGCGTTTCCGGTCGATTCACTTTTGTATGTTGTACAGCATGTTTATAACCATGTAGCACCAAGCTCGCCGCCATGTTGAGGAAGCGTTGAACTCCATCTTTCATTTCGTCGTGTTGCTGAAGCGCATTCCTGACATATTCGTTCATCATGAAACACACGAGTCACTGGATTCCAAAGTCGGACAATGGGGGAGGGTGGGTGGTGATGAATCCACCCAAACTGTTTCAGGGAGAGCGACAGGGTACGTGTATTTTCGTGGAGAATTCTTACGACCTTGCTCAACATTCCCCTTGTCCGCTTCAACATCGCCTAGTCTACTGATTTTTATCTGTCTCACTATACGTGTCAGCGTTCATTGTGATCTGAGAAGGCATGACGTCTACCAACAATACAAAACAAAATAATGAATTCTAGTGTTAAAATGGACTGCATTAATGGGAACCTGTAATCTTCACCTTGTATTCCTCCTTAACATCTTCATTCGAGAGTTGTGGTTTTGTGGGTTCCAAATATCCTTCGACAGGCGGCATCAGACCCTACACACGCAACACAAATATCATCCATCATCTTCATTTACTAAACTCCCTTCATTGAGACACATTTGATTAACAAAGAACTTTCTTTGAGAAATAAAATAACACTCTCAATGAATCAAAAAGAGAGCAATAGATGTGAAAATTCAATAATGAAAACAAACAGTCAGATCAATGACAATCTTAACTGCACAGTCTTGTAAACCACTGTCCATAAAATTACAAATCCTACCACATAATCATACTCAAAATAGTAATCTCCAAAAAAATACCCTAAGAAATTCTCTTATTATTATTATTATTATTATTATTATTATTATTATTATTATTATTATTATTATTCTAAACATGGAACAACACAAAACAGAAATCTACTTGCCCTTCATACTACACGCACTCTTTCATAAGACTTACTTCACAAAACTCCTTCATACTTACACACAGCATTACACGGAGAAAAACTTCAGGATCATTCACTTATGAATTTTATCTTAAAAATTTACAATACAAATATTTTGCTATAACATTTTTTCTTCTTTTTAAAGTGTAGAATGTAAAAGTGAATCAGATTTTGTTTAAAAAAAAGTAAACGTCTTCATTAATTGATAGTTCAATTTCTTCATTTAGCGAAATTGTCTGAGCAATAATATTGGTTAAAGTAGGGAATATGGTACACCCTTAGAGAAGCGAGACAGGAGGAGGAGGAGAGGAGGAGAGAGGGGCAAAGGAGGGGAGTTTCCCCAAGCCCTCCCACAAATTACACTATGCGTCTAATAGAAATGAATAAAAATTATCAATAGGCGATTTTCATGGCTTTCCCTTTATACACTTCGTCCCCACAGCATTTTAATGCCCAATTACTTCCAAAAGAAAGTCTTCTCACTTTGCTCGCCTGTATTCTTCAGCACTTCTTTCTTCAGCCTCGTATTCAAGTCATTACGGGTTGGGCTATGACCTCACAATCACTATAAACATCCTTTAGTCTATCCACCGGATTATTACCAAATCACTTTCAAAAGAAAGCACTTCAGTAAACACTTTATAAGAAAACCTCGAGAAATCAAACTGCGTAGTTGCAAACACGATTTGAAGAAAGAACACTACATGCTTTATCACACAGACACACCACCATGATCACAATACTATTTAGTAGTAAGTGCTCTGATAGAATACAAGAGTGAAATCGCCTCCCCTTGTTGTCGCCTAACCACCAAAAGTCCCCTCCACTGTGGGTTTACCCCTTGCCGGAGCAATGCGAAGTGTCGGTTTAAACGATTTCCTTAAGCTGTACCGTGTTCTAGACTTCAACCATAAAATTTTACGCTGTAAGCTCTGCAGTCTGCCAGTACGTCCCTACCTCTCATTCTGGTAATGAACAAAACCCTCTTATATTTCGACATTGCTATGATTATTAGAGCCTAAACTGACTAGTCATTTACATGATAAAGTACAAATTAAATTAGTTGATATCAAGTACAAGTCATTTGTTAGTTTATATCAAGTCCTGTGTTTCTGTATACTTATTTTTTAATGATACTGGTTCATTAATCTCCATAATGTCTTATTTATATTATTTAAAATATTAATAGCTTGCATGTTGCCTTGTAGCAAAAAAAAGTGGGCAAAATATAATCCCCGAAACATTGCTCAGGAAATATAGCATTACTATCTTTTCTTGATCACATTCCTAATAATTTTATTTTTATAAACTGTCTGTCCATGTAAACCATGTGGCCTAATACATTTCATACCTGTGATTGTGATACCATGGACAATATAGTTTTTAATGTTTATAAGATTCTCAACAAATTTCAGTAAATTCCTCTCTGAATCTGAACAGAGTTAACAAAAGAACAATAGTTAGTCCAGGCATTTTTCTTAACAGGGTTCCAAAGCAGCAGATGGATTTTTTGTACATTGATCTATTGACTTGTCAGTGTGACAATGTACCTTAAAAACTTTTGATTCTGGCAATTGCAAAATTTCCAAACATTAATAAGTGAAAATACTTTTAGTGTGCAGTTAGGGTTTGCAATATTGTGCCATGGTTCCACGCAACAGCTACAACCCTAAGAACAATCAAACCAATCTGCCCTTCTCAACTGAAGTTCAATAAAATGGACTTTCAACCACAAAACATTCCCTGTAATATACATGTATTGAACATAACACAATCATGTGCCTTTGAGATTTGATGTTTTCCAATCCACAGCCTTTGTCTTCACCTTCACTACTATGTTTCTTCCACTTTGGCAGTAACAAAGTAAAACAGAAACGTCATATCAAATCAATTTCCAAGATAGACCAAACAGATATAAAAAAAACACAACTCACAATGGGTTTGGCTTCCTCAAAAAGCTCATCAAGTTCTTCTTTAACCTGAAATCAATAGAAAATATCAGTAAAAAACACTTCCATTGAACATACAATATCCCTTCAAAAGCTTACTTGCGTGCTAGGGAAGTAACAATTTTTTTTTTGCCGTAGTTGCAAACGAACAAATTAGAAGCTTTAAAGTCTCATAATAGCTAAAAAGCAATCTTACCTTTTCTACTTTCAAAATACTTTCAAACAATATATCTTGACCATCCATTAGTAACAACGTTCGCTAAACAAGACTTATCAATGCTTGTGAACAGCGTGTCGTATTCTTTGGTACTGGAAAGCAATAGCGAATGCCAAGAACAAAAATTCGCATCGCGGTCCCCGGTTATACGCTATTGAGGTGAATGACGTCCAGTATACTCTCTGGTCAGACCCAGAGAGTATACTAATAGAGACGGCACTCAATGTTAATCCCAAGGCTCTTATTCAAATTTCTAATTTTCATGGAGGGGAAGCGCCATCTGGGCCCCTGATTGAGCCAATAGCGTCGAAGGGCGTTCTACCAATGGGGGTGGCGCGTATTGACGACCGGACATTTAAAATGAAGTTGTTTTCAAAATGGCGTCAAATGAATACATTATTTTATGTAAAATACGCTAGGCAATTAAGAAGACTAAAATATTAGGTTTTGGAATCCTAAATCACTGAATGAATTATTGTCCAGGTAGTCAAAAAAAAAAGTTATTTATAAACACAATATTTATTTCTAAATTATGTAAATAGTCATACACAATATAAACAATAACAATTTTTAAAAAATAAATGTGAGCAAGTAATAAGACATAAAGATTTTTTTACTTGGCAATTGACTAAATATTAAAACCATGAATTTTAGACAATTTGTCCAAATATAACTAGTGACCATTACTTCTAATATTGCATCATTATTAAAATGACTTTCCAGCTATCAACACCTGTCAAATTTCAGGCTATTATCAAATTGCTACTAGGTACAATACAAATGAATATTATTGATAAGTTTCATAAATAAACAGGAAACTTGCATCTGCACAAACAGTCCACAAAATCTGTCTTTTTGCTTGTTTTCCCAAAAGCAAATTACACATTAAACTGCATTACAAGAAACATGTTTTACCTCCTACCTAGTACAAGTGATGAACAAGTAAAAAATTACATGATTCTACTTCAACTTCATTAATCTCAAAGCAGAGTTTTGGGATTTGGGTGGTTTCACTAATTTTCCCGATATCACAGGCTACATATTTGTCCAAAGCATGGCTAGTTGCTCAATGGATCGTGGATGAAAATCAAAGGTCGATAATATATCCAGAATTACTCAACATTTGATACAGGTATTAAACAGTTTTTCAATTACTAAAAATATTTCATGTCTTTCCCAATCATGTTATATGACTAACCCATTTCTAAAAAACAATATAACTAAAAAAAAGCACTTATCATACTCAGGAGATTATCAACAGACATCTCAAGAACCATCAGAAATATGTTTAGAAAATAGCTAATGCTTCCTGGTAAAATGCCAAACTGTTACACAAAGACTTATACATAGTTCACAAGACAGATAGGGCCAAAAAACCTGAGTTTAAAAATTTTACTGCAACAGAAACACAAATGATTATCACTCAAAAATACAATTTGTTATTTATTAAATTGAATCCCAAAACTTCAATTTGGTACATGTCTACAAGCAAGTGGTCCTGCAGTTTGGATTTACTAAATTACATATAGTAACAGGAAAGGGCTACAGAATAGCACACCCTTTTCCAGTTAAGTTTTCTAATTTCCTTGAGTGGACCGGCTCTATGGTTTTCCCCTCATCCTTGCCAGCTGGCATCTATCCCCGCTCAAAAAAATTTTTTTTTGCCATTTTTTCAACTCTTTCGATTACCAAATAGTAGAACCCGAAATATTATTTTAAGAGTATTAAAGAAGCTAAACCTTGTCTTAAAAGCAATTTCATTAAAAAATTTGAAGCCATTTAAAAAAGGCTTTAAAGCGTTACTGTAAATGCAAAATTGGTCTTTTTTTTGGAATCTATTTGAGTTTAAAAATTTCATTTGAAGTAATTTGAACAACTTCCACTCACAAATTTAAATAATATATCCATTAAAATGTCCATATTACTGGCAGGAGATATTAAAAAAAAAAAAAACATTTGTGAAATTTTTTGGGAAAAACAAAAGAATACGCAAAAATAAAACATTACATTATATTATATTAAAAGTACCATAACCACTATTCTTTGGGAAATAGTTTAAAGAAAGAATTGAACACCTTTGAGATGGCGTTGTTATTCTGAAAACGAGTAATTTTGAGCTCATTTGAATAAAAAGTGTTTAGTTTTCGAGAAAATTTACTGACATTCTTAAAGCGCATGTACTCATAAATATAATACTGTTCAGAAAAGTGCACAAAACTACTAATATTTACAAAACAATCTTCACACTTAAATGAAGAAAATATTTATGGGACATCAAATTTAATTCGAAGGAAAAGTCTCTAACTTCAATATTGTAGTTGTAAAAGTTGATGATAAAAACGTACATTTTAAAAAATTTTTGAAAATTCAGAGTTAATCTTTTAAAAAATTTGGGCCTTTGCCACCTTTATAAGTATTTTTACTCTGTTCTTACAAGAAATTAAAACAAAAATTTTAGCCATTTTGAGAAAATTCTGAATCATTTCTCATGCTTCATATAAGTTCCCCAAAAACTAAGGGAAGGTTTTTAAAATTTCAACCTTCTACTAGATACATATTGACAGGGTTTCTTCAATTTGAAAAATTCTACGCATGGTTTAGGCGCTGTTTGTTCACATACTACAGACGTTTGTTTCCAGTTGGTTTTTCGGCATCAAGATCCACAAAACCGAGATTCTGACTACACCACGGGTTTCAGGATTTTTCTTCATTTCGCAACCGAGAACTCAGGAGAAATGTTGTCCACTACATGCCGAGCAGATCCTGCAAATGAAATAAGATGTTTAATTAAATTAAAACGAAAAAATTTTCTTATTAACTTCTAGTTGCTAATAATAATAATAAAAATAATAAATAATAATAATAATAATAATAATAATAATAATAATAGAAACGTACACCTTTGTTTGGTAGCCTTTTTATAAAAGACCTGAGTGCACCCTCTGGAAACTCAGGACGCACATCACAAAAAATTTTGGCTCCGCATATGCCAGTCTGCCTGCTGCAGGAACATTTCGCATGAAGTGCTCATACATACATATCTCAACCTTATGAGAATTTCCTAAGGCTGATGCAAGTCAGGTCCCAATTGCCTTTAACCATTTCTTTCACCTGTAATAAAATTAGTAATGTATTATTGAGCTATTATAGTTATATCAAAATCACCTTAATGTTAATATAGCTATTATAACTTATCAATTACATGATTATTAAATCAACCAGTTCTTTCATGACTTCAATACATTGGATTGCATTGGATGTTCATAAAATTGTGTTTACAATATCCTCCAAAAAAATTACATTATGTAATTATTTCATTATTATTTAGTGACATAGTTAATTTATACGTCACTAAATAGTACATGAAAAAATGTTATAAACCCTGCTAAGTTTCATATCGCTTACCTTTCAGGACTTTGGGAAAATTAAAGAATTGCTGTTCACTCCTTCTATTTTGGTTTATCAATTGGACCAACAACGCTTAAATTGGGGCATTTCGAGAAACACAAACGCAGAAACACACAAACGCTAAAACACACAAAAGCTCTGCAAAAACGTTCCCGATGAAACCGTTTCGTTTACACACAAAGCATGTTAATGATTCCCGGGTTTTGTCCTGTAGATTTGCAGGGCCCCGCCTTGCGCCCTTCGACGCTTATTGGCCCACGGAGGCCCACATGGCGGAATTCGATTCAAAATTTTAATTTAATTTGAAATTCAAATATAATTAAATAAGAACAGGCCCCGGCCTATCTACTGGCAGAGGACTGGTCTGACATAGCATAAGCACGAAGCTGAAGCTTGCAAGCTCTTGTTTAACGTCTTACGTGTTATGCTTATGCGAACGCATTGTGAATGAGTCCACTTGTAGACGTAGTCCTGACTTTTATGTTAACGCCATGCTAATGCTTATGTTTGCATTGTGAATGGGCCTTATGGGGCCTAATGATAGCGCTTGTTTCCCATGGCCTCCACGGTCACCCGACCTAACGCCGTGTGATTTCTATCTTTAGGGGTTTATTAGGGCCGAGGTATGTGCCTCCAATGCCAGCCAACCTTCCTGAATTAAGGAACAGGATTGAAACAGCTGTTGCGGGAATTACTAATGAGACACTAACCCAAGTTTGGAAGAACTCGATATCGTCTTGACGTGTGCCGAGTAACGAAGGGTGCTCACATTGAACACTTGTAGGCTATTATGTAAAACTGTTAGAGTTCCTCTATCATTTGATATATCACCCGCGGCTGCAAGCCTGATGTAATAAATATTATAACACTTTAAAACCCCGCTATTCATTTTGAAATACCCTGTATTATATACCTACTTCATAATTATACTTTTCATTATTTGCGACCAGTTTGTGCTATTCTGTGTGACCGAAGTGTTGGGATCTCGCTTCATGTTTATAGATAATTAGAAAAGTATGATAACCTAAATTGGAACATGTACGCCTATGTTCATACTATTGTTTATCACCTGAATAATTAATTTCCATTTATCACCAGTAATACAATGAAGTGAGTGTTTTTTAAGTGCATAATAAATATTGTAGGTTTTTTAAAATTTTTAAAATAAATCACTGTCCAGTGAATTTCAATGAATTGATTCAGAATTCCTTGAATTAAGGATGATCGATAAGTACAACAGCCCTTATAGAAATTTAAAATAATATTGAAGGTTCTTTCATAATATAATTGGTTTTATTTTTCAGTGAAATCCCACCAATCCTTCCACAAATAATCTGTAATAAGCATTATTAAAAACTGTAATTCATTTATAATAACATATTCATGTTGAACAACAAAGTGACACAAAAATATAAGAAGATACTTATAGTTTCAAATTATAAGAAGATATTTTGTACTACTTATTGTTGTTCAACAATACTAAGTTCTAATATTTTTATTGTTTTTCAATTTGAAAAAAAGAATTGAAAGTGAGAATGTATTATAAAATAAAAAGCACCTACTTTATTGTGGAATAAAAACTTAATTCCAATATTTATTTATATAGCCTACTATCTGTTTTACAAATCTGATTATTCTGCAACAAAACTGATCCTGAAATATTATAGATATTGATAAATTGTAGATTTAGTAATAGATTTATTTGTTGATGAAATGTTTGTGTATGTTTCATTTATTTGTTCATGAAATGTTTCATTTGTTTACGATATAGTTGTTTGTAGAATCAATATTACTGTAAAATTCAAAATAATAATTTTTATGAAAAACTAGATAACAATAACAGAAAAGGCCAAATTTGAAAATATTTTTACAGACATGTAAATAAGTGAACAAATAAAAAAATGTGTTGAAAACTCTTTCCTTCATTGCTAATGATATTAGTTGTGTCAGTTTTGTATATATTGTCACTGCCTCACAATTTACTGAGAAATATTAGAATTTATGAAGATATCATGTATATGTTGAAAACTTAAATTTTTTTGAACAATTTCTAGAAAATGTGGTTCACAACTGTTGAACAGAAAGTAAGCTACTGAAAGAAATGTGAATAGCAATGAAGTATTTGTATTCATATCAATAGTGTTTTTGCTTAATATTGTTATTGATTATTTTTGTTTACTTCTAGATCTGGAACCGAGGAAGAGATACAGAAAAAGAGCAGCTCCTGCAGGAGCTAAGTGACTTGAGAAGGGAATATACAAAAAGAAAAGTACAAAATGATAGGACACTTGGAATAGTTGCAAGGGATACAGCTTTAGAAGCTGTTGAATCTGAGAGCCTGGAATCGCCTGGCCAGAATATAGGGATTGTGTCGCCATCTACATCAAGTAGTACCTACCGAAAGAGGAAAGAAGGGCAACTTTCGAAAGAACGTTTGCAGTTTCTTCAAGAAAAACAAAATAATGAAAAGGAACAGATAGCATTAGAGAGAGAGAAAAATGACATACAGAGGAGGAAAATTGAATCAGAAGAGAATAAATTTGAATTGGAAAAGCAAAAAGGGAGAGAGAGCATCGCATGGAGATGGAAAAAAGACAGCAAACCATGTTTCAAAAATTAATTGAAATATTAAAGAAGGATTAAATAAAATAAACCAAATAATCAGCAATTCTCTTTTTATTTCTTTTCAATTGTTATCATTAACCTTCATACAATATTTTTTCTAGTAATATTAATTTGTTGAATAATTTATTTAATCGACTCAATCCATTATTTATTATCATTCTTAGCAGAAATGTAATTCTTTATGGATTTTTTAAAATTTTCTATTAATTAAAAAAATTAGAAGCCGCATTAACAAAACGTATCATTGAAGTAATAACTTCAATGACATTAAAAATATTTTAATCCTAAAACTGGGGTGATTTAAAGCTAAAAATTGGGGAGAAAAATAACATTCTCAATAACCTGATTCATTTCACTTATAATAGTTTGTAAAAATATTTTCATGAATCATCAATAATACTCAGTATAATCAAACAGTTTTCCTTCTTGCTATTATATTGTACACTGCTATTGGATGCTCAGATGGAGAATGGAATTTGTTAAAGCATATTAACTATTGTAATGATCTGTGGGACGAGCCCGCAAGAATGCATGGAACTTTTATGTAAGGAGGAATTAAAAAAAATGAAAGAAACAATATACAACAGCGCCGCGTAATCATAATTATTAGGAAAGCAATAGAAAGCATAAGGGGCGGAAATAGGTGTGATGAACGATGAACAGAACTTAAATTTAGAAACATTTTAAAGCAAGAACCACGTTATTCGAGCCACGGGTTCCGTAAATATTATAAATGGTATAAATTGCATGCATAACATGACGAAGATGGAAGACGGAACTCATTGTTGTACTCCTGGAAATATATAACAAGACGAGTTTTGTTGAATATCCAGTGAATGCCTGGGTGGATTTTGGCCAAACTTACAGAAATTATAGGGAAAAATATTTGGATCAGGGCAAAATTAGTTACGGTGCGGGGGGAATTTATGTAAGACGCAAGATGCCCGGAAACAGCGAAAATGTAAGAGTTTTCGAACATTTATTATGGTGATGGGCATATGTTTGGAAAAAAGACAGTCACTTGGATTGTAGGGACCATCAATGTGAACTAGGTTACAGACAGAATGAGTTCGGATCTGAGGATGATCGCACGCGTTTTTATGTTGTGTTGAGTTTTTGAGAAATTTCGCGAAAGTGTCGTGTAAAACGTTATTAAGCTATTTTGATTGCTTAGAAACAATTGTTTAGACTGAGTGTATCGAAAATTTATTTAAATTCATTTAGAAATTCACGAAATAATCTGCATAGACAATATTTACGCCAATTAGGTGTCAGGAAATAGGAGCGTCGCGAAAGATATATATATATATATATATATATATATATATATATATATATATATATATATATATATATCATATATATATATATATATATATATATATATCGCGAGATATAGAAATAACATTCAGGGAAGGCGCGATTGAGACAAAAAAACAATAATTGTGGATGCATTGGCAAGCTTTAAACGGAGGAGTGAGCCATCGAGGATCTGGTGGCAGCTGAACGGGGAACCGCGTGCGCCAATAATGCACGAAAAAAGTTTTGAAACCCGCTGCAGAAAAGGGAAGTGGCACGAATTGTGCAATAACTGTATTTTTTTGTTTGTTTACGCTCCATTCAAAAGAAGTTCTGTCGAAGACCAAGTTATGCTATTAGGCTAAGGATAATAAGGAAGGTCACGACAGAATGCGCATTCTGATGGATGGATGAGATTTTTCTTTGTATTGTATTTTCAGTGTGTTGTTTATATGTTTTTCTTCCTGGGTGTTTATATATTTGTGTTGTTATGTTTTGTAAGTCGGAGGGGCAGATTGTGTTAACGAAAGGGATATCAGCGAAGAAAAATCCAAAATTAAATGCATGAGCATCCCAATGGCTCATAATTGCCGTGATTCCATGTCTTTTTATTCTGTAGTGGTATGAATGTTGACCCAGGCACGAACAAAGCGGACCCTTACTTCAACTCCGTATGGAGTGAGCGCGCGAACTACGACATGGTAAGAAATAGATAATAGTACGAGCTAACAGAGGTACGGGCAATTGATAATGTGGC
This sequence comes from Teleogryllus oceanicus, assembly GCA_964035755.1. Classification (NCBI taxonomy): domain Eukaryota; kingdom Metazoa; phylum Arthropoda; class Insecta; order Orthoptera; family Gryllidae; genus Teleogryllus; species Teleogryllus oceanicus. The sequence goes on along the minus strand of CAXIVR010000013.1, from coordinate 8,026,600 downwards.
ACCCAATTATAATTTAGGGCTAGGGCAGGGCAAGATAGTGCGCGTGACGATGAAAAGATTACAATGTCGTGAGATTTTGTAAGAGAATATTACATGGCGCACTAAGTGGGCCATCGTATTTGATTAGAAGTAGTATAGATCTTACATTGGCGCCGCGACGTGAGGCGTCGTGGTACCAAAGGAGGGTGGAGAAATATTAATTACATTGGGCGCCCAACGTGTGGGCGTGGTGATTTATAAGAGTATTAAAAGCGGGATTATATAAATTATATTACACTATATTTCTTCATTTATTAATCAGTTCTTTACAAAGTAATAATTTTACTTTTACAGGACTGTTAATTTAAGGGTAGTTGAAGCAATCAAGCTGGTTACAGGAATGGATGAAGTTAAATTAAATTCAAATTACAAAACTAGGTTTATTTATTGATTTTTGCTTCCTGCGTATTTGAGATAATCAAACCAAATATTTATTAGATCTTTTATTTTTTATTTGGGCAATGTTTCAAGACACTTAGTGGCCTCATAACATTTAGTTTCTTGACACGGCATAATATAATTCTTAAATATGGAATGGTGAGGGAACAAAGAAAATGATTTATGGAATTCACTGGTGAGTGAATGGTGACTTCATTTAGATTCTTGTTCGAAGATAAACATAACATGTTATAACAGTCATTTGCTCAAAGTGTTGATGTGAGGTTTTAATAATATAATATTTTAATTGCTAATTGTATATACTTGTTTTGAATGTGTTCAACAATTTTATATTCTGTTGCCTGAAGATAGGGCTATTATCCTTAATTTTTTTTAAACCTTGAATACAAAAAAAATTGTCTTCTTTTAAATACAATATGTAATCCTGTGAAAATGTTGAAGAAATATTTCATTATTTTTTAATATTTTTTCTATGGCAAATTAAAAAAATTATGTATTTACTTTAATAAAGCAAATATGAGAATTAAATATGTGGGTTTTGAGTCAAATATTCTTCTAATGAGGGTGGAGATATTTGAAACATTTGTGCACATTGGCCACCATACAAGCAAGTATGACAGTTTGTTAACAAAACAGCTGGCCTGTACATGTTTTCCACATCTTGCAACATCAATTTTCGGTTTTTCTTAAAATCAAGAAAAGCAAATTCCCTAACAATTTTCCCAAAACCCCATTCAACTGATAATCTGACACTGCTCATAATGCTATTAAAATGTGATTGTTCAGGAGTTAAATTATTTCTGGAATAGGGTCTGAGTAATAACTCTCTTATTGGATAGCCTGCATCTCCATACAAAAAAAATGTTTCTCCATCAGGAAATTTTGCACATTCTTGTAGCTCTTTATAAAAATCTGATCTTCGCAGTATTCCAGCATCATGCATCCTTCCAGGAAAACTACCTTTCAAACTAACAATTATTCCATCTGGACATAGAACAGATTGATACTTAACGCAGTGAAATCTTTTGTGTCCTGAAAAATATATTTCTTGGTTAATCGATGGTCTGCATATTGGTCGTGCAGTTCCATCAATAAAGCCACAACAGTTTTTCAATGGTGCACCACATGATGAAATCGCATTTGCATAACACAAAAATCTTTCCTTGTTTAACCATGTGAGATTTTTAAATTGTCCAAAAGATGTCCAAAATTTCTGTTTATTAATTTCATGATACAAGAACACACAAGAGACAGATAGAGGCCCGACAAACCAAATAATCGTTCGAGATCACAGAGACTGTTAGGATAGGCCAGTCGTCTCAAATAAATGCTAAGTGCTTCTAAACCTGAAACAACATAAGGTAAGCTTTAAGCAATAATCATGATGATTTTAAACACACTTCTTTGCCGGTACTGTGCATTTTCATTCATTTACCAGATAAAGTACGATCCTGAATTTATTTCCGTTGGTATACCAAGTGCCACCATGAGCCTGGGACTACCATTTTTATGAAACCGAAAATTCTGAGTGCAATCTTCGGTAGGAATCGCTTCAAAATCAAATCGAGGAAATTCCAATGACCTGATTCTCTGACTTTTTCTTCTTTTCAAAATTTGAAGAATCATAGCATCCTCTACATTCTTTATGTCGCCAAGAACAGCAAGCATAAGAAGTTCATCCATTTTCACTTTCGTTCTTTTCGACAATCACCTGATCTCCTCGCTCTTCGAAATTATCTTCTTCCACGACTGACGAAAGTTGCCGAAAATTACCGGGAGCTTCCGACGTCCAAAATAAGAGATAACGTTTAAAGTATGGAGCGAAAACAGAAGATGGCTTTGCACACTGTTCGGTTATTGACGTCACTAATACGTCACAGCAACACCAGCATAACCGATAACGTATAACCGGAGAGCGTGGGGCGAAAACTCTTTAATAAGTCAAGCGTGAACACAATTGAATTAAGTGATTATCCAATACTTTTCTTCAAATATAATCCGATAAGGTCGGGAAATTATAATACAGGTATCCACTAATGCTCTCAAAAGTAATACACGAACCCCAAGCTACTGTGCAACTACAGAAGGTTCAGGCCATGTTCATTACTACTCGCGCCCCTTTTCTTGAACGATGATCTTCACCCCCTCCCTGGAGCCATAAGCTGAAGGCAAAAGATCGCAGCAAGCACTGATGGCAACATTCCCAGCATTAAAACTTCGTTGGCGCGAAACATAAGCTAGTAGCTTTCATAGTAAAAAACGTCTGTTCAGGTTTATTATCAGTATCTGAAGAAATGGCTGAGGTAGGTTCAGGTCCTTCAAGGGAGGCACCTAAAACTCCCGAAAAAGTTAGGACGTATCGTAGCGGGGAACGCAAAATTTAAGAAAAAGTTGTGAAATCTTGTGAAGTGGAAAAGGAGAACAAGGTTTTGTTGCATCCTATCAGTCATGCTGTAGATCGGGCTTCTGCGTATACTGGTGCTAGTATTTCCACTATGCGTAGAATAAAGATGCAAAGAGCCAAAGACCCCTCACAATCCCCAGAAACGCCCGGTAAAAAAGGTAATATTCAAGTAAACCCATTTATCATACACTCTGTAATTATATTTTTACTTCTCTGTAATTATACTTTTTCCACCAACTTTACACTTTCAACGAAAGGCTGATTAATAGTATATTAAGACTTTAATGTTTACCTTGTTACTAACTCTTTAGATTGTCACAATTTATAAGAAACAATTAATGCAATAAAACAAGATTTGATAAAATAAGATTCAGTGGGCAAGTGGGGAACTTAAGCAAGTAAATTATACTCCTCACTATCCAAGCTGGCCATGAAAAATTTAGTTGAGTCGCCGTCGCTGTCGAAGTTGAGAGCTCCCGAAGTGCGTCGCGAGTATTTATGTGCGTCTCCGCCTGGGGAAATTTCTGGAGGGGTGAATTTTCTCCTCCTTCGCGCCCTCTCAAGAAAATATCCGCAGCTTCGGACATCGGAGTGCGAAAACCTGCGGGTAGATGTCGCCTTCTCGGACCATCGCTCCGCCGCGTACCCTATTTCTCTGTGTTCTGGTCAGTTCTCGTGGCTTATGGTGACGTTACGGGTTCGTATAATCCCGTGACGTCACATTACGTTCGTATAATCCCGTGACGTATATATATATATATATATATATATATATATATATATATATATATATATATACACACACACACCGTGTGGCCCACCTAAGATATTCCCTTCAATTTTCTCCTGAACCGTTGCAGATACTGAGATGCGGTTTTCACTAATATTTATATATGCAAAGGGGCACATATGGCCATGCATAATATTATTCTATTGCATTTTTATTGCAGAGATATTGACTCAACTTCGATTTTCAATGGAACCTATAGTTTTTAGCTCATCAGAACAAGCGTGAAGAGACGGGATTCATAAACATGCATATCGCCATATGTTGCATAATAAAATTTTCGAAAAATCAAAGTTTTAAAGACACACTCCGACTACTGGTTCCGTAATCTGAACGAAATTCAGGTGAAATGCGGCAGGCCATTCCCTTCCGTTGCGTTGACCTTGTGGTAAATGTAGTGGTGCAATGTGCAAAGGAGCTCACGAAAACCCGCGATTTGCTCTTTAAGACTACACCCTCTCAGTCCTGGAACAGTATATTCACCGTAGCCGTATTTCTGAAGCAAATCTAGTACATACGAATTACTATTTTTTAATTAATGAAATACTACAAGGTTTGAGAAAATATTTGAATTATTAACCGTAGAGAAAGCAAAGGAAGATTGGAGAGTGAACATGTTCTGAATTAATAAATGCGTGTGCTGTCAGAAACAAAACGTTTACTCTTTGAAAGACTGAAAACCTCAGCCGGTACAAAAATATCGTGTAAATAAAAGTAAGAAAAATACTTTAAAATACAGAAACAAAAGGTAAGTTAACAATTCTAGAAATAGCTTGATTTATAACATGTACTCAATATGTGCACCATCAACGGATATACACATTTGAAGACGCGTGTAAAGCGACCTTCGAACAGAATTCAGAGTTTCACGTGAAATGGCATGACAAGATGCGGTAATGCGGCGCCGCAGATCTTCAGATGTTGTTGGTACTTGCGAGTAAACTTTGCTCTTTATCGTTCCCCATAGAAAATAGTCCAGGGGCGTAAGATCAGGTGTACTTGCGGCGGTTGCCATGGCAATGCGCCCAATCCCTCCCGGCCGGGCCTTCTCATTCAGTACTCGCCTAGCCACAAGCGCGTTGTGGGCTGGACATCCGTCATGTTGCATCCACATACAATTTCTCATATCCAGGGGAATTTCCTCCAGAAGCAGCGGCAATGTTTCACGAAGAAATCTTGCGTATTTGATTCCTGTCAAATGTCCATCGATGAAATAGGTGGTGATGGTGTCGTTAAGAATACCGCACCAAACATTAATACTCCACTGCTTTTGGTTCTCAACTTCACGAAGCCAGCGAGGATTGTCCACTGCCCAGTAGTGCATGTTGCGTAGATTCACCTGACCGTGATTCGTAAATGTTGCCTCATCGGTAAACATAATCTTCTTAAAATGTCCTGATCATCTCGCACGTGTTCCAGGGCAAAACGACAAAACTGAACAAGTTTCTGGTAATCACCATCATAAAGCTTCTGGTGCAACGAAATGTGGTAGGGTGAGCACGCTTCCAAGATGCGGAGGGCACTCCAGACGACTAATGCCGGAATCTCTGGCAATGTCTCGAGAGCTGATATGGGAATTGTTGTGAACAGCTGCAAGGAGCAAGGCCTGTGCTTCCTCATTCGTTGCCCTTCTGCTCCGCAAACGAGTCTTAGTTGATCGCCTCTGCACAAGGCTTTTACAGATTCTCCTGCTGATCATGTGCGAAGGCCGCTAAATCGTCTGGATATCTTTCAGCATACAGTAATGCACTTTGCTGCATTTCTGCCACATTCACCGTACCAGAATTAGGTCAGCTTTACTCTCGTTCGTATACATCTTTCGGATATTTCTGCACTATTTCACTGCGTTTACAGATTTCTTCTAAATCTGGAGAGTTCCCGTTTAGTTCTGACTGCATTTCCTTTCTCCACCGCCCCTTTATTCTACCTACCCTTCTTATGCCACTTCGAGGCATCTCCAGTTTTCCCACGTTACTCGACCGACGCAACGGAAGGGAATGACCTTGCCGCATTTCACCCTGAATTTCTCGTTCAGATTACAGAAACCAGTAGTCGGCGTGCGTCTTTAAAACTCTTAATTTTTCGAAAATTTTATTATTATGTAATATATGGCAATATGCATATTTTATGAACTCGTCTCTTCACGCTTGTTATGATGAGCTAAAAAACTATAGGGTTCACATTTAAAATCGAAGTTCGGTCAATATCTCTGCAATAAAAAATGCAATAGAATAATATTATGCATGGCCATATGTACCCCTTGCATATAGTCGTTTTAGTGAAAACCGCATCTCAGTAACTGCAACGGTTCAGGAGAAAATTGAAGGGAACATCTTAGGTGGGCCACACGGTATATAATTTTTGGAAAAAACAAAAGAATAGAGCAATATTGCGTGTATGTCGTAGTAAAGGATTCCTTGAGCACTACCCCTACGAAAAATTTAAAGAAAAAATTTGGAGTCGTTTTCGAGAAAATATGGTTTGTGTAATATTTTTAAAATTACGAATATTGAACGCATCATTGAAAGAAAACTACTAAAAGTTTCAAAAATATCTACATGACCTTAATGAAAGTAGTATTTATGGACAACATATTTCATTTGAAGGAAATATCTCTGCCTTCCATTTTATAGTTGTAGAAAGACGCGGAAAAAATTAAATATTATCAATTTTGGAAAATTCAGCGTTAACCGTTAAAATCGGACCCATGCCACCGTTATAAGTGTATTTTACTCTATTGTTACAAGAAATTTAAAGAACAAATTTTGATTCAATTGGGTACATTTCAATACGTAGGGACGTTTCAATTGGGTTTTCGGCATCAAAGGCCCACAAAACAGGATTTCTTGCTACGCCACGTGTGAGAGATTTTTTATCTTAATTTAGCCACTGATTTTATGCACCTTATCGCCATCAGAGCCCGGCAATGAATTTTTTTCCACCGAAAATTTGCCTTTTTTCGCGCAGCATTAAATAACTTTATATTACGTATATTACTGCGTACGTATACAATAAAGTAAAAAAGGAATGTGGCTTTATAAATCTCTTGAAGATGAACTCACATGCTCAAAACATCGAGAATAAAGAAATTGTATAACTCAGCACACATGTAGAGAATTTTAACTACTTAAAACGTTTTGTGGTTCTCAACGTTTTAATAAGATCTAGCAGGGCAGAGAACACTGAGGAAAGTAACCAACCAGGGACTCCAATTTTTTTCGAATATTTTCTGCATATTTAATAAAAATATTTGTAATACATATCTTTCTTAGTTATACAGACGATATACTATACTTAAAATTATTGGAGAAGTAGTTTTAAGAATATAATAATTTTTCGTAATCATTACATGTTTTATTTTTAAAAAAGTTTCCTAATTTGAGCCTCCCGTAAACTTAAGATATTGGTAAAAATTAATGAAAAAACTGCAAATGCATTGAACTCAGTATAATTTTACAAAAATACGAGTTTGACATCTTGAACACAGAAATAATGTCTTATGTCTTGCACATAGTCTATATATTCAAGTGCAACAAAAGTCACATATACCTATAAGCATTTTTTCTGTTATCACATATTCTATGTGACCCTGAGTGAACACATTAGGCATTTCACCCATAGTTCTCCTACACCAGCCTGAAAATTTTCCACTGCAAAACATACAGTCTGCATTTTCTCCACCTGGGAGGAAGATTTTCAGTGTGGAAGAGCCAGAGCGCATGTCCATTGCTGAAGGTGGAATCTTCCTTTTGCTTTTTGTTTAACTGAACATCTTTTAAATCTCTCCATTTTCGACTTCTCTGGGATTAAATTCTGAAATTCTCTCTTGACTTCTTTCTTCTTCCTGCTTTCTCGATCTGATAGGCTTCAGAGAAGGCTCTTGCTTGTTGTAAGCCTCGTAAAGCATAAGGAGTGCCAAAATACCTTGATTGTTTTTTATTATATAAGACGAAAAACTGGGGACCCGCGTTAAAAATCTTGGGAGGGGGGAGGCTCGGGTTCGACACCAGCATGTTTATGTTTAAAATGTCAATAACATTTTTACAAAGCAAGTAAAGTAAATTATATTACCCTACTCAATAACGTCCCTTCAAAATAATGCCATTGTTAGACGATTTACTGATTAAGTAGCGAAATTATAAATCTGACAATAAACATATACACAACTTTGCTTTTCACTGTCCGCACTAATGGCCGACTCTCCTGCAACAAGTAAAGATGAAGGCACTACTGATTGACTGAGATTTGGTGGTGCAAAGAACAACTATTTTAGTACTTTCGCAAAAGGCAACAGCGCTCTACAGATTTGTAAATCAAAGGGCTCGCATTAGGAACTAGGCCGGGGTTGCTGTACTTTCCTCTAATAACATTAGTAATAAATAATACGTTAGAGACCATATAACTTGTAGAAATTGATTTCAAGATAAATGTAGTCATGTACTTGTATTGCCATTATCATGAGTGAATTATTTATAGAAGTGTTATAAGTATTGGCAAGAATAAAACGTAACAGGATATTCTTTCGAATTTATATTTAAATTTACAAACATTAAGTCAAAAAATACTTGTTTACTGTATATTTTTAAGATAAATGTTTTAAGATAAATGTTTGTAAAATGTTTAAATTAAAATTAAAATACATGTTCATTTGGCATCTTTTTTATAATTTTTACTTGTGGCTCGGCGCGATATTTCATGACTACAAGCTCTCTCTGGTTTGGGAAAAGGGAGAGGCCAAACAGAGCCGGTAGTGAGTGCCCGGAGGGCCAGCATCACCTACACGAATGAAAGAGAACGTGCTTCACAAAGTCGAGCGGACTGGCCGTTGGCCAAACCACGAGCCCACGGGTCCTGGCTGTTACGTATGGTTGTCATTCCTCGCCGGAGAGCAGGTCCGGTCGGTTACGCCTCGGACTGGAATGGGTGGCGAATATCTGGGGCACTCGGTTCTTCCGAATTTCGCCTTGCCCAGGCCACTGCCCGGCTACATATTTAAGGCACCGCTGATTTCTGAACAGCATCAGTCGCAGCTACAGCTAGCAGCAGACCACAGCTTAAGCTTCCCCAAGATGATGAAGATTCAGGTGAGAAACTGTGTTCGCCGAAGGAGTTTAGTGAATGCAAAATGACGTTATTGAACCAACGGAAGGGTGAGAAATTAAAATTCAATATCTTAAGGCATCTTATCGTCAAAATTAGTTTTTGAAAGAAATATTATGATTATTCATACGCAAGACAGTGAAGCGTCATACACACAAGGGCCAGTTGAATGAGTGAATAGCGTTGTCAGTTTAGGCGTACGTCGAGTGTCTTGTGAAGATTTGGCCCAATCTATAAAATATTTGCAACACTCAAGTCATAAGATTTAGTCAAATGCATGAAGTACTAATAATGACATCGGATAATAAATTTAATTATGAGACAAGTAGCTTCGAAATCGACTGCAGTACTATGTTCGTGAAACCTTTAGCATCATTTGAACTTAACAATTATTTTACTTCATTGCCTAAATTTCTATTATTTGTAATTATGAGTCAAGAGTTATTTTTAAATAAAACGAAAGTCTTTAGCATATTATTAACTAAAAATATATTTATAAAATATTCTAATAATATAAAGTAAAATATTTAAAATATTATAAAGCTTCAAAATTAGTTTTAAAATGATCTGTAAAATCAATTTTTAAAATTAAAATATAAATATAAATATGAAAGTCAAGTATTTAAAAAATATTTTTGTTTCCTGTTTCAATCACTTTTGTAGACCTCATCAGTATTTTTCAATCCAATCTCATATAATACAATAAATTCAACATTTCTCCGATTTTGATGGTGTACAATACTGAAGATTCTTAGTCTAATGTATACAAATTTTGATACGGTGATCATACAAAAAGTTCATACATTATCAAATCATACATTATTCAAACTATATCAGTGATGTGTTGTATTGTCTAAAAATCATATGAAATTATTAGTACCTTCCATTCTGCACCTCCAAAATTTTCACTCTAAGAAATGAAGAGAGTGTACACCATACTTCTACATTACATTTTAAAGGCTAGAAAATTATAGGAAGTAGTAATTTTATAAACCTAATATTACACAACTATTTGCAACTTACTCTTATATTTACTATAGATGCTTACAGTGCCTTCCACTTACAATATTATTAAATAATTATTACTAGTAATTATATATCAATCAATAATTATAATTATATCAAGTTAAAGCAAAATACCGGTTCTCTCAATAGCTTAATTATAGGTAATTATTTAATTCCCGGCAGTTATCTTGTCTCAAATTGCTAAGAAGAACAAAAGACAAAGTGTACTATATTTTTTTCTCAGAACTTTTAAAAGTATAATTGGAAGAACGACTGAAAAAAACTTAAAGGCGAAGAAAATACTCAAATTATGTAATGTAGAATTTTAAAATTACGTTTTATTAAATGAAATTAGTATATAATAATTAGGACCTGAGATAGCCAGAATAGGCTCATTGAAAAAACATTATGGTATGTGAAAAGCAATGTGTCATGAAGATGGCGCGGAAGGTAAAATTGGATGACCTGCTGGCAGGTCCTGCTCGCAACGATGGTGATGGTGGGCTTGATGCGCTCAGCACCTGGGGCGCTCGGCCAGAGTCAGTGGCAGATCATTACGCCGTCTTCAGCGGGCCCGTCGAGGGCCATGTGCAGCCCATCCGCGGGACGGTCGCCGACAACCACGGCAAGCACGTGGAATTCGAAGACTACATCGTGAGTGCTACTCTCACTTTGTTGTTTGTGTAACGTTGCTTTGGTGCCATTGGACTTTATTTTCCTAATGTGATACGCATATTGGCGAAAATGTGAGAAATATGCATTTAGAGATCTCATAAGACTATCAACAAACTCTTTTCCTGTGCAGGGCAAATCATGCCTAATTCTTATTAATAAACTATAATAATCGTAGCAGCTTATAATAATAATAATATTAATAATAATAATAATAATTATAATAACAATAATAATAATACAATTCCATTGGGACAAGTGGTTTTATCGTCTTCCTGTTAACAGTTTCGGTTAAAATTACAGTTTTCTTCTCTCCTATAAAATTTGCTGTTGAAAGACTTCTCTGCTGTTTTACAAAAGGTGACGATATGGATAATTCCAGGTCATAATGTCCTTTGGAAACAAATACCATTCTAGAGAAATGGAAAATTATACATTTTTACATTTTATTTTATGATGTTCACAGTATGTGTCATAGTGCATCCTGACTTTTTCTATTTTGCAGTACTAGAGCAGTATTCTTCTATTAAGTTGTACAATACATAAATCAAAAGGAATGCATAATCTCCCTCATATACATGCTAACAATGTTCTTTAAGTCATACCTACGATAAGAGATATAAGCAAGATTTCTTTCTGTGCAATCCAGGCGTACCCCAAGTACAAGTACGAGTACGGCGTGGAGGACCACCACACGGGCGACTTCAAGCAGCAGAGCGAGATCCGCGACGGCGACAGGGTGGAGGGCCAGTACTCCTTCAAGGAGCCCGACGGCAACATCCGGACTGTCAAGTACGTCTCCGACAAGCACGGAGGTTTCCAGGCGGTCGTGATCAACAGCAAGCATTAAAGAATGTTGTGGAAGAAATACTTTACAACTGTTATTGCAATTTCGTTTTGATTTTATATTATGTTAAGTTTTCACCCGTTGTCTTTCTTTTGAATAAATTTTTAATTACTTTTGTATATATTTCTTTCCTTGTATTATGTACCCTCTATCACATTATGAGCAAGGGTTCGGATTCAACACATAGACAGTTTTGGTTATAATCAAATTTACATAATATTGAATGAGATTCAAATGTCGATTTGCTAAGGCAGATTGTTTAATAGCAAGGGTCTAAATATCTACAAATGTCTCTTCTGTAGTGTTCTGAATCCTGTTAAGGTACTGTGATAACTTTTCTGGTAGTGTTCACTGAGAAATTATTATAGAATTATCGTAACAGACATATTTTCTCTCTTAAGCGGAAACGTTAAAAGTTCATTAGTTTAGCAAACTTTATTTATGTGTTTCCTCGTAAATTAATTTTTTTGTAATATTTTTGTATTAATCACGATTCGTTTAGTATTGGTATGTGGAATTCAATTCTGAATTTCTCTTTTGACTTCTTTCTTCTTCTTAACCTTTCGAATTAATAGGCTTCAGAGAAGGCTTTTGCTTTTAATAGACTCCTAAGTAATAAGGGGTGCCAAATACCTCGATTGTTTTTATTTTACAAGACGAAAAACTGGGGGCCCGCATTAGGAACTATATTTCTGGAGCTCGAATTAAGCACCAGCATGTTTATATTCCAAATGCCAATAATATTTTTACAAAGCAAGTAAAATAAATTATATTTTCTTATATCAATTATAATTCCCTTAAAATAATGTAATGGATTTAGGGCTGTCCACATATAATGGACGTTCTGACTAAATGAGATGAATGCACTTTGGATTGACTGAGTCTGGTCTTGCAAAGAACTAGTAAAATTTAAGTACGTTTCTGTAGACAATAACATACTATAGAAAAAAGCAACAAAACCTTTGAATTTATTTATTTTCCTGTTTTTATAAACTATGTTTTATATTATCCAGTTCACCTTTTGACCTCAAATTGGCCATATATTTAGTTACAAAATTAGATGTCAAGATCTAAAACGATTTTAAGTAAAGTAATATTCAAAATAGATTAGGGAACTTTTATGTTTATTAATAATAAAGTAAAATTAATTATTTTAAATCGAAAAGGGTTTTAGTTTAAAATAGTTTCAAAATAATATTAGTACTACTTGTCGCAACGTATCTTCAATGTGGAAATAAAGCCTCTTTTTGCGAAAGTTTATAATTAAAAAAATACTTCGCATTACATCTAAAAGTTGACATTTTTACCAAAGTTTGCTATTATAGCGATCTAGTATATGTGCAATTTTCAGATATTTTATCTGATCCCCCAATAGAGACATTACTGTTGAAAATTTTAAAAAAATCCAAAATTCCAATTTTTAAGAGGGTGTTATTTTAAAGGGGTACGTTACTTATCAATGATACTTTACAAAAAGTAACTATACTGTCAAGACTTAAAACAGGTAAAATGATGTTTGAGATTCTATTACTTCTTGGAGAAATGACTCTCTGAAAATCGAACTTAGTTTATTCGCGTTGCAAATATTTGATCGCAAATATTTCTCAAATAAAAACATAGAAGTTAGGTAAATAATATTTCTATTTGTAGGCAAAATTATATTAAAATCAACACCTTTTTTCTAGAATGCTACTGACAACCCCAGGCTGAATAATTTTTGAAAGAGTAGATGTCTACAAACACGAGGAAATGGCGCAGTATAAACCAAAGCCCAATGCCATTTGTAAACCAGAAACAATAAAAATTGGTCAAATGAAATTAAAAATTAATAAAAGAGTGCTGACAGCCAAAATAATAGGAAATTTATGTACAAAATGATTTTCCGTGATGTTAAAACAACACTTTTTTAAATTCTGATTTTAAATAGATTAACCTATTATTTTGGAGAGGGTGCATCAAGTGACAATCAAAATATTTCAGATGCAAATGAAGTGTACACTTAAAACCAACATTGATGACACCTGCTCTCGCTCTTTAGATACAATTATGTAATAATATGACAGCGTATTTCAGTGAAGCAAAATAGTTACCGCTAGTTATTTTGACTTATTTGATCATTATGCACCCTTTTATTTATTCTACTTTCTTGTATCGGCTTTAATAGACAATTCACAAAATTAAACATTCACTATTACACGTTACTCCATGTCTGAACATGTAATGCTGAATGTTCCAAATTCTCAAATTTCCGTCGCTACATTATTCCCCAAGGTAGGTAGTTTTGTTTTTGCTCTTTTAAAATAGATTTTATTACCCTTGTTCGACAACATTACGTCTTTCAAGGGTTTATGATACATAGTATACGTAATCACTTTTGAACTACATTTCATCATACATCTCCAAGGTTTGAAAAAGTATTATTGAAAATTAACTACTAAGGATGCCCAAGAAGGGTCCGTCAGAAAAATACATACAATATTTGAAGGGAAAAAAACATACTGAATTTAGGGATGTTTGAACCTACAAGATTGCTCCTCAATATTCATTCATTCATTCATTTTATTTATTTATTTATTTAGTCAAAAACAGTAAAAAACTGTATGTGACGTATGGGAGGAGAAAATCATTTGCGCACTCTTCCAGAATCCCTTCCCAACAATTTAACTATGGTTAGAAAGATGAGCGAATATGTGTAATAATAATAATAACAACAACAACAACAAATTTAAAAGCGTACGTTTTAACATGCTCAAAAACTAAGATATTTCGTTGCAAAATTATAGAAAACTTATTTTTAACAGTAGGAACAAACAGATTTGATTTTTGTATTGTGCAAAATAGAAACTCACCCTAAGCTCTACTACTACAAGCCAAAGGAAGAGTTCCAACCAAAAAGGCGTGCATGGTAGGCTATATTTGCGTCAGAAGCAAATCGAGGCCATCTCAGCATTTGCTCAATGGATCAGGGAAACTGGACAAAAACCCGATCGAGATGGGAATCATTGACAGTACATTATTTATTACAGGCATATTGAGTCTTTTTAAAATTATATAATGCAAATGTAGACTAATTCATTATACTATATCTTGTTTTTATTAAAGTAAACATTATTTTTCTTTTTGACGATCAGTATAGTCTCTAATTGTATAGGGAAACCGTTTTACAGCAGAAAAGATTTTACTTTAACTTAAGTTGTGTGCAATTTTAATTGTTTAATTTCATCTGGCAATGCGTTGTAAAGTAACGTACATGTATTGTATGTGGATTTCTTGTAGTGAGCTGTTGATACTGACACTTGATGAACATGATTTCTTTGATTTCGAAGTTCAAAATCTCTCCAATTATGTACACAGTAGTGTGGACAAAGTAACACATATGCGCGATGTACACTGTGATAATTTCGAGGTAGGTAGTAATATGAAATTAAAGTTATTATTATCGTACCCATGCGAGAACTCTCGCATGTTAAATCCCATTCTCTCCTTATTTTTCCTTTTCCATATTGTTTGTAATATATATTTTTCTTCAAGACATTTTTATCCTCCGCCACTTGTTCTGTAGGTCACCTTGTAATTGATAACAATAAAATGCGCATTTGGTACACCTATTCTTATATGTAATATTGCAAGGCAGAGAGGAACACCCGTGCAATTCAATCGTGTAGAATATAAAGTAATTAGTTTATTTTCACATACAATTGCAGGTTCAACAGGCTCTGAACAGCTGAAGTAGAATAGAGAAGCTTCGAATCAGCACAAGTGCAATCGAATGGTCAAGAGGATCTCATCCTATAGATCACAGTGTGAGAAAATTTTCTTTGAGGGCTTTGACTTCAAAAGTTTAATTTTTAAGGCTCTTATAAACTCGCTGTTTAGGAGTTATTGAACGATATGTAGTCAGATATGTGGCTAAGAGCTGCGTGTTGCATTTCACATGAATATTTAGATTTTTTAACAAATACTTCATATTTTTAAAGTCAAAGTGCAATTCACCTCGTCTCGGTAAAAGTCTCTTGATTAAAAGACCTCATTGATAAAGATTGGTTGAGTGTGAGAGCAGCAAAAAGTATGTTTAAAACTGAAATTATAAATGAAGACCATGTTCGTACAAATTTATAGTACTCCCTTTTGTACTTTCTCGTTATTAAGAACTTGATAAAAAGAGTTTTTTGTAAAGCTGGACGAAAGCAAGGCGAATTTTTGGCCGAAAAACTCACTTTACATGGCCCTTGCAACGAAAGAGTGGATAAATCCAGTTTCTAAATTTAGAAAAAAATACTCCAATACGTCGTGAATCCAGAATCCATGTTTTGTAGATCCTTGATACCTTAAAAGTCGATGGCGGCAAGGCATCTGTCTATGAACAATACTAACGGCTAAAAATTTCAGCCGAATTTTTCCCAAAGTTAAGTATTCAAATCGATCTGACTGATGTCGCGGCTCTTGAATTTAGAGCAAATCACTAATTTTGGAGGTACTTTATTAAGCCCAGGACATTTCAAACATTTTCAAAGGTTGCCCTATCGATTTTGATTAAATTTTGTTTTTGGATAGTTTGAAGAACAATTAAGAGAAAAGCACAGGTTTCATGCTGATCAAAAACCCTGATATTTCGAAATTTGAAAAAATTCGAAATTTATTCGGCGTCTACAACTACAATTTAGAAATAACATTTTTTCGTAATGAAATGTGCTCATCAAACACAGATATTCAAATATGGTCATGTCATAGTCACCCGCTCTTAAAATCCTGTGTTTCGTTATCGTAAGTTTAGTGTTTGGATGCTACGTAAGTAGGAATGTGTATATTATTTCATATTTCCCTGTTCCTTCCTTACATTGGAGCTTTCTATACGTTTACAAATCAATTTCATGGATATTATTTAAAATATATTTGAAATGAATATGAAATAAAGATTGCTAGCCTTAAGTACTCCACTTCCAATTTACGCACTTCGATACGACTAAGTTAGAATTTCCTATATTATTTCATAATTAATTTGATGCGTCATTTTAACAAATCAATTAGCACAACGCGCTGGAAAAATTTGAAGAAACAACTTGTAGCGATTTTTGAGAAAATGTCGTTTGAGCGTTTCTGAAGATGCGGAATTTTGATCTCATTTTCAAATCAAAAACTGTTGAGTTTTCGAGAAACTTTATTTGAAATTATTTAAATATCATGTACTCATAAATATAAAAATGTAAACAAATCGTCGCTAATGTAAACATTAACAATGTAAGTAAAAAGTCAAATAAATTACATTTTTCTAATTTTTGATAAAACCAAAGGATAGAGCAATATGCCGTTAATGCCATCCTATAGGGTGCATTTAGCACTATCCTTATCAAACGCTTTAAGAAAAAATATGGAGCTGTTTTTTAGACAATCTACTTTTTGTATTGTTTTTAAATAGCTAATATTGCACGCCACGCAATATTACTCAAAAACTACTAAAATTTTCAAAATATCTACATGATCATAATGGAAGACTAATTAATAACAATAAAATTTTATATTCAGGAAAAATCTCTATCTTCAATTTTGTAGTTGTGGGAGATGCTCAAAAATTTCAAACATTTGCAGTTATCGAAAATTGAGAGTTAACAGGGAATGTCGGATCTATGTCATCTTTATAAGTGTATTTTACTCTATTTTTACAAGAAACTTTAAGAAAAATATTTGTAGTAGTCTTGAGAAAATTTTGAAAATATACCAAGGGATTCATGTACCCCCAAATTTTAATTAACGTTTTTCAAAACGTATTAAAGAGACAGAAGGGACGTTTAAAAACCACTTTTTCGGTATCTAGGGACCCCAAAACGTGTATTTCCGTTGAAATCTCGAAATCTATTTTTCGCAGCATTACATAACTTTGTCTGTACTACATACACTACATTACTCCGTATATACATATGTATAGGAGAAAGTATACAAATAAATTGCCAACATTTCACGAAAAATTACGCGAAAAGTATTTAAATTTTCGAAAAATTGTACATGATCTTATTTCAAAATCTACCTTTAAGGAACGGATTCCATTAAGGAAAAAATCTCTATCTTTAACATGTTAGATGAATGTTGACGCCGAAGAAGTTTAAACTTTTGCAATTTTATAAATATCAGGGTTTTCAACGAACATGAGACCTGCACTCTCCTCTTCTACGTCATTCACACTATCCAACATTAAAACAATAAAAAACGACGGAGACATTTTTTGAAAATCTTGAATATGTTCCGGCGGCTTCATGGAAAAATTAAAATCGGCTTCGCCAAAATTAAAATATCGGTTTCAAACTCAAGATGCCGCGACATCGATTTGGGAATATTAATTTTAGAGACATATGATTGAGTACTAGCGTTGTTCACACAGACGGACTGACGTTTTAGCCGTCAATCGGTTTTTCGGTAGCAAAGACCAACAAAACGTGGATTCTGGCTCTATACTTCACGTGTTAGAGGATTTTCTTCTAAATTTAGCAACTGAATTTAATCCCTTTCTCGTTACCAGGGCTGGTCAATGGGATTTTTTTCTGCCAAAAATTCGCCTCTTTTTCCTGCAGCTTTACATAATTTTCTCTCTGCTGCGTAAGCGGTAGCGAGAAAGTAAAAAATTGGAGAACTTCAATATAGGTCAATATCATGGAAATAAGTACACGGTATTTTAAAATCTAAATATTGTGTTCAAGATACAAAACAATTAATTCAAGATACAAATCAATTAATCTTGCTTGAAATGTAGACAAACTTATAAATGAACTTACATTAAAATATTTTAACTCAAGTCAATCTCTGTATAGAATAAAGATGTTACTATTTATTAAATAACTTTGTGTTTAGTGTTTTCAATTCGTCAATTTCTTTTATTCAATAAGCATAGATGAAGTTTACCTTATGAAGTTAACTGTACTAAAGAAAAGTGAAGTACACATTTAGTACAGTAAAATCCCTCTTCATGACAAACTCTTCAACGCGACCACCCGACTTCTGGAGCACTTTTTCGGGAGAGAATGTTTTTCCTATAAGAGCAACGCATTGAAAGCCCCTTTATTCCGACCACAATTGCTCCCGACCTACGACCATCAATTCCTCTTCAAAATCACACATTTTACTCTTTAAGGCGACCACTTTTATCCAAGCTTCCAGAAAAGTGTTTCAATAACTCATGTGGTTCTCTCTTCTCGTTCTACTTGTGGGGGGGACGAGTTACAATATAGTAGAGTGACTGAAGCGCCTCCATCTTTACAGCACATTGAAGCTTTTTTCGGTCAAATCTACGCCCTCTTGAGAATTCTAGTATTACATTTGGCGCTGGGTAAGGCCGGATATAAATCCTCTTACTCTGTGTTTCAAGACCAAAATCATTTGAAAACGAAATTACAATGTGAGAAGAACGATTTGCAAAACTCTAAGAACATGTTGTTTCCTTGCGTCAGTTATTGTCATAAAAATGGAAGCTGTTTAAATGTTATGGTAGTAAGCAAAACGATTGGAAGTGAATGTTATTGCAATAAGAAGAAAACAAACAGATCATAAATAAGGCGGCAAACTTGAAAAAATGATATTTTATGGTGTGATTCCTTATTTTTTTACACAGTTATATGCCGAACATACCGAAGACATTGTGCATATTATTATTCTAACCACTCAGGCGCGGCTCGTCATTAATGGCTGTAAGATAGAGCCTCTCCTATAGAAATCGCTCCCTCAAAATGAAATTAAAAAATATATTCATAAATGTATTTATTTAATAATAACGGATTTCTGAGTTACATTATGTAACAATCATAAGTTTTTTCGTATGGTACGTATGGTTGTCATTCCTCGCCGGAGAGCAGGTCCGGTCGGTTTCGCCTCGGACTGGAATGGGTGGCGAATATCTGGGGCACTCGGTTCTTCCGAATTTCGCCTTGCCCAGGCCACTGCCCGGCTACATATTTAAGGCACCGCTGATTTCTGAACAGCATCAGTCGCAGCTACAGCTAGCAGCAGACCACAGCTTAAGCTTCCCCAAGATGATGAAGATTCAGGTGAGAAACTGTGTGCGCCGAAGGAGTTTAGTGAATGCAAAATGGCGTTATTGAACCAACGGAAGGGTGAGAAATTAAAATTCAATATCTTAAGGCATCTTATCGTCAAAATTAGTTTTTTAGAAGAAATATTATGATTATTCATACGCAAGACAGTGAAGCGTCAAACACACACGGGCCAGTTGAATGAGTAAATAGCGTTGTCAGTTTAGGCGTACGTCGAGTGTCTTGTGAAGGTATGGCCCAATGTATAATATATTTGCAACACTCAAGTCATAAGATTTAGTCACATGCATGAAGTACTAATAATGACATCGGATAATAAATTTAATTATGAGACAAGTAGCTTCGAAATCGACTGCAGTACTATGTTCGTGAAACCTTTAGCATCATTTGAACTTATCAATTATTTTACTTATTGCCTAAATTTCTATTATTTGTAATTATAAGTCAAGAGTTAATTTTAAATAAAAGGAAAGTCTTTAGCATATTATTAACTAAAAATATATTTATAAAATATTCTAATAATATAAAGTAAAATATTTAAAATATTATACAGCCAAAATTGAAGTTTTAAAAATGATCTGTAAAATCAATTTTTTAAAATTAAAATATAAATATAAATATGAAAGTCAAGTATTTAAAAAATATTTTTGTTTCCTGTTTCAATCACTCTTGTGGACCTCATCAGTATTTTTCAATCCAATCTAAGATCAAGAATTTTATAACCATGGGCTACAATCATATAATACAATAAATTCAACATTTCTCCGATTTTGATGGTGTACAATACTGAAGATTCTTAGTCTAATGTATACAAATTTTGATACGGTGATCATGCAAAAAGAAGTTCATACATTTATCCGATCATGCATTATTCATTATATCAGTGATGTGTTGTGACTCTAAAATCATATGAAATTATTAGTATCTTCCATTCTGCACCTCCAAAATTTTCACTCTAAAGAAATGAAGAGAGTGTACACCATACTTCTACATTACATTTTAAAGGCTAGAAAATTATAGGAAGTATTAATTTTTATAAACCTAATATTACAACTATTTGCAACTTACTTTCTTTATGTTACTATAGATGCTTACCAGTGCCTTCCACTTACAATATTAATAAATAATAATAATAATAATAATAATAATAATAATAATAATAATTATAATTATATCAAGTTAAAGCAAAATACCGGTTCTCTCAATAGCTTAATTATAGGTAATTATTTAATTCCCGGCAGTTATCTTGTCTCAAATTGCTAAGAAGAACAAAAGACAAAATTATTACTATATTTTTTCTCAGAACTTAAAGAAGTATAATTGGAAGAACGACTGAAAAAAACTTAAAGGCAGAAAATACTCAAATTATGTAATGTAGAATTTTAAAATTACGTTTTATTAAATGAAATTAGTATATAATAATTAGGACCTGAGATAGCCAGAATAGGCTCATTGAAAAAACATTGTAATCATGTGAAAAGCAATGTGTGTCATGAAGAGTGGCGCGGAAGGTAAAGTGGATGACCTGCTGGCAGGTCCTGCTCGCAGCGATGGTGATGGTGGGCGCGAGCGCTCAGCACCTGGGGGCGCTCGGCCAGAGCAGTGGCAGGTCGTACGCCGTCTTCAGCGGGCCCGTCGAGGGCCATGTGCAGCCCATCCGCGGGACGGTCGCCGACAACCACGGCAAGCACGTGGAATTCGAAGACTCTACATCGTGAGTGACTCTCACTTTGTTGTTTGTGTAACGTTGCTTTGGTGCCATTGGACTTTATTTTCCTAATGTGATACGCATATTGGCGAAAATGTGAGAAATATGCATTTAGAGATCTCATAAGACTATCAACAAACTCTTTTCCTGTGCAGAATAAATCATACTGTTCATATTAATAAACTATAATAATCGCTAGCAGCTTACTAATAATAATGTCTATTAATAATAATAATAATAATTATAATAACAATAATAATAATACAATTCCATTAGGACAAGTGGTTTATCGTCTTCCTGTTAACAGTTTTCAGTTAAAGATTACAGTTTTCTCTCTCCTATAAAATTTGCTGTTGAAAGACTTCTCTGCTGTTTACAAAGGTGACTTGATATGGATAATTCCAGGTCATAATGTCCTTTAGGAAGTGGCAAATGCCATTCTATAGAGAATGAAAATTATGAAATTTTTACATTTATTTTATGATGTTCACAGTATGTGTCATAGTGCATCTGACTTTTTCTATTTTGCAGTACTAAGAGCAGTATTCTTCACAAGTTGTACAATACATAAATCAAAAGGAATGCATAATCTCCCTCATATACATGATAACAATGTTCTTTAAGTGATACCTACGATAAGAGATATAAGCAAGATTTCTTTCTGTGCAATCCAGGCGTACCCCAAGTACAAGTACGAGTACGGGGTGGAGGACCACCACACGGGCGACTTCAAGCAGCAGAGCGAGATACGCGACGGCGACAGGGTGGAGGGCCAGTGCGCTTCCAAGAGGCCCGGCAGCAACATCCGGACTGTCAAGTACGTCTCCGACAAGCACGGAGGTTTCCAGGCGGTCGTGATCAACAGCAAGCATTAAAGAATGTTGTGGAAGAAATACTTTACAACTGTTATTGCAATTTCGTTTTTGATTTTTATATTATGTTAAGTTTTCACCCGTTGTCTTTCTTTTGAATAAATTTTGCAGTTACTTTTGTATATGTTTCTTTCCTTGTATTATGTACCCTCTATCACATTATGAGCAAGGTTCGGATTCAACACATGAACGGTTTTGGATTTACATAATCAAATTTACATAATATTGAATGAGATTCAAATGTCGATTTGCTAGAGCGAACTGTTTAATAACTTAAGGGTCTAAATATCTACAAATGTCTCTTCTGTAGTGTTCTGAATCCTGTTAAGGTACTGCTTTGAAATAACTTTTCTGGTAGTGTTCACTGAGAAATTATTATAGAATTATCGTAACAGACACATTTTCTCTCTTAAGAGGAAACGTTAAAAGTTCAATAGTTTGGCAAACATTATTTATGTGTTTCCTCGTAAATTAATTTTTTTGTAATATTTTTGTATTAATCACGATTCGTTTAGTGTTGCTAAGTCACTGAAAGTGTACGTCAAGAGCTCTTGTAAGACATTAAGATAGCTTTTTTATTTTATCATATAAAACTACAAAAGACAACAAAATAATTTGATTTATATGTATAATGAATTTGTGTAACAATCATATTAACAAAATTACAGCTTATTAATTTACATTAACTTGTCAAAAGGGACCGATTTTATTGCAAATAATTTTAAAGTAAAATGTAACGATTGCCAATCATCAGATATTTAAAAACCTAAACCAGCCACGCCGTTCCAACCGTTTCCAATACCAGCACCGTATTCACCATTCGAGCCAATGCCGTCACTACCATAACCAGAAGAGCGAATACCAAGACCGGATCTCTTGACTTCGGCGTTGAAGCCGTTGTGCTTGTCCGCGGTGTAGGACACGATGCGGATGGTGCCGCCGGGCTCGTGCAGGCTGTACTCGCCCTTCACCACGTCGCCGTCGCGCGTCTCCCATTGGTTCTTCACGTCGCCGGTGTGCCCGTCATGCACGCCATAGTCGAACTTGTACTTGGGGTAGGCCTACGAACACAAGGTTCTTCTTAGTCACATCCGGATACCGAAAGATAATGCAGTGTGCGTAGGGATCGTAATGTGTTCGTAAGTGGAAGTGCTTCCCAAAAGCCCCGTTGTCGCCGCTTTCGTCATTCCACAATTCTCCCGTCACGCTGCTAGGTACGTTGACTGACACCACAGCCACGGCCAACCAGTAAGCGATAAACATCTAGAATGTCAAAATCATCGTCTCATCTGTGGACTAGTTTTTCAGTGGCATCAAAAATGCAGAAATGAGGAAAAAGTTTCAAAACTTCACCTTCAAG
This sequence comes from Teleogryllus oceanicus, assembly GCA_964035755.1. Taxonomy (NCBI): domain Eukaryota; kingdom Metazoa; phylum Arthropoda; class Insecta; order Orthoptera; family Gryllidae; genus Teleogryllus; species Teleogryllus oceanicus. The sequence goes on along the minus strand of CAXIVR010000013.1, from coordinate 8,003,371 downwards.
CTTTTCCTTAAATACGAGTGACTGACAAAACTAATTCCATTCCTTAATGTTGATTTAATTAAATTACTTTAGTCTACAGTATTTTTTGGTATAATTTAACAATTAATAAAATTGTTATCAATTCACTTCGTCAATAATTTCAGGCCATTTAAATGATATTGCAATTGAAACTGAAATGTCTAAAAGTGTCATATCCTGTTACTTCACAATGTTCTTTTTGAACATTATGGGAAATAAAAAAGACAAATGGTTCTTCGAGAAAACTATTACATTGATTTTGATCAATGTTAAAGGTTTTTATTCCAAATGAGTGTAAAAAATCTTCTAAATTTAGTACACAACATTAATTTTGTTCCATACTCACGTGAATATAAATCATGATGATCTACGATAAGTCTTCGAATGCACGGGAGCGTCTATTTGCTGCACATGATTCAATCCACTCGAAATGCACAGGTAACGCTTAGCAGAATTTCAACTCCTGTCCGAATTCCTTGCGCGTCGGCCGCAAGAGAGAAACCCTGCACTGTAGATATATATTACATGAGCAAAATCTTGGTGAAATAAATACACGAAAATTTAATATATAACGAAACTAATGGTGCTGCAAAATGGCACAGATTTTCTCGTAGTGCAGTTTTGTAAATTCGTTGGTGTGGACTGCCTTTACGGTCTGGCCCAATCCTCTTGCCAGCTGCGATCTATCACCGCCCAAAGTACAGTTTTTTTACATTTTCACAAGTTTTTTAGTTCTTAATACTAGAACCGAAATATTACTTAAATAATATTAAAGAAGAGTAAATCCTCGTCCTAAGTCCCAATTTTCATTAAAAAATTTCAAAAGCTTTTTATGAAAATAGCGTTTTAGCGTTACTGTAAATGCGACATTTCAAGCTCTTTTTCATAGAAACATTTTGAGTTTGCGAAAAAACTTCATTTCTTGTAATTTGAGGAACTTTAACTCACAAATGAAATCGCTGTAAATGTGGATATTGACGGCTTGAAAGATATTTAAAACACATTTTTTTTAAATTAAAAAGAAACAAAACAATACTGCAAAATAAACTTTATGTCATTTTTAAGAACACAATTAGCACTACCCGTCGGAAATGTGTGAAGAACAAAATTCGACTCATTTTTGAGAAAATGGCGTTTGAGATTTTCTGAAAATGCGGAATTTTGAGCTCATTTTAACAGAATACTTTTGAGTTTTGAGTAACTTTATATAACAATTTATAGTACATGTACTTATAAATATAATAATGTGAAGAAATTGCCAATAATATAAATATTATCAACATGAGAGACAAGGTAAAAAAATACATTGTGGTAATTTTTGAAAAAACGAATAGAGTATATGGCGCGTATGTCATTGTGTAGTGTGCATTTGGCACTACTACTTCACAAAATTTATAGAAAACATTTGGAGCCATTATTGAGAAAAACTTTTTTTAAAATTTATTTTAAATCATTTTGTAACTACATGGTCATAAGCGATCAAAATGTGTTTTACACTTTTACATTATATCATACACTCATTGAGTTATAAAACAATATTTTATGACTTGGTATAATACTTTTGTAGTTCAAGATTCAAATTGGTACACAGAGCTTAAATATACAAGATGCTGTACCAAAGCAGCTTACTGATGAAATACTGTATGAAATAAGATTTTGCTCAAGCTCATGGAGTATTATTTTAGTTATGAAATTTTGTTTCAGCATTTTGTATCCCTTGTCATCGATTTAATATGGATGTTTAATGGTTTATTTCAATTAAATTTAATTGAAGTGAGATTAATGAATTTCACTTCAATGAAGAAATGACATGACACCGAAATAATTGATTTTTTATTTGTGAGTGAATTAAGTTTTGTTCATTTTAGCATATACAAGTATATCCTTAATTTTGATGAAAATATAAAGAAAAACATTCTTGAACTGTTGTTTCATTAATATACTAATTACTGATCAATACAATCAATTCATTAAACTTCATTATATGTTCACGTCATACTTTACTTTCTCGTCCTTAACAAAGTACTTTGTAAGATGATAAAGTTATGCAAACGAACGCCGGAAAACGGTGATTTTTCGTCATAAAAATACTTATTGCCGAGCCTTGGCAACGTCCTTCTAATACGTGATAAAAGTCCTCTAACACGTGGGGAAGCCCGAATTTGGGGACCCGAACCATGAGTGTTATGTGGGTCCCTGATACCGAAAAATCGATCTGACGAAAAAATTGTGTCTGTCCGTCAGTGATCAACGTTATCACCAAAACGGTTCATTTTCTCCAAATTGATTTTCCCCATCGATCTGAACGAACTCCAGGCTTTGAGGACTTGCAAATGGATATTTTGGAGGTTACTTTACATGAAGCCTCAAAAATGTTTTCAATTTTTTCTCAAAAACATCACAAAATTGTTTTATAATATTGTTCTTGGATAACGTAAAGGATTATTAAGAGAATGGTGCAGGTTTCATGTTAGTTGAAATCTCAGTTGCAAATCTGAAAATTGCAAAAAAGCAATTTTTGAGACGTCATTCTGCCACTATAATATTGAAGATGGAGAATTTTTTAATGAAATCTGATCCTTCAAGAAAGATCTTCACACAAGGTCATTTTACATTTTTGTAAATAGTGTAAATATTTTGTGAGAAGTTTCCGTGTAATTTTGCGCGGAATATAGGCAAGTTAAAAAACTTGTTAGGTTTTTTCTCAAAAACCACTCCAAATTTTTTCTTTAAATTTCCTCATCATGAGTGATAAGGGACGGTAACAAGTTAAGTGCTAGTTCTTTCCATTAGGGACAGTTTGGGCTTTACCCGACAGTGTGCAGGTATCCGTATCGAGACCAACACCCTCTCCAATAAGGCCTCGGCGCGTGGTTGTGACGCCACATCTAGAAGGGGCCAGCTCACCATTACAAGAAGTTTGGAACGCAAAAAAAGAAGTTTTGCGTATTTAGTTAGCAATAAAATAGTTCTAAATGGTGGCATATTTGTTTTTGTGATAACCGAATGTGGTGTGCCAACTGAACTCTTAAGTACGAGTTAATTATTAATTACTCAGAAGTTTGAAGAGAAAAAATTGCGTAATTAATTTGCAATTAAATAGATCTACAAGATTGAATATTTGTTTTGTGGTAAAATTTATTACGTAAAATGACTTACGTAATTAGCAACAAAATAGTTCTAAATGGAGGCATGTGTGTTTTTGTGGTAACCGAATGTTATAGTGTCAGTGGAAGAGAGGTAAAGGAATGGCGAAAAAATGGGCGAGATAATTCAATAATAGGTGAACCAGTTTTCATTAGGAAGCACGTGAAACAGCTATCTCGCGTTTACAAGCTGAAATATTTTCAATTTAAATTCTTGTCACTGTGGAGTGCTGTACCTATGATAAGAGAACTCGTATTGACCACTAGAAGGCGCAGATGTTTTCCACGGCTTCAGAAATTATTTGCTTCAACGCGCCGACCAATCACAAATTTCTTCAACAAGTTCTCACAAATTACGATGAATAAACAAATGCTCGTCCATTTTGCCTATGATCTGTGGGGAGAAAGGTTGCACTGGAAGATTGCCGTCTGCGGAGGATATCAAAGGATAACGTCTTCTAAAAAGCTTATTGGAGGTAATGAAGTTACAATTTACTGAATGGAAGTATTTAACGTCAATGAAATACAAGATTTTTAAATTAACATGTCAAGAATAATCATGAAATTCCATGAGAAGTTTACCACGTTTTTCAAATGAAGAATTACAGTGCACCATGGCATGCCCTTGTAACTTTAGACGAATTCGCGACTAATAAATAACGTATTTATAATAAATAACGAAATATACGACGCGACCACATTGCTATGCAAGGCGAGGGAGCGCAAGATAGACTTAGCTGCTGCAACGACGCCTCGCCAGAGACTTCGGCTACCTCACCTTGGTTGCGGGGAACGTCTGCGTGCAGATTTAATACGACCAGTGGTATCGTGAATTGTAATGTTCTGATGTGAACTACTTTGTCGTTTTCCCTTGTTAGTGTATCTGGCGTAATTTCGCTAGAAGCTATATTTGCAATCAAAGTGAGTAAAATTCTAGTTACTTTAGGCGTACACGATTGAAATCACTACTATAAAAACTGTAATTATTTCTGTCTGCCGTAACTGAAAACATGATTTAACATTTTAAAGCTATTGTAAATTTCACACTACAGAAGTCTTAGGAATTAACGAATTCTTTTGAGGCTAAAGAAACTATTAACTTGACGCTACATTTTTATTTCATCACAGAATGCATTTTATCTTCCGTTCGCCCTAAGAAAAAAGTGGATTTAAACAATAGCACGTGCTTTGGAATGCTTGCCATTGGTTAGTTGACGTGATACAACCTCAGGCGTGTTCATGTGCAGAAGAAAATAGCTTTCAATGTAGTTCCTCATTTGTCTCACAATGTTAAAATTCCAGACAAAACTTTCAATCTATAACTCAGATTACAAAATAAGAAGACCCCCTCCATGAAGACTAGATATCGATGTCGGTGACAGTTATGTGTCTGGCGCCTGCTTGGTATCAGCTCTAGCGGAAAAAATGAACCCGTGAGTAAGCAAGAGGAACTGTACCCTACGCATGTGGCAGTAGTAATTGGAGCTGTTGATTTCTTAAGAATTAATGACAGACGCAGGGTCGGTCACGCACGGTCGGAGGCGGTATGCTCATTCGGAGCGTAGCAGATCAGTTTAGAGTTTTTGGTCTAGCAGTTTGAAACGTTCGCTTGAAGATGTCAGAACGGTGCTGATCCTTCCATAGTGAAACATCGCAGCCGTGAACTATTACGCAGTGGTGAAAAGCGTGTGGTATTGAACATTTTTAATACGTTTTTAGGACTTTTTGGAACTTCTCGAGCGAGACATTTCTAAAGTGATGCCAGAATGCTGGTGTAGTGACAGTTAGGCATACTATTAAAGAGAAACAGAGGATGTTGGTAGTAGATGGCTTCAGTGACAGTTGTGACCATACGTTCCTCTTCCAGCGCCGAATCATCTACTTCAGACATGGAAGGAATTGAACCTCTTCCTGAAGCAGAGTGATCGTAAATTGTTTGCATGTGATTAAAGGGTGAATATTAGTTAATACTGTTGAAATAATGTAATTTTGATATTGACATTTGCTTGCTTACTTCAATTTTGTAAAAATTTATGTAAACATTAACTTTGCAAACTGCTAGTTAAGGGTGATTTGATTAGTTTTACTCTAAAGTATTTCTGTTAATGGTTGTGAAGTTGCGTTTGTGGATCTATTAGAAAAGTTAATATTCGCGCAAGTGCTCTGCAGAAGTCAGGTGCTCTTTTCGTACGATCACTGACTATACCAGCGCACGTGGCCGAAAGTAGTGTGAGCGGAGTCGGCGATTGAGAATCGGGGTAAGGCGGCTGAAAACATTAGGTTTGCTTAATCAGCTTTTTTTCTAAGCGCGAACGATTAATATTTACTTATTCGCTGGCGTAATCGTTGTGATATTTCTTTGAAAAAGGTATTATATTCATATTATAACCAAACTTTTTTATTTAAATGAATTATAGAATTTAATGCAATTGTAAATAAGTTGAGGAAGTTCATTTAATTTACACAAGAGTTGTTATGTACTGTATAGGAATTATTTGAGAGGTTTATTTCCGATTCTTTTCTTTCTTTTGTATGTTGTGCATTTTTGTACATCAGGGTATATGTGTATGTTCATTCTTTTCAGGTAGTGTATTTTCTTTGTTATTGTGCTTTGAGTATAATTATTTGTGTTTGTGTCTCAACTGTTAGTGTGTGATGTTATCCAATTCAACTATTATTGTCATTATTTTCAATTTTTTGCAATTCTAAGAAAGAATATACTCTCCTTGATATTTTTTTAAAGTATCTGATATTTCTTTTCATTGGAATCGAAAGACGACCCAATACCCTGCATTACAGTGGGAACATTTCAACTGTAATAAAACTAGTGCCATCCATTGTTAATACGGATGCCACTCATCGCGCAAATCTAATCTTCTGCTCGAGTCATTGGTTCAAAAACCAAAGGTGGGAATAAGGAGTAGGGAGACTTTGTTGCCAATGAACGTTTGGTCTAGATAGTGAATGAAAATATTCGTGAAAAGACTGTTTACAATAGTAAAGCTTTGTGATGAGTTTTCTTCAAATTGCAGCAACGTTCAGAAGTGGTTGCCATCACTGGCGGCACATTTCTTATGGAGAGGGAATAGAAAAGTTGGCTTACTGCTTTCACAAATTAAAAAATGTTGACAACTAAGAAGAAAAATCGTTTTATAAATACTCTTCCACGTAAAAATCAATTGTGTAAAAGTCAATTTTGAAAAAATTGGTACATACTTTCTGTTCATTTGAAACAATGTGCTGGATTTCTCGATATTGCATAAATTTCGAGTAAACATTTAGTTGGTAAAAATACTTTTAATTTATTTTTATTACAAAATTGATATAAAAGGTGACAACCAAAGCGATTCAAAATATGAACATTATTTGATACGCGTCTTTGAAATAAATGAAAGCTGATTAAAATAAAGTCTTTTAAAAAAGGTGCCATCGACTTGGAAGGTTTTCTCCGTGAACCTACAGGAGAATGAGTTGTTGGAGATGATGTTGCACTAACTCAACTTATTTCGTAGCACGTACCACAGCGTAGTCTCTTCTCTCTGGCTCATGGTGCTCTTTGTGGCGCTGGCTGAGTGAGGGTGGGGCTCTTCGCAGCCGCCAATGAACCAACAGTGGAGGCGGCGCCCGCCACGGGAGAGGTTGTTGCATCGTAGATGTCGATGGTTGCCACCGATTCATCTACCAATCCCGGTATGATACGGGCTTTGCCAGTGGAACTCTCCCCTTGATAAGAGGTCTTTCTGGTTGTTGCCGCGGTTACACATATTGGGCTTTCGGTTGTAGAAATAGGTGGAGTGGTTTTTACTGTATCAGTTGATAGAGGAACATCGGAAACAAAAGCATTTACGGTAGAAGATCGTTCGGTAGCTTTTGCAATTTCACTAGTGGAGATCAGAGCTTTTACCATTTCGTTAAGAACGTCAGATAAGCTAGTAGGATTTTTCATATTGGTTACCGATGATTCCAGGCTCAGTCTCAATTTTTGCAGTTTTGTCAATTGCAGAAGTTGAAATGTTAAGTTGTTCAGTTGTCTTTTCGGAAGGCTCGATAGTAGCCTGCGTCGTGCTGGTTTCCTTCGGGACCTGGGTGGCAGGGGGGATGGCAGCCCGAGTCGGTCGCTTGTGCTTGGAAACTCCTGTTTCACCTTTCGTTGCATGTGAATCATCGTTTTCAGGAAGAACAGGTCGAGGGGTAGTTTTACTGGGAGCTTTCGTAATCGCAGCCCGTGAATCTCGAGGATTTGCAGACAACTGAGGCTACGACCGCGCGTGCAGGGCGTACCCAGTGCTCTCAACGCCATCTCCGTTGCCTCTGACTGCGCCGCTGCTTTTGGTATAGTCTGCGAACGGAGATCTGCTTTCCGAGAGTGTTCGGATGTCTTAGGTGGTGGTGCTTGGCTGGTGGTGGTCGGGGTGGGTGCCCTGCGGGTCGCCGCGCTGCCTGCCCGAAAGGCTGCGTTGGTTTGCGGAAGGGACCTTTTGGAGTTGGTCGTGGGTTCTGTTCTGGCCGCATGTCCGGCCGGGTGTCTGTTGGTGAGATGTTCCACGGATTTAACGAGAGCGACTTTGCCTTTTATGTTAGTGGTGCGGGCGAGTCCTGAAGGCTTCACCACGGCCCGTTTCGGCTTCCCCGAGCCTCCCTGGGACTCATCGCTGGGTTTCGTGGATTGAGCTCTTCCAGCTGCTGAACTTACACTCTTGGACAGCGGTTGGTCATAATGCACTGGGCTGCGGGGTGGTTTTTATCGTGGTCTGCGCCGGTGGATTCACACTCTCAAGCAGAGGTTGGTCTGATGTTCTTGACTGCGAGGCGGCGCCAGCTGCCTTAGCCCCTTCAGTTGGTTTCGACGAGGACTTAGCGGTAGCAGCAGAACTTTTTTCATCAGACTTCTCTGTGTTGTCGCTGGCGGGAAAAGAAGTTTCCGTCAATTGTTTATCGGCGTCCAAGGAAGAGGCGGGAAGTCCGGCTGCATTAACTGTTACGGTTTTGCTGCAGGACGAGACGCAGCTGTAGATGTTACCGCACTCGCCAATACTTCAGTCGATGTGGGCGTCGATTGAACATTCTTAATAGTCACCTGGAAGAGTGAAAAATATGATTAGGATGAAATCACATTCAATTTTTAATATAAACGAATTACGGCTACATAATTTGCCGTTTTTTCATTATGTGAATTGAAAGAGTTTCAGCTATTTATTTACACATGTCATATACAGCATCATACATACGTAGAGTATATATATATATATATAATATATATATATATATATATATATATCCCTATGAATGAGAATGTTTATCCCTTCGTAATGTTTATCTACACAATGTAAATTGAGATTAATTATTCTTATTCTAATTATTATCGTTAAGAACTGAGATAGCTGTCTGCCTTAAAATGTAAAGAATTTTGCCTTTTTTGGTCTCTTAGTCGCATCAACCGCAGGTTCTTAGCGACTCTACAATAGTGTGTCTATTTTTTCCCTTGCACATTTGATTTCTTTATGCTTTTAGAGATCAAATCATTTTTGAAAAACTTTGTATCTTTTGTTTATAAATAATTGTCCATAATATAGATTTCTACTTCACAGATCGTAACTCATTCACAAATTAATATATTTTGATAATTCTCTTTTAAATAATGACAATTGTATATCTAGTGAATAAACTGGAATGTAAAAGGTACTGTGAAAAATGAAGATTCAAGATTTGATTATTTGAGAAATATGGTTGTTTATAAATTTATTGTGGTCATGTCTGTTCATATAACAGAAACATTTGGTGACACATTAACTATTCTAGATCATTAATTAGAGCTAATATTGGGATACATGCTGCAAAAATAATTTTATTATCATTTTTTGTAGATTATGATTTCTGGAGTTTGACATGCATGAATGTGATGAAAATTCCCAATTCGGGAAATTGCATCTGCAGTTCACTCTCTAAGGGCTTGACAGTTGACACTCGCTTTGAAAAAACTTGTTTGCCCCAAAACTAAGAAACGTAGTAAAAAACTGTTTGAAGCATTTAAAAGAGAATAAAACATAGCATACGACCCAATAAAAATTGATTAACACATGAAATTTCACGATTTCATCATTTTGAGGTAAACAGCTAGATTAAATGAAGTAAAAGTAGTGTAGTGTGTCGAAACAGAAAGAACGAGTTTAAAAAATAATATTGAATGTCTACGTTTAAATGAGATATAAACATTAGAATCAAATCCCTATGGAAATTTCCCAGACTTCCCATGAATATCACCCTTTAGGTAAAGCAGACTCTCAAGCCTCTATCTGCGTTAGCTCTGATCAAGAGGTTAATGTTTTAATGAAAGTATTGTTTATTCTCCTCTTACGTGTCCGGTGCTAGCGCGGGGCTCGTCGCCGGCCGTCTTCCCTCCAGGAGCCTCTTCCGACTGCTTGAGCGTGGGCGGCGTGGGCAGAGCCACTGCGCACCCCAGCACCACCAGCGCTGCCGCAATCTGGGAACAGCGATACTATGTCTAGTACGCTTCATGTTTAATTGGGGGTATTTAATAAAAAAAAGCATTTTACTGCGATACCAGTAAAATTGAAGAGAAACTCAATAGTAACAGGCTAAATACTAAGAAATGTTTTTCTTTTCAAGAATTCACGTTTGAGATAGGGATTAGTTCAGCAAGAGTAGAAAAACAGATCTGAACACACTCTTATAATAATAGTTACAAGAGTGAAATTTCGCGCCAATATATCTAGTTATAAAATTAGTTAGGGAAGATATCTGTACATTTTGTATTTTGCATAAAGTATTATATGCTCTTTTTAGAGATTTTGGTATATTGTATCAAAGAAGTTCAAGCATTTTCTGAATTTTTATAGTATCATCTCTGGACAACTGCCATCTATTGTAGCATAAAAGTACATTTTTACAATTTCTCACTGCTTTTGCCATCCTATTAGTAAAACTAATTCATACTTCAACAATATTAAGAAAATTACAAACTTTTTCTAAAATTGGAAGTTTTCATTGAAAAATTCGTTGTCATTTTAGAAAATGGTGATGAAACACTACAAAATGAAATTTAGCTCACCACAGGAATCTATTGAGTTTTCCAGCACATTTAAATTTATTTAAGCGCTTCTACTCGCAAATGTAATAATGCCGCCTGGAAGCCGTTGGGACGTCCATAAAAATGTCTTGAAATATTTCAGAAAATTACATTTGTGTAATTTTTGAAAAAATATAAATACACCAAAACGAACTTTACGTCATAACAAACAGTTCAATTAGCACTATCTATTAGAAAACTTTAAAGAAAAGAATTGGAGCCATATTTGAAAATATCGTTGGAGTGTTTCTGAAAATGCACCGAATTTTGTGCTCATTTTAGAAATTGGCCGATTTTCCATAAACTTTATTTCACATTATTTATAGAACAAGCGCTCACAAAATAATAATGTGAAGAAGTCGACGTAAATGTAAGTTTTACAGACGTGAGAGACAAGTCAAAAAAATTAATTTTTGTAGATTTTGAAAAAACGAAATAATACAGCAATATAGCATTAATGTCACGGCATAGGGTTCGTTTGGCACTAACTTTACCAAGAATGTAAAGAAAATATATGGAGCCTTTTTGAGAAAATCTTGTTTTTGTATTTTTTTAAAATTGCAAATATTGCAAGCAATATTGTACGAAAAGTACTAAAAGTTCAAAAATACATGACCTAAATGAAAGAACTATTTATATTGAATTTCATTTGAAGGAAAAATCCATATCTTCAATTTTATAGTTATAGAAAGACGCCGAAAAATTCAAACTTTTGCAATTTTCGAAAATTCAGAGTTAACCGTGATATTCTGACCTATGCCACCTTTATAAGTGTATTTTGCTCTTATCTTGCAGAATTTTAAAGAAAAAATTTGGAGCCGTTTTTGAGAAAATTTTGAAAATGTCCGTGGGTTTCATGTAAAGTGCACCCAAATTTTAAAAATGTTTTTCAAAACTTCAAGGAGAGCCAGGGGATTCTTCAATTTGGAGAAGACCATACGTATAGTTTATGCGCTAGCAGTATTCACAGACGGACGGACGGACGGACATACGGACAGACAGATTCTGGATACATAATGTGTTAGAGGTTTTCTTAGCTTTAGCAACTGGTTTTATGCACCTTTTTCGTTACCTGAGCTGTGCAATGAATTTTTGTTGTGACGAAAATTCGCCATTTTTTCGCCCAGCATTACAAAACTTTTTGTACACTAATAATAATAATAATAATAATAATAATAATAATAATAATAATAATAATAATAATAATAATCTGTCATATAAAACAAATCCACTGTGTTCCGATATTTATATTTGGGGTGAATTGGCGAAGCCGTCCTATATGGGAATCGGGATAAATTTATCAATATTTGGGAAATCGGATGTGTGCTTTTTGCTGGCAGTAACTATCGTTTTATATCTAATAATCAAAAGGAAACAAAGTATCGAATTTTAATGTTGTAATTTGAAATGTGATTTTTTAAAATAGCTTTGAAGTCGTTCGAATTTACACTATTGATGTATTTTTTGTTTAGTAAGTTTGTTAACTTATAATCATCTCTAATGAGGTTTGTTCAAAAATCCATAAGTTTTTAGGGGAACTAAAGTAAGTTTATGATCGAAAACCATACTTAAAAAAAACTGCTGCAATTTCTCAGAAATCTTCCTACAGCAGAAAATTATCTGTGATATTCCGAAATGCTGATTTCGATCAATATATTGAGAACACTACAAAAATATTGATCGAAACAAAAAGTAAAATATCGCTTGGAATGAAATGTCCTTTATTATAAAAAAAGGATTTTTTTCGTAATTTAGCAACTAGATTTATCCACCTTCTGGTTATCAGGACCCGTCAATTAATTTTTTTGTGCCGAAAACCGCCATTTTTTTGCGCAGCATTTCATAACATTCTCTATACTACGCATATTACTCCGTATATACGTACATATACGAGAAAGTAAAAATTATTTTATCTCAAAAAGCATGGAGAAATCAAATGCACAAGGAAATCATAACAGATAAAAATTATTGATTTTTTTATCAGGAAAACAACTTCTTTAACTTCACAATTTTGTTAAATCTCTTTCTTTTCGACATCTGTGGAATTCAATTCTGAATTTCTCTTTTGACTTCTTTCTTCTTCTTAACCTTTCGAATTAATAGGCTTCAGAAAAGCTTTTGCTTTTAATAGACTCCTAAATAATTAAGGGGTGCCAAATACCTCGATTGTTTTTATTTTACAAGACGAAAAACTGGGGGCCCGCGTTAGGAACTATATTTGGGAAGCTCGAATTAAGCACCAGCATGTTTATATTCCAAATGCCAATAATATTTTTACAAAGCAAGTAAAATAAATTATATTTTCTTACATCAATTGCTTGTAATTCCCTTCAAAATAATGTAATGGTTAGAAGACTGTCCACACTAATGGACGTTCGACTAAAGTAAAGATGAATGCACTACGGATTGACTGAGTCTGGTCTTGCAAAGAACTAGTAATTTAAGTACGTTTATAGTAGACAATAACACTCTTCTATAGAAAAAAACAACAAAACGCTTAATTTATTTATTTGCTATTTTTTATAAACTATGTTTATATTATTCGGTTCAGCTTTTGACATCAAATTGGCCATATATTTAATTACAAAATTAGATGTCAAGATGTAAGACAGTTTTAAAGTAAAGTAATATTCAAAATAGATTAGGGAACTCTTATGTTTATTAATAATAAAGTAAAATTAATTATTTTAAATCGAAAAGGGTTTTAGTTTAAAATAGTTTCAAAATAATATTAGTACTACTTGTCGCAACGTATCTTCAATGTGCAAATAAAGACTCTTTTTGCGAAAGTTTACAATTAAAAAAATACTTCGCATTACATCTAAAAGTTGACATTTTGCAAGGATTTGCTAATATTATAGCAATCTAGTATGTATAATTTTCAGATTTTTATCCCCAGTCCCCAAAAGAGACATTACTGTTGAAAATTTTAAAAAAATCCAAATTCAATTTTAAAGAGGTGTAATTCTAAAGGGTACGTTACTTATCAATGATTCTTTACAAAAAGTAACTATACTGTCAAGTCTTAAGAACAAGGAAAAAATGATGTTTGAGATTCTATTACTTCTTGGAGAAATGACTCTCTGAAAATCGAACTTAGTTTGTCGCGTTGCAAGAATTTGGTCATAAATATTTCTCAAAGAAAAACACAGAAGTTAGGTAAATAATATTTCTATTTGTAGGCAAAAGTATATTAAAATCAACACCTTTTTTCTAGAATGCTATGACAACCCTCAGGCTGAATAATTTTGAAAAGGGTACACATGTCTACAAACGCAGTAGCGCACGGCGTAAAACAAAATGGCCGCCATTTATGAAGCCAAAAACAATAAAACTTGGTCAAATGAAATTAATTAATAAAAGGTGTTTTGAGCAGCCAAACATTAGGGAAATTTATGCCTGGCTCATGAATTTTGTTCGTGATGGTGCAGCAACCAGTTTTTTAAATTCTGGAATTTTAAAATGGATTGACCCTAATTTATTTTGGGAAGGTGCATCAAGGGTGAACAGTAAATATTTTGCAGATGCGTGAAGTGTACACTTCTTAAAACTTGTGGTGATAAAAACCGCACATACTTTCTCGCCCTTTAGATACAATTATGTAATAATATGACACCGTATTTCAGTGAAGCAAAATAAGATTTATAACTAGTTATTTTGACTTATTTGATCATTATGCCTTTTATTTATTCTACTTTCTTGTATCATAACTTTAATAAGTCGAATTCACAAAAATTACACGTTAACTATTACACGTTACTCCATGTCTGAACATATATTGCTGAATGTTCCAAATTCTCAAATTTCCGTCGCTAGGTCGCGTCGTCTTTCAAGGGTTTATGTTACATAGTATACGTAATCATTTTTGAACTACATTTCATCATACATCTACAAGGTTTGAAAAAATATTATTGAAAACTAACTACTAAGGATACCCAAGAAGGGTCCGTCAGAAAAATACATACAATATTTGAAGGGAAAAAACATACTGAATTTAGGGATGTTTGAACCTACAAGATTGCTCCTCAATATTCATTCATTCATTCATTCATTTAGTCAAAAACAGTCAAAAATGTATGTGACGTATGGGGGGAGAAAATCATCTGCGCACTCTTTCTTGAGTTTCAGAATTCCTTCCCAACAATTTAACTATTAATAGTTCAAAGATGACAAATAATAATGATAATAATAATAATAATAAAAATAATAGAAAAATAATAATAACAAATTTAAAAAAGCGTGGGATTAACATGTCAAAAACTAGATATTTTCGTTGCAAAATTATAGAAAACTTATTTTTAACGGTAAAGGAACAAACAGATTTGATTTTTCTGTATTGTTAACAAAATAGAAACTCACCCTAAGCTCTACTACCACTACAAGCAAAGGAAAGTTCAACAAAACGTGTGCATAGTGAAGCTACATTTACGTCCAGAAGCAAAGCAAGGGGCCATCTCAGCATTTGCTCAATGGATCAGGGAAACTGGACAAAAACCCGATCGAGATGGGGGTCATTGACCCGGAAGTACATTATTGTTACAGGCATATTGAGTCTTTTTTTTAAATTATACAATGCAAATGTAAACTAATTTATTATACTATATCATTGTTTTAATAAAGCAAACATTATTTTCTTTTAGACGATCAGTATGATCTCTAATTGTATAGAAACAGTTATGCAGCAGAAACGATTTTACTTTTAACTAAAATTTGTGCACCAATTTTAATTGTTTAATTTCATCTGGCAATGCGTTGTAAAGTAACGTACATGTATTGTATGTGCGTTCTTGTAGTGAGCTGTTGATACTGACACTTGATGAACATGATTTCTTTGATTTCGAAGTTCAAAATCTCTCCAATTATGTACACAGTAGTGTGGCCAAAGTAACACATATGCGCGATGTACACTGTGATAATTTCAAGGTAGGTAGTAATATGTAATTAAAGTTATTATTATCGTACCCATGCGAGAACTCTCGCATGTTAAATCCCATCCTCTCCTTATTTTTCCTTTTCCATATTGCTTGTAATGTATATTTTTCTTCAAGATATTTTTATCCTCCGCCACTTGTTCTGTATGTCACCTTGTAATCGATAACAATAAAATACACCGTCGATACACCCTATTCTTATGTAACATTAATTCCGAGCAGAAAGGTACACCCGTGTAATTAAATCGCGTAGAATATCAGGTAATTAGTTTAATTTCACATACAATTGCAGGTTCTATGGGTTCGGAACAGGTGGGGTAGAATCAAGAAGCCTCGAATCAGCAAAGTGCAATCGAATGGTCAAGACGATCTCATCCTATAGATCACAGTGTGAGAAATGTTTCTTTGAGGGCTTTGACTTCAAAATTTTAATTTTAAAGGCTCTTTTAAAATCGCTGTGTAGGAGTTATTTAACGATATGTAGTCAGATATGCGGCTGAGAGCTGCGTGTTGCATTTCACATGAATATTTAGATTTTTTAACAAATACTTCATATTTTTAAAGTCAAAGTGCAATTCACCACGTCTCCGTAAAATTCTCTTGATTAAAAGACCTCATTTATAAAGATTGGTTGAGTGTGAGAGCAGCAAAAGGAATGTTTAAAACTGAAATTATATAGAAGACCATGTTCGTACAAATTTATGGTACTCCCTTTTGTACTTTCTCGTTATTAAGAACTTGATAAAAAGAGTTTTTTGTAAAGCTGGACGAAAGCAAGGCGAATTTTTGGACGAAAAACTCACTTTACATGGCCCTTGCAACGAAAGAGTGGATAAATCCAGTTTCTAAATTTAGAAAAAAATACTCCAATGGTCGTGAATCCAGAATCCATGTTTTGTAAGTCCTTGATACCTTAAAATCGACTGACGGCAAAACGTCTGTCTGTGAACAATGCTAACGGCTAAAACTTTCAGCCGAATTTTTCCAAAATTGGTATTCCCAAATCAATTTGACTGATGTCGCGGCTCTTTGAAGTTGAAACCGATATTTTAATTTTGGAGAGTACTTTACATTAAGCCCCAAGGACATTTTAAAAATTTTCAAAGGAATTGCCCTATCGATTTTGATTAAATTTTGTTTTTGGATAGTTTGAAGAACAATTAAGAGAAAAGCACAGGTTTCATGCTGATCACAAACCCTGATATTTCGAAATTTGAAAAAATTCAAAATTTATTCGGCGTCTACAACTACAATTTAGAGATAACTTTTTTTCGTAATGAAATGTGCTCATCAAACACAGATATTCAAATATGGTCATGTCGTAGTCACCCGCTCTTAAAATCCTGTGTTTCGTTATCGTAATTTTAGTGTTTGGATGCTACGTAAGTAGGAATGTGTATATTATTTCATATTTCCCTGTTCCTTCCGTACATAGGAGCTACGTTTACAAATCAATTTCATGGAAATTATTTAAAATATATTTGAAATAAATATGAAATAAAGATTGCTAGCCTTAAGTACCCCACTTCCAATTTACGCACTTCGATACGACGTAAGTTAGAATTTCCTATATTATTTTATAATTAATCTGATGCGTCATTTTAACAGTTCAATTAGCACAACGCGCTGGAAAAATTTGAAGAAACAATTTTGAGCATTTTTGAGAAAATGTCGTTTGAGCGTTTCTGAAGATGCGGAATTTTGATCTCATTTTCAAATCAAAAACTGTTGAGTTTTCGAGAAACTTTATTTGAAATTATTTAAATATAATGTACTCATAAATATAAAAATGTGAAAAAATCATCCTTGATATAAACATTAACTATAGTAAGTAAAAAATCAAATAAATTACATTTTTCTAATTTTTGATAAAACCAAAGGATAGGGCAATATGCCGTTAATGTCATCCTAGAGGGTGCATTTAGCACTATCCTTATCAAACGTTTTAAGAAAAAATATGGAGCCGTTTTTTAGAAAATCTACTTTTTGTATTTAAGTAGAAAATCTACTTTTTGTTTTTAAATAGCTAATATTGCACGCCACGCAATATTGCTCAAAAACTACTAAAATTTTCAAAAAATCTACATGATCATAATGGAAGAACAAATTATTAACATAAAAATTTATTTTCAGAAAAAATCTCTATCTTCAATTTTGTAGTTGTAGGAGATGCCCAAAAATTTCAAACATTTGCAGTTATCGAAAATTCAGAGTTAACAGGGAATGTCGGATCTGTGCCATCTTTATAAGTGTATTTTACTCTATTTTTACAAGAAAAAAATTTGTAGTTGTCTTGAGAAAATTTTGAAAATATACCAAGGGATTCATGTACCCCCAAATTTTAATTAACGTTTTTCAAAATGTATTAAAGAGACAGAAGGGACGTTTAAAAAACACTTTTTCGGTATCTAGGGTTCCCAAAACGTGTATTTCCGTTGAAATCTCGAAATCTATTTTTCGCATTACATAACATTGTCTGTACTACATATACTTACTCCGTATACACATATGTATAGGAGAAAGTATACAAATAAATTGCCAACATTTCACGAAAAATTACGCGAAAAGTACTTAAATTTTCGAAAAATTGTACATGACCTTATTTCAAAATCTATCTTTAAGGAACGGATTCCATTAAGGAGAAAATCTCTATCTTTAACATTTTAGATGAATGTTGACATGAAGAAGTTTTGCAATTTTATAAATATCAGGGTTTTCAACGAACATGAGACCTGCACTCTCCTCTTCTACGTCATTCACACTATCCAACATTAAAACAATAAAAAACGACGGAGACATTTTTTGAAAATCTTGAATATGTTCCGGCGTCTTCTTGGAAAAATTAAAATCGGCTTCTCCAAAATTAAAATATCGGTTTCGAACTCAAGATGCCGCGACATCGATTTGGGAATATTAATTTTAGAGACATATGATTGAACGGTTTAGCCGCTAGCGTTGTTCACACACAGACGGACTGACGTTTTAGCCGTCAATCGGTTTTTGGTAGCAAAGACCAACAAAACATGGATTCTGGCTCTATACTCCACGTGTTAGAGGATTTTTTCTTAATTTAGCAACTGAATACGAGTTTTTCTGCCAAAAATTCGCCTCTTTTTCCTGCAGCATTACATAATTTTCTCTCTGCTGCGTAAGTGGTAGCGAGAAAGTAAAAAATTGGAGAATTTCAATATAGATTAATATCATGGAAATAAGTACACGGTATTTTAAAATCTAAATATTGTTTCATTAAATTCAAGATACAAAACAATTAATCTTGCTTGAAATATAGACAAACTTATAAATGAAGCTTCCAGAAAAGTGTTTCAATAACTCATGTGGTTCTCTCTTCTCGTTCTACTTGTGGGGGGGACGAGTTACAATATATTAAGTAGAGTGGCTGAAGCGCCTCCATCTTTACAGCACATTGAAGCTTTTTTCGGTCAAATCTACGCTCTCTTGAGAATTCTAGTATTACATTTGGCGCTGGGTAAGGCCGGATATAACTCCTCTTACTCTATGTTTCAATACCAAAATCATTTTAAAACGAAATTACAATGTGAGAAGAACGAATTGCAAAACTCTAGGAACATGTTTCCTTGCGTCAGTTATTGTCATAAAAATGGAAGCTGTTTAAATGTTATGGTAGTAAGCAAAACGATTGGAAGTGAATGTTATTGCAATAAGAAGAAAACAAACAGATCATAAATAAGGCGGCAAACTTGAAAAATGATATATTTATGATTTGACTACTTATATTTTTACAGTTATAGTCCGAACATACTGAAGACATTGTGCATATTATTATTCTAACCACTCAGGCGCGGCTCGTCATTAATGGCTGTAAGATGGAGCCTCTCCTATAGAAATCGCTCCCTCAAAATGAAATTAAAAAATATATTTATAAATTATTTATTTAATAATAACGGATTTCTGAGTTACATTATGTAACAATCATAAGTTTTTTCTTTGTCAATTCGATAACCGCCGTTCGAAACGCATTTGAAGCTGTTTACACAGAGGAGAAAAGCGTTAGGCTCCCACTTCATTTCACCATAAGGCCTATGTAAAATGAGGTGTGACGTCATGCATTTACTGCACAGGGATACGAATGCTGCAGTGACGAAGGCTGCAGTGAGGAAGCCTTCAAGGGTGGGTCCTATTATCTGAAGGAGAGCATGCTCACCAGACAGCATTACTATGCAGCGCAGCGAGTAGCATTGCGCATCAACTAGTTTCCCCAATAGGCAGTAGGAACGCTACTCCTTTAGGCATGTTTGGAAGGGATCATAAATAGAAATGCAAAGCATGCAGTGCAAAAGAATTCAATTCGACTCATTTTCAGCCTTCCTCATTTAGCAAACCACGAACCGTAACTATAACTACCAATATAATTTAAATACAGATAAACGAAAAGAAAAGAATATAGAAAGGTCTGGGACAAACAACACGTCGATTCGAACGGTTCTACTCGTCACCTTCAGGCACCTTTCACCTTACATGGCGGCCCCTACTTCGGCGAGCGTCTACCAAGAGCGCTGAAACTATAGGCTCAGCCTTTCTTCTTTCTAGGTTTTATCCAGCCGACACCGGTTACCCTTTGCGTCCCGATGGGACGCATATTCGACCATACACTAGACACCAACACACTTGCGGGCTCCTCTGATCTGGGGTCAGCAGAACGCGAGGCCCTTCGCGACATCACAAATACAAAGACAAGGGACAAACAACCATGCCCAAGGCGGGACTCGAACCCGCGACCCTTCGGACCGAAACGCTGAGTCGGTCTCTTAGGCCATCTCGGCCATCCAGGACGGCCTCAGCCTTTCTATGAAGTATATTCTAGCTCGTTGGGGGCAAGGAGCAACCTATTGGTATCCACGCATTGCGTTCACAATGCTTCAAAATGACGATATTACGGTGAGAAAGTGGCCCACCGACACCCACTATTCTGGCACACCGGCAAAAAAGTATGGATGACATACGAAATTGGCTGCACATGGCGGCACAAACTGAACAGCAAAATGTAACATACAAACAAATAGATTTTTCTGTTCGTCGATAATGCTCCATGTCATTTCAAGGACAAACTTTCAAATATATACTAATATAAGACAGAAGTGCGTTGTCTTACAGCGCGGTAATCTCTGAATCTACTGAACCAATGCCGATTAAACTTTTGTGCTAGCATCCTTTAAAGCCTTGGAGTACTATAGACTATGATTTAAAAACATAAACAGTAATATATTTTCAAAATAATTACTTTTCTGGTCATTTTTCGCCCAGCTTATCTGTGATGTATCACAGATTCAAGAGTGCATCAATGCCAATAGTTTAGCTGCGCGCCACCAGAGGATGATGTCTGAGATCTACTACTGATTTCATCAATGTCCAGAATTAGTAGAGAATTCATTTGGAGTTTGAATGAGTTATGTAATTTCCTGGTGAACATTTGAAAAGCTGTAACTGAAGTAGTAAAGAATGTCAATGTTCATGCATTGCCTTTTGTCCGTGTTATATACAAAGTGTCAAGAAATTATTATGTGTTTGAAAGTGTTTAGTAATTGAGGTAGGTTGAAAGAATAAAAAGTACAATAATATACAGTAATCTACAATGTGTATGTATGTATATATATATATATACATACATACATATATATATATATATATATATATATATATATATATATCATTATGATGAATTGATTTACCTGAACAAATAAGTTTTATACTACATGTTACTAGCACATAGGGCACATTAAACATCTATATTTTTGTCGTCTTCAGAATTATAAAAACTGGTAATTATGTTTCAGAATAGATACAAATATTTTCATTTATTTTTATGATTATGATTCATCAATTACGTTATGACATCTATAACTATTACTCCGGATCTACCTACTATTGTATCCGTGCATGAACTTCCGCATGTTATACTCAGCTTAAAACAGTAAGTCCCTTCAAGGTCACGAGTTGACAGATCAATTTTAAAACTATATTTATGAATACAATAGAAGAAAAAATGTAAGAAATCAGAAATTGTTTTATAAACTGAGGATTTGAAGGGGCTGATTTACCTGAAGGAGCAATGCATGACAGAAGAATGGAAGTTATCGAGGATTTGGCTAAAGTCAGATTTATGTTTACGTTTATAATGTAGACGAGTTGGTCGACTGTTTCGCTGTTAATGAAACTAGGGATGGTTTCGGAAGTTATTCCCGTCAACAACGATGAAGAAAGTGACGGAGAAGTAAAAGTTTTCAAGTTGAACAATTATTATTACTTGCTGCACTCTTCAGTGTCAGAAAGCATAGAGTTACTGGAAACTGAACTGAAAACTGACAAGTTAATAAATATGTTAGGTAAGATTGACAAAGAAGATGAAAATGTTATTGTGGTTGAACATGTGAAGAAATAGAATCAGAAAATTGTATCAGATTTTATGGTCAAAATAAATAAAAATTAAGGTAAGAGTATAATATTTACAATAGTTTTTTGGATGTTAATGAATTGAATATTATTTATAGTTTTTATTTAATGAACTAATAAATACATAATATATGTACGTATGTATGTATTATTCACATCCATGTTCAGAATACATACTAATAAGGGAAAACTCTCCATGACAACCACTTCTCAAGACGTCAATTTTATGTGCAATTTTGGGTGGCCGGCATAAAGAGGTTTTACTGTATATGACACCAGAAGAAAATATACATGGGTTTATAAGAAATAATTGTTGAATGGGAACATTTCTAAACAAAAGAGAAAATGAAAATATATTGTAATATTTGACCAAACTGGGATAATTCGTAATCGCTAAAATGAATCATACCTTCTTTACTAACGCAAATTCGATTTCATTTTTAGTATTAAATTTGAAGTAATTCATTCATCAAATCCTCTTTTAATATGTGAATAGTGGAAAATACCGGAAATGCTTTCATTATCCAATGAATGCTCCACATCCCTAATCACATATTTCAGTTCAATATGATTTTCACTTGTTCACTACACTATTAACGTCAATATATGATTATTTACTTCCCTCGTTTGATATACAGAGTGAGTCACGTAACTTTAGCACCTCCTGTAACTTTTGAACGATTCATGTTATTGCAATGCAGTTTTCACAAAAGTGCATGAGGGAATGGGGCTAATTGACACGTGTATTTTCTTTATATTTTACAACTTGTATTTTACGAGATATTTGAGATAACTTTGGTTTTTCAAATGGAACAATACATATTTTTTAGTCTATCATGACGAGCGTAAAAAAATTCAATGATATGATGTCATATGTTAGATTAGCATTTTTTTGAGTAATTGTGATTTTTTGCGTCCCAAGTTTAACGGATATTTTGAATGTACTAACTGCCCGCCACGCAAGGCCACGCAACGCAATTTTTCCTGAACTCTGTTTTCCATCCTTCCGCATTTTCAGATTTTTTTAAGGATTTAAAATACGGATTTGTCATAAGTAGTATGTATTTAAATATTATTATAATTTCATTTAAAGGGGTGTCATTCCACAAGATATTAATGGGACCTTGGAAACTAAACACTATAAGTATAAATTATTCAGATTGTACAAAGGAAATTGCATATTTCCAGCAAATAGTTTTTTGTTAATGAGAATATAATAACACCTTATGAAAAGAAAAAATGCAGGAAGATAATGATAATAACTATCCCTATGTTTCTATCGCTAAACAATGATTATATGCTTATTAACGTTAAAATTGTTTGCTCAAAATGTGTAATATTCTTTGTACGATCTGAATGATTTATCCTTATTGTGTTTAGTTTCAAGATCCCATTAACATCCTGCGATATAAAACCCTTTGAATGAATTTGAAGTAATAAACAATTTTATTACAATACATACTTTTGACAAACCTGTATTTTCAATCCTTCAATTCCTTCAATCAACGAAAGACAAAAAATCAGAAAACGCGGAGGGATGGAGAGCAGAGGTCAGGAAAAAACTGCAACAGTTTTGTGAATATTTGCAATATTTATCGTATCTTCAAATACTAAAATCAGCTTCCCTTCCCCGAGCGCGCCTTTGCTGGTGGAGCGCTGCGTGGCCTTGCGTGGCGGGCAGTTACATTCAAAATATCCGTTAAACATGAGACACAAAAAATCACAATTACTCAAAAAATGCTAATCTAACATATGACAATATGAATATCATTGGATTCCCTCTTTTACGCTCGTCATGACAGACTTAAAATATATATTAGTTCCACTTGAAAAAAAAAGTTTCCTCTACATCTCGAAAAATACAAATAAATATAAATGAATCCTTATCAATTGGCCCCATTCCTCATGCTCATTCAACTGCATTGTAATGCGAACCGTTCAAAAAGATTGAAGTCTGATCACAATGACTCCTGTATAGAAAAATGATAAGTAATAGCATCATCTGCAATTCAAGTACTCACCACAGGGAACCTCATAGCAGAACCCCTTCGCGACTCTTCGCAGGCAAAACTTAATTCCGGAGGACGAGCAGCCCTTTTATTCCTCCCTCCCGGGCGCGTGGGGAGGCGGTGGGGGTGAGGGTGGGGGCGGCTGGACGGCTGGGGGGGGGGGGCGAGAACGCCGGCGAGAGGCGAGCAGCGGGTGAGAGGGAACGGAGGTGGGCCATTGAAGTTTCCTGACCAAGGATGGCAACAGAAATGAAACTATACGTTTGTTTCTGCGCCGCTGTAACAAAATTATTTTTGCGTGAGTTTAGTTTCCTTACAAGTAACGAAACGAAAGTCTGTGCGAATTTAGTTTCGTTACAGAAGAACAGATCCTTGAGGACAGTTTCGTTTCGTTTCGTGTCGTTACTCAAATTAAACGAAAGTGAATTTCTTTGCATTGGGTAAGAAACTTTATTTAGTTTCGTTATCAATAATTGTTGAAGCAGAAGTAACGAAAGTCGGGAGAGATCCATTCAGAGGATTGGGACTCCATACTACATTTCTGTACATACTATTTTGTTTCAGAACTACCTAAACACAAGTAATTATCTGTACCTTTTCGTCTACCCTCTATTGATAATTGCATTACTTTTCAAATGATTTCTGGCTCTTAGTCAATTTTTACTCGCAATACTCATCATGCTGCATACACAGTTTGACATGAAATTTGAGTCACTATTGTTTCGTATGGATTACAGCGGAAATATCTCAAATACGAAGGAGGTCTTGTTCCGCCAGAGTGACGTAAAATAATACAGCTGTAAGACAACTGCGCGCGGCGATTCACGCACTTCGATATACGGGAGGGTTTTGCACATATTAACATAAGTTCATATATTTTCATATTCTTTTATAAAATCAGCCAATGTAGCATGTTGAGCTTAACAGTGAAATATTAAATAATAATAATGCATCTAATAATTAAAGAGCTTAAAATTTTCAGTAATTCCTTAAATATTAGGGTTTTTTAAAAATTAGAGAGAATTCACATTTGGAAAGCAAGTTAAGAAACTTAATATTTTTAATTATTTATATGAAGAATAGACCCACTCTTCGGTCTTAAGGCTCTCTGACGGGGCTGTGTGTCCCGCGAAGCGAACGGGGGCGCGAGAGGGAAAATGAACTGTTGGATTTGTTTGACAGATGACCTTCAGACCTCGATGGTCTGTGGGAAACGCACCTCGTTTCAGTATCCCCTCCCCTTCCCTCAAATTTTCAAAGACGTTTACACTGAATGATGGATAATTTATTGGAAACTTTTGTAAGATGTTATTTAAATTAACCTTTTTATTTCACAATTATTAAACTACAATATTATTGTGGCTTATTTATTTATTGACAAAAAATTATTATCAATTAGCCGAAACATTTACGATTTTTTAAATTCTGTGTTTCGACAGCATTATCTATATTATTCGATAGTTTATTTGTATTCTCTCGATAGTTTTTCATAGTCATACTATCTAGGTTTAACGCGCACTACTATATAGCCGTTCTGCAAATCTGTGGTCACGTGGTTTCCGCCCTCGAACCAGCTTCAAATTCTTGTTACATTTTGAAAACCGTTGTTTCGGCAGCGCGAGGAACGTTATGCAACGTCTATCAACCGGTGTCGGATTTCTAGCGCGGCCGTTCTTTCACGACTGATTGCAATTCGTTGGTCTCTGTAGTTTGAAGTGCAGTGACACGCGTTCATATTATACACGCACGTTTTCTTGAGCCATGAAATACGTACCCCCACTCCTTTACGAACAGTAGTTGAATCAAGAATAAATGATAGGAACGATTGTTGTACAATAAATCTGATAACCAGAAATGTTCGCTCCCGAGTAATAGAAACTATTTTGCACCGAAAAACGAACTAAAAATTGATATAAAACTTCTTTTGGCAAAATAACCAAACTCCCCACTCGTCTCGCAACTAGGGAAGCCAGGGCTCAAGAAAACGTGAGCGGACAATAATAATTCTACCGACGTCCATTGTAAGGATATCGTACACTAATGATATTATTAAGGAAACTGAAAAAGAAACTTTCATTGGGTGCACATGATGCCATTGTGTTACATACTTTGTTTGTTTGTTAAAATGTTTTATTATATCCTATAATTGTGAACATTTTTTCCCCAAAACACAAAGTATGTATTTTTTTATTTATCGTTGTATATCGAGGTTTCATTTTAAGGCACACATATCTTTGCTAAAATTGTATTCGGATTATTCAAGCGTGTATTCGACCTCCTGGTCTGTCCGAACCTGTAAACATACGTTTTGCCGCCTCGCCTGCCCTCCGAGATAATGGACACTGCCGACATTCGGGCTGATAGCAGAGGCGTGGCACACGAGTAACGGCCGTAGTGAGGTCACGAAAGGTCTCAATATTAATAGTCGCCAAAACACTACTTGCTAGGTATGTTACTGGGAGCGAAACTAAACCTCTTTTGTGAAGTCATTAATTATAAATAACGAATGTGAATCTTGAATACAACTCCTGGATAGAAACTGAACTCCCATGATGATATAGTTTCTTTCCTGTAAAGAAACTAAATTCCCAGCTGCTGTAAAGAGCTTTCGTTACAGAGGCAGTTTCGTAACTAGTCAATAGATTTCTTCGCCGCGCTTCAGATTTTAGTTTCGTGACGTACTTAAGTTTCTACGCACGAGAAACAGTAACGAAATGCTTAATTTCGCTTAGTTTTGTTTATGTTGCCATACTTGTTCCTGACACGTCAAGTGCTAAGGCACTACTCTCGGGTGGTGGCAGTGTTCCCCTTTGGATGATGAGATCCGGCGCCGACCTTCATGTCGGCGTGCGGGGATTTCGCACTCCAGTCGAAACAAGCTCTAAGCTCCCGACGGTCTCTCAACCTGTGGTGGTGAATTGCGTGTGTACTGCGCTTTTCACAGAGCTGCGTTTGAAGGATATAGTAGACTGTTTCGGTGTCATCCAATCGGAAAGTTGAACGTCATCATTACGACATCACTGTAGTGACATGTAAGGTTCCGATTGGACAACACCATAACAGCTGATCAAATG
Source organism: Teleogryllus oceanicus (assembly GCA_964035755.1). Lineage (NCBI taxonomy): Eukaryota > Metazoa > Arthropoda > Insecta > Orthoptera > Gryllidae > Teleogryllus > Teleogryllus oceanicus. Next base: position 7,976,677 of record CAXIVR010000013.1, on the reverse strand, counting down.
TCAGCGACAGCAAAGTAAAAACCGCAGTTTAAGTGTGTGTGTGTGTGTGGAAGGGGAGAGAAGAATGCAAGAAAAAGGAAGGGAAGATCGCGCTTGGCTCGTGGGTCCTTTGTTAGGGTAATGCTCGACATTCGCTTCCGATTCATCGGAGAAACCACGGAAAACCATTGATCAGAGCAGCCAACCGCTAGAATTCTCCAGACAGCGGCTGATTTCGACATAGCGACGCAACTAGCGATGCGACAAAAATCATTCACCGTCGAGACTTGACTTCCGGTCATAGGCACTACGAGAAAAGTCATCGGCAATGCTGACTGTGAACTAAATCCAACCGATGGAGGCGGGCCGGGTGGCGGGGGCGAGGGGGAGGGTGGCACATCCGCTTGGGCTGTTTGTGCGTTGCGAGCACGTCGCCCGGGGGAGGGGGAGAGGAAGGCTAAGATGCGCCCCCGTTGTGGGGAACCCCGCCTCCGCCTTTCTCCTGCACGCGCCTTTCCCCGCACGAGAAGGAGAAAGCCTATTTCTCAATCTCCTGTTCTCCATTACCTATTGCTCACTAATATAACGCTTAAATTTTAGGAAGGGAAGAAATTTTTGCATAAAAGGATGCCTGTCATTCATTGCTTGTGACTCATTTCATTTATTTTATTTGAAATAGTATTAAAAAACGTATTAAAAGCAATTGAAGATTCAAAAGCGCACGAAGTCAATTTTATCATCTATCTAACCAGATATGAATGGAAATAATATATTTCCGAAAAGTACTTTGTCGAGAAGTTATTGAGCCGAAATTTGTTTTCCAAAATGTGTTTTTATTTAAAGATATAAAAAACGCTTCTGCTGAAAAAGCGTTTTCTGACTTCATGCGTTTTGGAATCGACATGTTCAATTGTGTTTTGAGCAATAATGTTTGATTGCTATTTTGTAGTGGTAGAAAAGCACACCCAACAATTATATTATCATAGTAGGATATATTTGAGAAAACGAAAAAAAAAAATCATTTATATTTAAAAGAAAATGTTGCCATACTATTTTCACCCTTTCTTAATATGAAATGTTATCTGAAGAACCCAATGCAAAGTTTAATTTTAGTCATTTGAGCGGAATTTATTTCTAAAGCGTAAGCAATTCGAAAACGTGATGTTGTCCTTGATATAAAATTTTCTTTGAATAGTTGAACTCAAATTATACAGGTTTAAATAGGTGGAACAAATTCAATACCCTGCTTCGGCAAACATTCTCTACGACAAATTCGCTTAGATATATCAAGCAACTGCTCGGCTTTACACACTCGATACTACTATATCAAAAGATCAATGTTAATAAGACTTATTCCAATATTAGTGTTAATATGTATACTCATTATATATATTTTTTGAGAATAAAGTAGTGTTTCGCCAAACATTTTCGTTTCAGTGTTTGTTTTCAATATCTTCTGAAGATGAACTGTTAATTATTAGAGAAACGTTAATTCATGTATTTTCCATAATTTCCTAATAAATACTTTTGAAAAGGCAATATTTTTACACGTTACATTGTTGCTTAAATAATAAACAGAATAAATTAAAATGAGTATGTTTCTAATTTGTATTGGAATGATTTACGTTCGTCCAAGTCAATTATCATTTCCTATAAATGAAAAAAAGAAAAAAATACCAATAGAATGATATAAATTATATTCGAAGAGACAAATGACGGCAGCGCCGCGCACGAACATTTTTTTAAAATTAAATGAATGGGCGGAAAAAAGGGAAACGTGACACAAACAGTTGATAGAGCACGGTTTTTGAAATCGTTTGAAACAACAATTATCAAAATCAGACCAGGAGTTCGATTAATTTCGAGTATTTTAGTAATCCTGCATTTCGGCGGAATGAAAAAGAATATGCAGGCGCCATTGTTGCCGTGAAGAAAGTAATTACGAATAGTGTTTTTCGTAAATATTAAGAGAACGCCTGAAGGGAACGGGTTAGCATTTGGCAGAATAAAAGAGCACAAGCTATCAAATTGTTTTTAAAGTAGTCACGATTTTGGAGGTCGCCTAGGAGGCGAGATATAAATTAAGTGCTATATTTTCATTTAGATAAATATACGAAACAAGAGACATATTGTTGTGACGTCATGAGAAGATGGCAAGCGGTGATTTGCAATGTTTAAATAATAAGAAGGGGCCTGAGAATTCGCCTGAGAGGCGAATCAGACGATACGATAATTATCGTAGGAATTTTGGACACGATGTAGAAGCAACCACAGGTCAGGAAAACGCTGATAAGTGCGAAGAATAAATATTTTTCGTTTTGCTGTTCCGCGCAATAAGCGGGTGATCCACGAAACTATATAAGCTGGAGGACAACAATGCCAGTCAGTCAGAGATGAGATGAAGTGTTGCTCGGAGCGTGAACGCGAGATCCGTGTTAGAGGTTGCAAGAATTTTTTAATTATTGTCATGAGTTTATAACTTAAAAACATTTTATTTATTTGACGGCGCGCGAACTGTGTAAAAAAACGCGCACGTAAATTGATAAACAGGGGCGATATCAGAGAGTTTTATTATTATCGCGATGTAAACAATATTTGTCGGAAATTTTGCGTGTTGTGTTTAATAACACGAATGCCAACGCTATTCTGGCTTGACATTAAAAGGGGGAATGCAAGTAAAGTTTTCTACGTAAATAACATGGTGTATCGGCGCGTAGTGATTTTGAACATTCGGCGGGAGTTGTAATGCGGGATAAATCGAAACAGTTATAAACTTGTGTGTGCTAAAGCGAATTCCGCGGGTGAAAATAGTTTTGCGCGATGGTGATGTCCATGGAGATGGCGGTTGCCGGAGCAACAAAAAACAGGGAAGTTCAATGACTAATTTGTTTTGGCTACTACGAAGTCGCATTCATGTAGAACATCAAGTCATGTTAAACTTGTATAGATTAAGAGTCGATAAGGCAATAGTTCAGAATGCGCATTCGGTATGAGTGAAATTTTTAAGTTTTTCAGTGTGAATGGTTTTTCTTTTAATTTTTTGTGTCAATTGAATGTTTTTATGTTGTCATTGAAGGATGTTTTGTTTTCTTGTTTACGTGCTTGTTGTCAGTGTTTAATGAAAGGAAGCAACAGATAGCAACAAAAGAGAAACGGATAGAATAAAGCACGATGAACTGGTTTGTGTTTATCAAAGTAAAACCTCTCAATGACGATATTGTGATTCCGATAATTAGATGCTGACCCACGCGCACGTTGCACGAGTACCACGTTCGGTCCCTGTACAGGGGCCACGACAAGTTCACGCCCGCATACATTTTTAGAATTATGAAAAGTTAGCCAGTAAACGGACATATTAAAGTATATAATAGAGGGAGTAGACGATTTTGTTACAGTATGTATAACTTTGTATAAAATATAATATATCGTAAATTTTGGAAATACAACACAGACACTACTGTTTTATATTTTGGCATGGCGTTCTAAACGATAAGAGCTTCCTCGTCGTTCGTGGAACTGTGCACTGAACATTGGAATGATGACTAAGAAGCCAAACACTGACGAGGAGGAAATGTGGCAGGGTGAATTCAAGGAAATAGATTATTCCAACACGTTCCTGTTAGGAAGAGAATGCCCTGAAATGAGGAAACACCTCAATGTAAAGCAACTACATTGCGTCATGTTTTGCATATGTTACATGCGTCTTACGTTTTTAGGCATTTCTACATCTGTTTATTATCAAAACGATATAAATGCAACAAATCCTGACAGAATTATCCATCAAGTTCATGAAAACAGTAAATGTGTATTTGTTGAGAAACTTTTGACCACGTAGAAAGGGCCACTGTTGATTACGTAACTACTAACTGCCATAATTTGAGAATAAGCAGTATTGAAAAGATCATGATAAAAGTAATTTGAAAACACATTTTCCCCAACCTTATAAAATACTTGGACTTCTCTTGAATCATTTTGTCCATTACTTGTGTCTGGGATACCCAGTAGGGAATGGCATTTGTAGATTCACATGTGTTCACTCATTGGATCCCATTACCCCATTACATAGCTTTCCTGCTTTGTTTGCAAGAAAAAGTAAATAAAGGGATGCTGAGTTATCGATAGGATGCTACCAACAGAAAAAATATCAAATATATATAAAATAGAGAATAAATCCATTCAGAATTAGGGGGAAATGAGATTATCAATACTTCCGATTAGGTTATATTCTTCACCTTCCGATATTTTGAAACTTATTGCAACATATGGTTTTCGTGAAGTGTGTTCTCTAGAGATCTTAGTTCATCTTAGAGATTTAGGTTTTTTTGGAATTGTTTTGCACAAGGAAATAAGGATTGCGCTCTGCTACTTCCAAAGTGATACATGACAAAAGCAGAGTTTGTGAATATGTTTTATATTTGTAACAATAATTTTGGTATAAAAATATAAAACAGACCCAAGACATAAACATAATTTTCGTGAACTCGAAATCAAATTAAACAAATAGCGTACTGGTAAGTCTCCCATTCCATGCGGAGTCTTCAGAAGCCAAATCCTCCGCCCAGGCCTCCTGCGAAGCCGCCCCCCCGCCCGGCGCCCGCGCCCAGCCCAGCGCCCAGCCCAGCGCCCAGCCCAGCGCCAGCGTAGCCCCCGTGATGGGCGGCGGGGTGCACGGCATGCCCGGATCTCTTGACTTCGGCGTTGAAGCCGTTGTGCTTGTCCGCGGTGTAGGACACGATGCGGATGGTGCCGTCGGGCTCGTGCAGGCTGTACTCGCCCTTCACCACGTCGCCGTCGCGCGTCTCCCATTGGTTCTTCACGTCGCCGGTGTGCCCGTCATGCACGCCATAGTCGAACTTGTACTTGGGGTAGGCCTGTGAAGCACAGACATTTTAGTAGCAAGAATCACTAGGTGAGTTGGAAATTGTTTTTGTTTATTATGCAGGTATGCAAGACATGAACACTGTACCACCGTCATTCCGCAATTTATATTCCCATAAGAGGGGAACATTAGTGCTCTTCGAACACAAGTTGTGTAAAGAAGAAAAATAACTAGTCGTTATAGCAGTTATTATTAATGAAGAATGCTGTTGTTATCTATGTAATGTAGCCGAAGAGATTCGATTCTTCTCATTTTAAGGAGCTAATAATACAAATTCTTTCATTGAAAAAGCTTGCTGACTATTTGATCGGGGATAACTACTTTATTTTTTACGAAATGTGTTTGTTTGAACGATCATATTTCCCAGTTCTACGTGGAAATTGAAGAAATATAATTTTCATTACGGCGGCGGGCCGAAATATTTTAGGTTCAAATATCTTGAGTTCGTACATAGTAGTCCTTGCCGCCGTGGCCGCCGTCCTCGCCCCCTGCGTAGCCTCCTCCGTAGCTGAGCAGGCCTCCGCCTACGTAGCTGGTGGCGTGGCCGGCTTGAGCTGCGGCGAAAGTCGCGGCAAGCACGCAGGCGGCGATGAGCTGCAAAGTACACTTTGTATCAGCAACACTTGCATTTTGTACGAGCACTGATATTATGACCTTCAGTGACTGAGGACACTTTCGAAAACATTTTTTCGGCGCACAAGAAAAGACACAGCTCAAAAATTGTCATTTTCCAGCAGTGCAATTTTGTTCTGAGAGAAACCGAGCTATTGACTCTATTTACTGAATGTCTTCTCAACTATATTTTTATCACATTCCTCATATTCTATTTTCTAAGAATTTTTACATTACACAAAAATACAGAATTTTAAATTTAGACTGCTCTTGAGCACCATCGATATATCTTTATTGGTGTTTATGAAATTAAAACGCTCATTGGCAAGCAAATGAAGTTAAATTTGTTACATTTGGATGCAAATATGTGAGAGCTATATTCTTTGCTTGGATATTTCTTAATCTGGTGAGTTTAAAATCAGTATGAGAAGGACAAAACGTATACAATACATGTAAGAAATGAAGAATGTAGCTAGCCACTGACTGCTCGGTAAATTATTTATGAGGCTCCAACATTCAACAAAATAACTTACATCTTCACAGCTTTCTTGGTTATGTCAATTTCGTCGAGAAACCATTTTATTCTGATAAGTAAATTGTCTTAAATGGTTTGAAACATCACATTATTTAGCCGTGTTAATCAATTACGAAAACTTATTTTCGTAGATTTTGAAAAATATAAAGAGTTGAAATGTAAGTCTGAGAATAAGTAAATATCAATTGTACTACCTTAGCGTTGCGCCACCGACTGATAGTTTCATATTAAAAAGTTTGATTTCTAATTTGGAAATTCATAATAAAAATAAATTTTAAACATATTACAGTTGCTCGACTCGTCTATTTCAGGCATTGGCCAATGAAGTTACATGAAAAAGTATCGTAACGGCTGTCATTACAATTTCTGAGCGTAGAAATTGAAATAGGCTACTCAGGAATTCTGTGTAGAACATTAGTTGCATCTCGTAAATGTTATTTAAAGCAATGAATTGAGAGACCTAGAAATTTTGTTACCATAACATCGGCTAATTGCAAATTGTTCATTTTCAGTGGAGCATACTATTGCCGATTTGAAACGTAAAATTGCATTGAGACAGTTTTTCCTTTGTTAACAATTAATTTATTATTACAAAACCAATTTAAAACTTCTCAAATTGTACAATTCATTGTTTCTTTTTTGCAAAGAACATTCGTGTCATCGGAAAACAGACCTGTTCTTCCATTTTCAACAGATGAGGGCTATCGTTTACGTACAATAAAGAGGATAGGATCTAAGATGGAACCTTGTGGGACCCCATGTTCAATTGGCAAAGAATTGGAAAGATAAGTAAATAATGTCCTTTCGTGCCAGTTCGGTATTTCTACTCTTTGAGATCGACGTTTAAGATACGAAGTTATCCAATCTATGGCAATACAACGAATTCCATAAGAAGGTAATCTTGAGAGCAATATGTTATGGTTAATAAGGTCAAAAGCTTTCGAAGGATCTAAAAATATCCCAATGGGTTCTTCATTTTGGTTCATTGCTGAAGCAACATCTTTAAGGAAAGAAAAAATGGCAGTTTCCGTAGTATAACACCCGCCGCCGTGGGTGCTCTCAGGGTGACCTAAACTTACCTTCTCCTGGCGCTGCAGATGGATAAAGCTTGCCCGGCTACACCCATAAAAGACCCTGAAAGACTAAATGGGAACATGCGTGGCGTGGGCATTGGCATGCGTCTTGTAAAAAGAATATTGCTCTCTCATGAACTTAAATTTAATAGCCGTTAAAACTCCTTCTGGTAAGGCCAGATACAAACAAAAAAAAAAAACTTAACCTAACTTACATCTAGTTTACATCGGGCGGTCATTCCGCCCCTCACTCGCCTCATCTACAGTCCAGTGCGGGCGCGGGCCATTGTCCCGGCGCTGGCGAGGTGGCGCCGGCGGCTCGCTGGCTTCTCGCCCAGGTAAAGCCGGAGGGGGGGGGGGGGCGTCTGAATGGACGCCGGGCAACGTCGGCGGCGGCGGCGGTGCGAGCGGCGGTTCGGTCTGGTTCCGACCGGTGCGGGGTGCTGGCGTCTGAATGGACGCCGGGCGACGTCGTCGTCGGCGGCGGCTGTGCGAGTACTTTTACGATTTGGCAAAACGACCATATCTCCTAAACGAATGCGATTTTTGGCATTCTGAAGCCACCGGCGTGTTCCCGGGAACAAGGGCTATCAGAAAATGTGTCATTCGTCCAATTCGGACGAAAACTACGGTTTTAGAGGGAATTTCCTCATTTTAAAGCATTTTCAATATTTCCAAAATAGGCCATCTTTGACTGCGTGCATCTTCTAAACTATTAGCTATACGACGCTGAAATCCGCACGTAAATTAAAGAATACTTTTCTCTATGCATTCCTGTTAACGACTGCTACATGACGATAGGGAATCGTAAAAAAACAGCGACAATATAGGTGGCATTTTGACTGAAAATGGCGTATTTCATTAATGTTTTCGCAAATTGCCAGAAAACGAAGCCTCCGAGAGAAAAATGACCTGCACCATTGAAACCGCCGTTAAATTTCGAGTCAGGGTGCTTGCTTTCAGAAGAATCCGTGTCCGGTCGAAATTTGAAAAATTCAACATGGGGGTATTATCAACTTTTACGATTTGGCAAAACGACCATATCTCCTAAACGAATGCGATTTTTGGCATTCTGAAGCCCCTGGCGTGTTCCCGGGAACAAGGGCTATCAGAAAATGTGTCATTCGTCCAATTCGGACGAAAACTACGGATTTAGAGGGATTTCCTCATTTTAAAGCATTTTCAATATTTCCAAAATAGGCCATCTTTGACTGCGTGCATCTTCTAAACTATTAGCTATACGACGCTGCAATCCGCACGTAAATCAAAGAATACTTTTCTCTATGCATTCCTGTTAACGACTGCTACATGACGATACGAATCGTAAAAAAACGGCGACAATATAGGTGGCATTTTGGCTGAAAATGGCGTATTTCATTAATGTTTTCGCAAATTGCCAGAAAACGAAGCCTCGAGAGAAAAATGACCTGCACCATTGAAACCGCCGTTAAATTTCGAATCAGGGAGCTTGCTTTCAGAAGAATCCGTGTCCGGTCGAAATTTGAAAAATTCAACATGGGGGGTATTATCAACTTTTACGATTTGGCAAAACGACCATATCTCCTAAACGAATGCGATTTTTGGCATTCTGAAGCCCCTGGCGTGTTCCCGGGAACAAGGGCTATCAAACAATGTGTCATTCGTCCAATTCGGACGAAAACTACGGATTTAGAGGGATTTCCTCATTTTAAAGCATTTTCAATATTTCCAAAATAGGCCATCTTTGACTGCGTGCATCTTCTAAACTATTAGCTACACGACGCTGAAATCCGCACGTAAATTAAAGAATACTTTTCTCTATGCATTCCTGTTAACGACTGCTACATGACGATAGGGAATCGTAAAAAAAGCGGCGACAATATAGGTGGCATTTTGGCTGAAAATGGCGTATTTCATTAATGTTTTCGCAAAATGCCAGAAAACGAAGCCTCCGAGAGAAAAATGACCTTCACCATTGAAACCGCCGTTAAATTGCGAGTCAGGGTGCTTGCTTTCAGAAGAATCCGTGTCCGGTCGAAATTTGAAAAATTCAACATGGGGGGGTATTATCAACTTTTACGATTTGGCAAAACGACCATATCTCCTAAACGAATGCGATTTTTGGCATTCTGAAGCCCCTGGCGTGTTCCCGGGAACAAGGGCTATCAAACAATGTGTCATTCGTCCAATTCGGACGAAAACTACGGATTTAGAGGGATTTCCTCATTTTAAAGCATTTTCAATATTTCCAAAAAATAGGCCATCTTTGACTGCGTGCATCTTCTAAATTATTAGCTATACGACGCTGAAATCCGCACGTAAATTAAAGAATACTTTTCTCTATGCATTCCTGTTAACGACTGCTACATGACGATAGGAATCGTAAAAACGGCGACAATATAGGTGGCATTTTGGCTGAAAATGGCGTATTTCATTAATGTTTTCGCAAAATGCCAGAAAACGAAGCCTCGGAGAGAAAATGACCTGCACCATTGAAACCGCCGTTAAATTTCGAATCAGGGAGCTTGCTTTCAGAAGAATCCGTGTCCGGTCGAAATTTGAAAAATTCAACATGGGGGGGTATTATCAACTTTTACGATTTGGCAAAACGACCATATCTCCTAAATGAATGCGATTTGTGTATGTTAGACAGAGGCATTGCTTGCGCAAATTTGTGTAGTGACTAGTTTTGATCAAAGTGCGAGAAGGGAATTTCTTTATTTCTCTTCCAGCCTAGTTCTTTGCGTTGCTTATACTGGTTGCAAGAGGTGTTACGATACACTATATATATATATATATATATATATATATATATATATATATATATATTGTGACGCCTCCACAAGTGGAAACGCCCTGATAGACTGCTCTTTCGAGCTTAAATATCTCGGGGCAGGATCTTTTGGGTATGGGAAAGTGATGCGACAAAGTAACATGGAAATCTACTATAATACGTACAATTTAAATCACAAAAAATATACACATTCATCAAATAGTGGAACAACTCAACCTTTCCCCATAAACACAGAATGAAGTCAGTTAGTTACATAACATTGCCGTAAAATTGTACAAGGTTTTGGCCTTTGGCGAAATCAAACAAGGCATACTTTTAGCAGAATTTAAACCATATAAGAATATACACATTCATCAAATAGTGGAACAACTCAATCTTTCTCCAATAACACAGAATGAAGCCAGTTAATTACATAACATTACCGTAAAATTGTACAAGGTTTTGGCCTTTGGCAAAATCAAACAAGGCATACTTTTAGCAGAATTTAAACCTCCACGAATTTGTTTAAAAGGTGACAGTCTTTTTATACTGAATTTAGGGAGTTTCTCACATGAACTACCACGCAAATTTGCCGGTATCCACTTTCTGGTCCGCACCAATCTTCGCACGAAAAGTCGCAAGTTCGGTTACCTTTACGGCGCTCTCCAGTTCGCTCGAAGGCTACCTTGGCACTCCCGCTGCCCGGTGTCGCAGCGACGTCACTCCAGCTTCTCTCGTACGCGTCACCTGTCCGTCACGCGTTCGGTGAAACCGAGCCCTTCTCTCGTTCGCTTCGCCCGTCCGTCACGCGTTTTTTTCCCCCCGAACGTGCATGCCCACGCTCCAAGTCTCTGGCGCGTCGCAAAATCGGATCTTTGCGTTATTACAGTGGGCTTCGCAGTTGCACTTCGGATGGCTGCAGCGCTTATACACGTGTTCTCCACTGGATTTTACAAAACTGTCCTCTGCACGAAATGAGCACTCTTGAAAAAAAAGTTTACTGTTCTTACTTCGCTTTGTTTCTAACGAGCTTGCAGCGGATTACTAATATGTTCGTATTGCAATCACATTCCTATACCAACTAATCCTCCACGCTCACACCACTCAATTATTCACTTTCACTACCAAATTCGTAGAGAACTTACGCGTTCGCCTACACTACCAGACTCATAGAACTAGTGCTTTCGCCCGTGTCGCCGGATTAACCGAGAAGACCCCAGCTTTTCGCCGCATCGCCGTATAAATGCGGCCCTGACGTCATAGAAACCCATATGCGCGCCGCCCCTCCGTCGAAATTACCCCGCCGCTGCTTCTGGCCGCCACCGACAGGTCGCGCCTTTTCTCTTGCGTGCTGCACTTCCGATGTTATTAATCACTCCGTCACCGTCGAAGATGTGAGTGCCGTGTAAGCTTGTGGCCAGGCCACGAACGTAACAATATATATATATATATATATTGGGATTAGACAACCCCATAACGCCACCATCAGCTACGAAAAGAAGCCCACGAACAGAGAGGAGTAAGGTACGCGGCGGAGCGATGACTTGTAAACGCGCCATCTACCCACAGCTTTTCGAACTCTGACGCCCGAACTAGCGAATAATGTTTTTCCGGGAGGTCACGAAAAGAGGAGAATATTCATCCCTCCAAAATTTCCCCAGGCGCGAGTACCATAAGTATCGCGGCGCGCGTCGGAGGAGCTCTGTATGATTGCAGCTGCGACAGCGACTAGACTGAGTTCTGAAGGCGATTGTAGCTTGATAGCATAGGAGTTTATTTTAACTTGGCAGTTAAAAGTTAGCCTGAGAAGCGTATCTTCGAAAGTGATGTAATTAAGAAGTGGAGTGCACAAACATTCTTCGCATTCACAATATTTGAGAGAGCAAGAGAAGTTACTGTTTGATTTCAATATAATTTCAAATTTGTAAAATTCGCGCAAAAGGACATTAACTAAATCCAGCATCTCATATTGCACGCTGAGACCACACACGCACAAAGTGTGGTAGGAATGCCGAGCATTTAAAGCATAACTTCAGCAACATTAATTATTCGAGGCTGGAAGCGCGAACAAACTTGTACGAGGCGCGGCAGAAGAGTAAGGACAACCCCAGGAACAGGCAAGCGTAGGTGAGAAAGATTTGGACTGGAACGAGAATCGTACGAGTCCGGAGAACGGGAGAAGGGTGTGTAAATTGGAGGCGTGGCGGAGTCCAGAGCTCGAGGGGAGGAAACTGGTAACATCGTGGGACAGCGAGCGAAGACGGGTTGCAACTGCGAGCGGCAGAAAATCCCCAAGTTTACCTACAGGCGATGCGGAGCTGTGGAGGTAAGGGAACGGGTAACTTTTATGCGGCGATCAGTTGGGGAAAGAGAATAGCAGTAAATACACGACAATTCGTGTTGAAAGTGGGTGAAAAGTCCGGAATAGGTGGGAGAAAATTCCGAACGATGTGAGTGGAAGTTTCAAGTTCATTTACTGCACGTGTTATTGGATTCATTCAAAGAGGCCATACCTTGTACAATTTTACTTAAATTACTCATGATTTTTACATGTTGTACAGTTGATGTTGTCTGGAAAAGTTGTTGTAGAAAAGTTGTGAAAAGTTATTGAAAAATTTATTGTATTGTGTTAAAAGTAATTGTTTTCTGTGATATGTAAAGGGGTCGGATTTAAGTAACGTGTATGTTACGTTTTATTTTTTTTTCTTTAAAGTTCACAGTGTTATAGTGACTGCGAACCCAAGGCTCGCATCTGTGAAGGGGATACCTTGAAACAAGTGTAAAATTTATTTTAAAGCCGTGCACGGAAAAACTAGAGAGTAGACAGAGTAAAATAATGTAGTAGATAAAAAAATTAGAAAGAGGAATGAGCAAATTGTGAATAGTAGTTAGTGAAAGTGTATTCAGGCAGTCGAGGTAACGCCAATTTTTTTTGTTTGGCCTTGTTTTCAGTTTTTTTCAGAGACCAACTACTTAAAGTGCATTATCCAATTGTGTCACTTAATTTTTTATTGAATATATGCTCATTTTATTCGTATTTTATCTGATTCATTGTGTCAAGGGTTCAGACCTTTCTCATACCCAAAAGATCCTGCTTCCTGAGAATTTTAAGCTCGCTTCACGAGCATTCATACTATCACGCCCACACCACGTGTGGAAGGTAGTAGTGGGTGTGTTAGAAATATATATATATATATATATATATATATATATATATATATATATCACACACACACACACACATACTGGGCTCATGTAGAGCCTAGTGTTGAAAAAACGGGAATGAATGATGATTTGTATTTGAATGTATCTGAATATGAATTGTTGGAGCAAGGTGTCTTGTCATACATTGTTTGAAACAATTATCATTAACAATTATTATTGTAATTACTTTTAATATCGGTATAATTATTGCTACTAACAAGGCTGACACAAATAATGCATCTTGATAATTTACATAATATTTTCCCCTACAAACAATATACTTATATTCGATTCTCCAAACAAAATTCATTTCTTTGAGAATTCTGTACAAAGAAGGTTAAAATCCAATTTTCCAATTTTTTCTCCCGAAATAACTTTTCCTGTAAAAAAAGTTTTCTATTATAATATCTGATTTGCTAACTCCAATACAAAGTACAAATTATACACTCCTATGTTGAATGTCACCTTCATGAGGTTTTTGGTAGATGAATTTTGCAATTGCTTCCTTCCCAAAGTCATCTGATCTCATTCAGTACTGACTACGCACTATAGAAAGAATATTGTGAAGTGTATATTTTATGCCTTTTAGAGGTCCCCATAAAATTGTAATTTAAATTTATTCAACATATGCAACATTTATATGAATTCGACTTATTAAAGTTACGATGCAAGCAAATACAATAAATAAATAAATGACATAATGCTCAAATAAGTAAACTAAGCCGTTATAAAGCTTATTTTGCTTAATTGTTATGAAAATTGCAATTTTGGAATGTTCCCGAGAATATACAATTGCCACCAGTCATTCATATTTCACTCTTACGTATAACCTTGTTTTAAAGGCATAGTATATGCTTCATGAAATGCAGTACTATTCGTAGTAATAAGATGTATAAGGAACATGGGCTAACAACCTCGAAATGTCATTGTTTGGTGTTGTGTCGTACTCTAAAAAACTTATTGCCATAAAAATAAATAACCTAAAAGTAATGTTTCATCAACGCAATTTACACAGTTATTGACACTGTTACCGTATAACACATTGGCTCGTGGTCATGCCATTAGGTTGCGCAACTTTTCTCTCCTTTCTCCCTTCCTTCTACTCTCTTACTTCCTTCTACACTCTGTTTCTCTCTCCTCCTTTTCCCCCTTTCTCTCCTTATCTCTCTCTCTCTCTCTCTCACACACACACATACATACATTACATGGATGCATTTACACTCATAAACATAAATAATGACAATTAGACACAAATCATCTTATGAAGTCTGATAGCATGCCGAACAGTTCCATTCCTTTGTTTCTTTTCGGCAATTTTTTTTTTCTCTTCACTAAAATCACTTATTTCTTGCGGTTCATATTTTCAACGCTATTCATTGTGAATTGGACAAACACCCTTGACAGAAAAACGAATACTCTGATTTCAGTTTCTCAAAACACATTGAAACGCAGCCTAATACATACGTTTACAAAATACACTTAGGATTTGAATACTTCGGAATGCTTTTGTAATTGCAACTCACTTTAGAACACAAGAGAATACACATATAATATTCAATAATTTTTTTATGAATGCAACGCTGCACAGGAATGCGTTCGCGTTTCGCGCTCTAGTGCGAAAGCTCATTAAAGCGGAGAGATATCTCACACTTTCTTCGTTCAATGTCACGAAAGAAGCCGGTCGGACTGGCAATCACGGTTTCCGAAGGCGCGTGTTTTGAAATACCATATTTCGTAAATGCTTTGAGAGGACTTGTATTCCCCTCTTGTTTAGAGGTGTTTAAGAGAATGGCACCGAATTAATTTGGGTGTGCACATGCGAACGTGCGAATACCCAAGAGCCGCCACTGCACTGTTATATAGTTCTGAAATACATCATAAACATTTTCGTATTTTTTTCGAGATATTACTGGAAACCGCTGTCCGTAGTTTTGTTAACTTTGGCTAGAATTTCTGCAGGAACTTCACAATATTCTTTCATTTTGTACGAACAAATCAGTCCAATAACGATTATATAATTGTAATGACACACACTGTTTTGTTTATCAGACGTCATATTGACAAATGACTAATACAGTGCGTATTTTCACTTAAGACGTAAGAAAAATTATAAAATGTTTCGAATTCTCGTTTACTTCAGCACCGAACTAGTAAACCATGAAGTTTTGAATGCACCACGGGCGTTACTAGATGGTTTTGCCCCTCCCGCAGCTTCCAATCCCTCAGGCCAGAAGCCCTAGGTTTGAAAGTCGCCTTCAGGACAAAAGCATATACCTACTTAACACCCTTGATACGTAAATAACTATTAGGATTCTACAAGAAACTTTGATACTCTGCCACGGAGGTGAGTCTGTATGAGAAATAAATCGATAAAATGAAGTGGCATACATTTATTAAAATTAAATCATAAAAAATATGGTAAATTATTTCCTTTTAAGAGAATAAATAAACAATTCTCCAAATAAATAAACTTGACTTATATTAATTTTACAAATAATACAAAAATATTACAAATTCACAAAAATACGTATATACTTTAAAACTTAAAATAAACAAAATCTTAATTAATAAAATATAAATATTTGACATCTTGAAGTGCCTAAAGAAAGAAATCCTTCAATTTATTAATATTCAAGTGATCAAAAATTCATTTGCTGTTATGAACAGCTGAAATGAATGAAAACTGCGTCGACATACCGAAAAACAATTGTGTTATTAACTTTTGTGTTGTTTCACCGTCTTGCATTTCGTGCACTGTTCAAATACATTATTCATAAAATTGCAATAAAATATTTAGATGAACATTACAATTTCCATTTTCAAAAAAATCTACAGCAATAATTGATAATTCAATTACTAGTTTCCAGAATTGAACAATGGTGTCAATGGCAATTCAAGCAAGAGAAACTTCAGTGTTACCTCTTAGCAATTGAATTAAGATTACATATTAGTCATGATTTAAATACCATCTTCCAAAATATTAATATTTACTAAAAAATCATTTTAACAAAAAAACAAAGTAAAACTAACAACCCTCACACTAAAGAATTAAAAATAAAACCAATGTATAATATAAAAAACGAATACTCTTTTCATTTATACCAACTTAATTATTATGTAAACAGGTTGGTTGTAATGCAATAAGTGCAAAGATTAATACCTAAAGTGATTTGGATCGGAATTGATGCATTTAACTTCATGGATTTTTCTGTCCAGGTCTTTCTTTAATTATTTCTTTTCAAATTTTATACACAAAATTTTCTTCTTAATTTATTTCATAATTTATATGTTTAATCATAGTTGCATTAATTCCAAAAAATTTCCAATTTTCATTGTTTATTCAATTGATGATGTCAATTAAGAATGAAAGATATTTATTAATTTAATTATGATTCAACTTTTCATTTGGAAAAATTTGATTCCAAACAATACGAATAGTAGCAGTAATTAAACTTGTAATTACGTACATTTTTTATTCATGATGTTAAAAAATATATTGTTTAAGAACGCAAGGTTAGCAGTCAAAAAATTGAACCAAGTTCATATTGAATTATTATTATTGCCTTTAATGAGATTTTCTCATTTACATTGTACTTGAGGAGTAAAAAAAATTGTGAGATGCAGTCTTTGAAGTGCAGCTACCACTAGAATGAAAACTTACTTCTAATGCTTATGACAATAGTACATCATGCAGCTTTTAATTATTTTTACCATAGAATTTTTATTTAATAAAAAACGAACAAATGATGTTGAGCTTCTTAGAAAGCAGAAATGCTAACTGACACACTCAGATACTCCAGCTAACCTTGCGTTCATAAAAAGAATGAAATGACCAATGATAGTATTTATTAAATTACGAAAAAGTGATGTAATGATACTTTCCTCACGTATCTGAATTTCAACCTTATTGTTTCATAAGGCTGGGATTTTTTCTGCATAATTTCATCCCATTCACATTGACACACATTCATTTCTTCACATGATGACATGCACTATTTTTAGAATCTAAAGAACTGTTATTACTCCGCATTCAGAGCAGTAAAAATTTTAGTATGCCGAACATTCCCCCAAGTTTTACGCGCGTAAGGAAAAAGCAGTTTCGCGCATCTGCAAAAATTAAGCCCTTCTTAAAATTAAAATTTTTAAATATAGTTCTCATTCCACGCAAAATTACGCGAATACTATTCCTCTTTTCGATGAATTGTTTTGGAGCTTCTTTTAAGTCTTGTATTTAAATTAAAAAACTCATCCAGGTAAACATCTCTATTTTGAAAGTTGTACGTTACTCGAGCGGCTAGAACAAATTAACAATTCTGGATTTATTTCAATAGCATTGACATCATTGAACACATGGAGACATCGCTCGAGCAATGTTTTCCCGCATAATTTAATTGCTTCCATTCATCTTTCGAATCAGTTCCGCGAAAAGAATCAATATGAAAAGCAACGCCTTCTAGAAACAAAGCATGTGCACTGAATCTTCGTGGTGTGCTGACGTCATCACGAGTGTACAAGTTGTGGATGCAAACACATTCCAACGAGCAGCCGCGCGACGAGAGCGAAACGTTCAGGCGTCCATGTGCTAGCCTTTGTTATAGAGAGAGCGGATGTGACGTTGGGGAAAAAGCCAGGAGGCGGCGTGGAAGGGGTTCGGGCAACCTGCGCCGGGCACGACGACGCTCCGATCCCTTTCGCTCCGAGTGCGCATCTGGCCGAGGAGCCGGACGGTGAATGCCTGGTTGGGTGCGGGACGCGAGCGTGGCGGATAGGGCCGGCAATGTGTTTGCCGTTAGGACGGGGAGACCCAGGGACGAGTCCGTAAGTAGGATGCGGCGCTTCACGCCATCGAATGTAAGGGAGCGTAATGTAATCGAGCGTAGTGATGTGGTGGCCGCAACGACAGATTACTCCGAGGTGTCAGATCTTTTTAAGTTAATTTAGTTGTGTAAATAACGTTGTTCCCGTGGTTGAACTTAGTAAATAAACCAGCAATTAATTAGCCCACTCTCGTCTGTGTATTATTGCAACCGCATGACGCCACAATATATTTAGTGCAGAGTGCAGTGAGCAGTGAGATTCTACGATTTAATGCGAGCTAGTGCTAGTGTTTTTGCTCTAAGTTCCCTGAATTGCTTCGAGAATATCTTCTCATATTGATATTTGAAGGCTTGGCTGATATTATATACCCATTTCTGTGGATGTGCGTAGCGACTTCGTTAATTTGGATTTTTGTTTTGAGAACTTTGTTAGGTACAGGAAATTATCGTGAATTAAGTGACGAGTACATATAGTATTTTTTCTTTATAAAATAATCTTACTTAGACGATATCGGTGTGTGAATTAATGTTTAAACTATATTTGTGTGAATTACATCATTTATTGTTGTAGAGACCAAACCTAACTCGGTCCCCTGCAAACGAATTTTTCATAGGTAAGTACTACGATCTAATTATTTTCTTATTCATTTTATTTTCAAATAATACAATATCTAGTTTTCAGAGCCCAATGCCTAAATATTGAGTTCCTAACTGTAAGGTAACTATTCGAGCAACCATCAAGTTAGTTTTGTCTTTCCTCTGAGAAGGAGACTGCCGCACAGCAATTTGTAGGGAAGAAGGATATGTTGTAACAAAGAAGTCAAGAAGTACTACTTCCTTTAAATTTGATACTGAAAATCGAGTTTATTTAAATATTTTTTTATGCAGATGTGTAAGCAACATTTTCCATGAGAAATGATAGAACAAAATTCTTCACTACACCATTTGTTTATCCCTGACTAAAAGCAGGTGAGAGCAATTGAAATATTTTATGAATATGATTAAAAATATTTGAAGAAAGGGAAAGGTTACGTTTAAGATGTGGTTCCGCCAATTCTTCCTGTGTGTCATTCGTGATTGTCAAAGGAAACTAGCAGTGGATTTGAAAGTCCCGCGGCTAGGACGACCATATTGGAGGACTCAACATTTCAGGAAGCTCTCAAAAACAGTGATAAAGCAAAAAAGTTGAGTTCAAGAAGAGAATGAAGATTTCAACTTTTGATGAGTTACTTACAAATTTCAGTGAAATAATTACGAGAAGAAAGTGACTTTTTCAAAGAACTAACAATATGATAAATCTATTACTAGTGCCAGGAATACAAGATTTGGCGATACACCCTTGGGTTACGTAATGTCTACAAAGATCATCTCCGAGATTTGCAAAACGGAGTAGAACTTTTCCTGCTCGCAAAATCATATGTAACTTTTACGACTTTTATCGTAAATAACTATTTTGTGAGTACGAATGTTTTTGTGGTTGTACCATAAATAAACAATATTATTCATAGAATTTGAACTCATTTGGTGTTGTTTTAATGTTTTGTAAGAACTTGTATCATTGAGAAGTTATGAGTGTTTAGACTGAGAGCTCGCTCTCCAGCGGGCCGTTAAATAGAGATCCAGCGCCATGACACGCTTTGTCCTTAAGTCGGGGAATCCGCCTCCCGACACGACCTGAAGACGTTGGAGGCATTCGCCAACGGCCTGAGCATCGCTCGCGCACTGCCTGCGTTGCATGGACGCGCTGGTGCAGATCTATGACGCCGATGGCACGGAAGATCAAATAAATGAAAGAAATCTAAATAAATTCAAAGGAAACAATGTTTTTTTATTTTCTTGGGCGTTGACAGACGACTCGCACATCCTAAGAAAACGCAACTGATTACTTGTAGATATAGCTTTTGATAAAAAATAGAAATATTATTAAAATTTGATCCCAGAACTCACATATTTACATATTGATACTAGCATTCTTATACAAAATACGTAAAACAGATGTGAAATACATTTAAATGAAGTTGATTTAAATATGAAATGTATTGTACAACAAAAAAACAAGAGCAGAATGAATGTGAGAAAAACAAATATTTCCATTCCCTGATTCATTTTGTTAACAACGGAATTTACAATTTCAGTAATATTTTAGAATCATATAATATTTACTTGCCAACTTTATTGACCTAACTTACACTTTGGTTAACTTGGCTATCCGGGAGACGCCGCGTCCAGGGCACAGGTGCCAACGTTTGTTCAAAATTTGTTCAAAATTCACTTAATGCTGGCAGGCAGTCTTAGTAGATCTGATTGGACCGCACTTGATACGGTTTCGGCGGATTCCGCGGAACGGGTACTTGAATTAGCCAGAAGCAAACAAATTCGCAAATTCGACAAACTGAAGGCGAAACAACATCCTGAGGTTTTCGGGGTGGACGCAACTAGTACGGTCGTCAACCTTACGGACAAAGAGCTCAACGACGCCACTGTGTCTGTATTGAGCAAGGGCCTCAATTTCGCGCCCGTACCCGAACGTGTCCCTAACGCGGATATTGTGGCAGCGGTGGAAAACGCGGTCTTCAAACTGCCTGCGGACCAGGCCGACTACATCCGCAGAGAATCGGCTCGCTTCTTAGCCCATGCTAAATTGCCACGAAATAACTTGCCACGCGAGGAACGTGTAGCGCTGCGAGAACTACGGACGCGCGAGGACATCGTTGTATTACCTGCGGACAAAGGTAATGCTACGGTGGTCATGAACACCGTCGACTACCACTCTAAAGTGGAAGCGTTATTGGCAGATCAGACCTATACTGTCCTACGAAGCAATCCCTTACGGAAGCTGAGAGAAGAGGTCGCGGCACGGATAAAAAACTCGGCCGTTATAGAACCTGAAATCAAACCCACGCTAAAACGTGGCAACAGCTGGATTCCCAGACTCTATGGTCTTCCCAAGATTCACAAGCCTGACGTGCCGCTGCGCCCCATCGTGAGCGCTATCAACTCCCCCACCCACCCCCTTGCCCGCTATGTGGCCGACAAACTTCAGCCCTTGACCGACATCAAGTCATCTGTCAAGAATTCGGCCCACCTTATTGACATTCTCAAGGAGCAACGCATAAATGACACGGACATCCTCGTCAGCTTCGATGTCACGTCTTTGTTCACTATGGTACCTGTGGATGAGGCGACTACCGTCATACGAAAAAAACTTTCCACCCGGGGGCTCACTACGGAATGGGCTGACTTAGCCGAGTTCTGCCTCACGTCTACTTTCTTCCAGTACCGAGGACAACTCTATGGCCAAGCGGAAGGGGCGGCCATGGGCTCCCCTCTCTCGCCGGTGGTGGCGAACCTATTCATGGAAGCCTTTGAAACGGAAGCACTAGAGAATGCCCCGCTGAAACCTACACTTTGGCTCCGGTATGTGGACGATACGCTAGTAGTGTGGCCCCACGGTCCTCACACACTAGCTGATTTCCTCCAGCACCTCAACAACACACACCGCAAGATCAAGTTCACCATGGAGATAGAAAAAGACGGAAAACTGCCTTTCCTGGACGTGCTGGTGAGTCGTAAAGCCAATGGAAGACTGGGACACAGTGTTTACCGGAAACCTACTCACACCAACCGCTACCTGCACGCCGGTTCTCACCATCACCCGGCAACGAAACGAGGGTCCTGAAAACTCTCGCCATCAGAGCAATTAGGGTATGTGACAAGGAATCGTTAGACTCCGAAATAGAGCTCTTAAAAAACACATTCCGAGCTAATGGGTATAGTGCCAACGCTGCCAACCAAGCTGTACGGCAGGCAACGACCACCTCTAGCACTGCTGATATCACCACATCTAATGATGACGATTCCAATCGCAGGACGGCCATTCTACCGTATATACGAGGGGTTACTGATAAAATTGGAAAGCTTTTGAGGCGCTTCGACATCAAGACCGCCTACAAAGCTCCTACAAAACTCGGACAAAACCTCGTGCGTGTGAAAGATCGCATACCGCCTCTCATGTCATCAGGGGTATATGAGATCCCATGCAGCTGCGGCAGCAGTTACATCGGCGAGACAGGACGGACCATAGAGGAACGGCTCCGAGAGCATATCCGCCACTATAAGTACAACAACACTGAAAAGTCGGCCGTAGCCCTCCACGCATGGGAAACTGGCCATGCCATTTTATTTGATGACACCCGCCTCCTAGCCAGAGAAGACCGCTGGGGAACGAGAAGAGTAAAAGAGGCAATAGAAATTATTAAACATCCCCAAAACCTAAACGCTGATAAAGGCCTACGTCTGCATGACGCCTGGAAACATCTGTTTCACCTGACCGAGACCCGGCACGGGGCCCCCTGCTCCATGCCGTCCGATCACGCGCGGTGCGCCTCCCCCACCCCGCCCGGGGAGCCCTATCCCTGATTGGCCGTTGCACTCTCTCCGCATTGGCTGATCATCCGGCCTATCAGCGGACGGAGAGAAACTGCTTATAAACCCGTGCGCAGCCCACTTCCGCGCAGTACTACGCCCTGAGGAAGGTCGCAGAATGGCGACCGAAACGTTGGCACCTGTGCCCTGGACGCGGCGTCTCCCGGATAGCCAAGTTAACCATGACTCCGGCCGCGGAAGCCTACGCTCTAACCTACACTTTGACATAATGATACATTGACAAACTACATATGTTACGATACGCACAATGTAGATCCACTTTCATTGAATACAGGATTAAAAATTCCATTGGCTCCATTGCACTCGTAATAGCCTTCAAAATTACAAATATTAGTGTTCTAGAATTAAGAAACCTTAACTAGAAACATTCTTATGGAAGTAGATTAGGGAAGCCCTCTTCAGTATTGAGATTTAGTGCTAAATCTAATACTAGAAATGTGCTTCACAATTCATGGGTATGGTTAAAGTCACGTAATGTAATCTTTTGGTAAATTTGTACGCAAGTGAAGAAATACAATGCAACTAACTGTACTAAAAAATACTTTCTATGAATACCAGTTTATAGCATTTGACCCACTAACTAGAAATGATATAACATTTATTTATTTTAATTCATTTCATTTTCAATGACCTTCCTTCTTCTCCGGTAGTAATACACTTCGACCTAACTAATATATGCACTTTACAGACTTTCACGGATACTTCCCCTATTTCTTGTGAAAACTTTACCAAAAAATTACTCATCACAGTCTTACGTAGTTTTAAAATGTGATCATCGATATATTTATTACAATTAATCCATTGAAAAATTAATAGTTAAATTATTTTAATTTCTGATGAACTTAATGTTTAAAGTTCCTTCACTCCATGAAAACTTACGAACATTTTGGGGGTGTAGGGGAGAATGGGGGAATCACGGTCACCTAAGAAATATCAGTAGTTACTTCTATTAATACTAATATATTTCAATGCTTTTGGTTGTAATCTAACAATTATTTAAAAATCTTTGTTAACTGAGACTTTGGGTGCTTTTATCTTAATAGTTACAAATTAATGAAAGGTTTTTTTCAAATACAACATTGACTCGATTACCCCAAGGGGTGGGTAATGACGGTCAGAGGAGCCGGCAATCACGGTCAAGGAGGGATTTTTAAACAATAATCCATTTTTTGTTATATCTTATATATTTAATGCTGAAAAACATTAGTCTAAAAAAATAGCATGACATGTCACCAAAATACATTACATGAACCTAATTTTTCCATATCTCAAATGTTCAAAGCAAGGAAGTTTACCAGTGATGTCAGCTTTTGATACAACACTAATATCATCCACATCTGGAAACACAAAAATATCCTTGTGGCATCGGTATGCACGCATAAATTTTACTTTTATATTTTTTTCCACATTTAATACCTGAGCCACAAACTTTTTCTCAGTTTTTTCATTTGAAACTGTAACAACAACAAAATCATTGTTCATTAATATTGTTTTTTTCAAGTTTGAAATTGTGTTGTGTAGATTCACCATCACTTTCATCATAGTTGCTCATTTCCTCCCAGCCCCATCAGAAGAGTCCTGGCAGAGGTTGTTTAGATCTACATCAGACTCTGAAGAATCGTCCTGCAACTTGTCTCTCTTACTGGGCCTACTAACTTTTCCAACATTGAACTTATCAGAAATTCTGCGTTTTAACATTTTTTTGCTGGCGTTGGAGCATTCTTGCTCGTTTTTCTTCCAGCATGACTTTCTGTGTGATTCTGTCAATATAGTAGAGTGTTGCTTTCTTGCTGTGTTTTTGAAGATCTACGTATTTGTGGAATTGGTGACACTTCTTGAAAGGAAACCTCTCCATTCACAGGATCTTCAGTTGGCGTCTTGCCAAGTTCCTCTTCATTTCCATTATCAAATGAAAAGTCTTCATTTGAAAATACTTCCGGATTTATTGGATGGATGCCAGTGGATTGTAAGCCAGATATTCCTTTGCAATAGTTGCAACAGTAGAATATGCCTTCTGAAGAGCTCAGCCAAATTATAAACTGTGATGTGTTCGCCAGGTTTGCTCTTCATAAGTAGATCACACTCTCTGTTGAATGCCCGTTTTAATGGACCAAAGAACGCAACATCCAAAGGTTGTAAGCGATGTGAAGAATGTGGGGGTAGAGATAGCATTACAATATTGTTGTCACGACAAAAGTTATATGCTTCCAAAGTGATTTGACTTCCATGATTGTCCAGAATGAGAAGAACTGGCTCTTCTTTACTGGGTTTTGCATGTGTTTTGAAATGTTGTAGCCAAACAAGAAACAGTGCTTCATTGGACCATCCATTTACTGAGCAGGTATAAAGTGCTCCAGGACATCCATTGGTCTCGAGATTAGGAGTCATCCTTTGTCGAGCATAAATGAACATGGGAGGAATGTAGCCACCAGCCGCATTCAAGCAACAAATAACTGTTGTTGTTTTGCCTCTCTCCCTGATGTCACGGCTCCAATTCTCTTCTGTCCTTTTGGTGCAATTATTTTCCGGTCTCTTGCACAGTTGTGATCCCTGTCTCATCCACATTATAAATTTTGTGAGGAGGGAATCTATATTTCCCCATTACTTTCTCCAGATTAACAAAAAAGATGTTAACCTCGTCTCTGTTAAAACCTCTTAGCCTATTCATACTTATAGACTCAGGTTTTCGCACTGAAATGGTAGGATTTCTTTCAGGAAACCTTCTAGCCAATCCTTTCCAGCAAGACGCTTTGTTTTATTGAATGTGTGATCTATTTGTAGCTTTTCAGCGTATTCGAAAACCAATTTCCGAAGCTGCAAAGGAGTTAATCCATAGTACAGGTTAGCTAAGGTCCCAACATTTGCAACTATAGTTGCTTCTTGTTCCTTGTAAATACAGGTTTTCTTCCATTGAGGGACCACCCACCGCTAAATTCTTCAGTCTTTGCTGGAAAGTACTAAAAGGTATTCCATACGTTTTAGCAGCTTGCCTTTGACTGACACCTTTTTCCACACACGCAACAGCATTGGAAAAGTCTTCTGCAGTCCATTGCGCTTTTTCAGTTTTCTTTCCAATTTCTTGGCATCTGAAAGTAATATCAAACCAATAGATAACGGAGAATTTATAATGGGGTAATGGCGGTCAACTGACCGCCATTGCCTACATGACAACACGCGGAAAATATCTTGTTGTATGAAACGTATCTTGTGTATGATAGAATTCGCACAATATTTAGCTGCCTGATACCACTTACCTTTCACAGGAGAGTTTTCTTGGAAACAACAGCTAAAAATTCAAATCACGAGCTTAAAATATTCTACGAAAAAATTAGATGAATAACACTGAAATACGAAAACAGTCTCCCAGCACCGCGCTTAGCAACCGAATGCTTCAAAATGGATTCCAACGTAGTATCAAATGATACCGCTAGATGGCAGATCGTTCCTCATGCTTGTGTGAACAACAAAGGATCAGAAAACACTCTGACCGTCATTACCCGCTGACCGTGATTACCCCGTTCTCCCCTATATGATTTTTCTAGATTTCTCCTACCGATTATTAAGTTTAATGTGTGTAATATTTCTCTCAATCATAATAATTAATAGTTAACTATGTTTATCTGTAACATTAGTATAACTTATTTCTTTTGTTATTCTATACTTTTATTACTGTTCACGTGAATTGCTAAAATGCAGTTTTTTGTTGTTGCTTGTTGCTTTTTCCATAGGACACACACTTGAGTAGTGTGATAAAAAAGGAAGAAAATGAATAAGTAAGCTTTTCACATGTACTATTCTCAATTTGATTTGATGTTGAATGCTTGAGAGTATTTCCTTCTCAGAGGAAAAATTAATAAAATGTGTCCTAATATCTGGAAATTGAGCCAAGGGAAATGACGGATAATATTTGTTTTGTGTGAGTGCGTGTGTGGTTGTGTAGAAGCTGGAGCCACGGGTCACAGTGTATCTTAATGCCACAGAGGTCTTCTGTTGAGAAGAGGTTGTGGATAGTGAATGTCTCCCCGTCAACCACGGTGGAAATCATGCTCAAATCAAGAAAAGTGGGGGATAATTGAAGAGTTCGTCACCTTCATTAAGAAAATGAAAGGAGCAATGGCTACGTAATGAACTGCGGTTACAGCCCAGCTAACCGCCTGTCTTTCCATGAAGTAATGTCTAGCGAGAGTTCAGTGGAGAGAGGCATGGACGCAAGAAGGTTTTTTTGTAGTGGAGGATACACCAGGGATAGCCCATCTGTTTCCCTAGCGGTGCTAAATGCATTTTCCCCTCGTCCAAAATAATAATAATAATAATAACAATAACAACAACAACACCGAGCGAAGTGGCTCTGCGTAGCGAGCCAACTTCCCAGTCGGAATACTTTTCTGGATTGCTTCTAAATTTAGGATTATATTCTTCGAATACAAGTACTATTGATTAATTTTACACACACACATAGATCACTACTCAGTATCACTGGTGACTGACAGTGATACAAGGGAAGGGAAAATAATTAGGTGCAGACTTTTAGTCTCCTTGCATGCAAAAAAATAAAACAAAATATGTTATAAAACCATGTATATAAAAAATAAAATAAAAATGCGTATTTAATTAAATTTTGTAAAATTGCCTATACCAATTCAGAAATTGAAATAAGCAGGATTGCCTGTTGAATATATATAATAAAACAGCAGGATTACCTCTTGAAATATTGTTGAAGGTATTGCATTGTCTTTGAAATTAGTGTTTGGGCATGCAAGTGTGACTGCCAAGGAAAATTATACAAACCGATAAATTCAAATTCGATTTAAAACTTCTATAAAAAGGGAATGTGATTTTTACATTATCAATTATCAAATAATTATTTATCTTGTTCGGCATAAGCTTTAGAGGAATTTTACAATTTACATTAAAATAAATTTGAGCTGGATTAATGGCCATGTTTCGTAGTTATGTCCAAAGAAATGCACATAAACTAATATCCTTTTTATAAATATTTATTAATAAGCTTGGAGGAACTTTTTCAATTATTTAGGAGGTACAATTTCAGACTAAATTTGTTTTGCAAAACAAAAGTACAGTTTATGGGACATGAAATTTTGAGTGAAGGAATGAGGATTCAGGAAAGCAAACGGGAGCTGATTTGCCACCACCCAAGAATGTAAGGGGGCTGCGACGACTGTTCGGCATATGTATCTATTACGCGTGCTTTGTGAACAATTCGCAAAAGGTAGTACCGCTGTTGCATCTATTGAGAAAGGGGAATAGATGGCATTGGAATCAGCAATGCCAAGAAGCGTATCAGCAGTGGTTAGAGGCTTTTGAGCGCACATATATAGTGCAGTATCCGGATTTTCGGCGACGCATGTACGTTCAGACAGATAGTAGCGGATATGCACTGGGGGCGATGCTATTCCAGTTAGGTGGTCACGAAGAACAGAGGATTATTGCACCATACAGCCGCTCACTTAAGGGAAGTGAACGTAATTATGGGGCTACGGAGTTGGAGGCGTTAGCTATTGTGTGGGCGACGCAGAAATTTAGAACGCTGTTGATCGGGCGCCCATTTACAATCATCACCGATCATAAAGCCTTGACATTTCAAATGAAGAGCCACACCAACAATGACAAGCCGTTACGTTGGGCGCTGTGGCTTCAACAGTTTCAATTTGAAATAAAATATTGTGAGGGAAGGAAAAATTTGCTTCCGGATTATCTGTCCCGGATCAAGGTTAGGAAAAGGGAAGAGTGCGAAGATGAAGTTGCGGCTATCCGAGTACGCGATATCAACCCGCGATGGACAGTAGGGGCGGTGCTTGATATCCAACAGCGCGATCCATTTGTTCGTGAAGTACTAAAATTGGTAACAGGGCAGTCTAACAATGCCAACTACATCAGAAAAAAAAAGGATTGTTACGGAAGGTCAACGGCCCGGAAGGAAAATTTAGAATTTGGATTCCCGAAAGAAACCGGAGGGAATTGGCGACATCCACCCACGAGCATTATGGGCATTTTGGAGGTGGGAAAATCGTGCGGATATTAGCAGATTATTGTTACTGGCCAAATATAGGGAAGGAAATCAGGCAGATAACAGGTGCATGCGACGTCTGTCAGAAGACCAAACAATCGAATAGACATTGCGAAGGAGAGTGGCAGGCAATCGTACCACAGGGGCCCCGGGATTTATATGCTGTGGATCTTTACGGCCCATTGCCGAAGACGAAATTCGGTAACCAATACCTATTCGTGATTCTTGACGTGTTTTCCAAATTTGTGCACATTTTTCCAATCCGGAAACCCAATACTGTTAGTTGTGTCCAAGTTAAAAAGTTCGTCAAAATGTGTAGAAAACCAGCTCGGATTCTGAGTGAGAGGGGAACGCAATTCACGAGTGACAGGTGGAGGGAGGAAATGGAAGCGTTAGATATTGTGGCGTCATACAGTCGCCACATACAATAAATATTGGCTACGTGCATTTCATGCACAAGGAAGTAGGCTGCGGCAGCGGGCAGCATGCAAGGGACGCCTCCCTGAACAAAGGGAGGCTATATCAGGACGGGAAACCCGGCTCTCGCATAGGGAGAAAGGCAGAAAACCCCAGGGCTGCCGTGACGTTGTGTTGCCACGGGGCCAGATTTGTGAACCCCGAAGTTCGGCTGTCGGGTAAACGCGGCTGGCGGAAGCGGCGAGATGACGCAGTTCCGTCAGCCGGCCCAGAGGGTATAAAAGCGCACTCGCACACGACTCTTTCTTCTGATTCTCGAGCTCTGCGTGGGATGTCGTGTGAGGGTGCGCGGCGCGTGGCACGTCGGGTAGGCTACGGGGGCAAAGGGTCTGGAGCCGGCGTGAATTCGTCGTGATTTAGAGAGAAGGGTGCATCGCACCGCGGGAGTAATTCTTCTGACTTTGAAGAAAAAAAAGTTAAACCTAACATTGTACACTTTGTCGTTGGAAGGAGTTGCCTCAATAACTTTCTTGAATTGTTGAATTTCAACTTAAGTTTTACATTTATTTGTTGGTAAGACTCAGGTCTACAACATACACTAGAATTTGTAACTTCTGTAAAGAGAAAATATTTATTTATTTATTATTTTCATTTACTACAATTTTCTTTTCAAAAAATCTATAATATTTTTTTAAAAACTTTCTAACAATGACTGTGCAAAGATTTTAGTAAGTGTTGTTTATTTAATAGAAATGCACCTGTGTGCAAAATTTCATTTATGAAACTTAATTATTTCTTGAGTTATTAAGGAAACCATTTCAAAAAATCATACTTATGGGAAATGAGGTTTAAAGTTGAACATGTGTTTACCTCATATCAGAATGCTCCTGACGCATAAACAGAACCCTCCTTCTGATTCTTTCTTGCTTCCTCTTCCAGCCTCAATCTCTTTCTGCATTTTCTGACCTCCTTGGTTGCTTCTAGTGCCCTTTTATTTGCAGAAAGTATGTGTTTGTCATCCTCTTCTTGGAACGCCAACATACAATTCTTGCTAACCACAAGCCCTAACTTTTTTAGCACTTTAATCCTGGCTTTCATCCCATCATTAAAAGTTATTATGGCATCATTTACACAGTTCAACAGTTTTTTTGCCAACAAATCCAGTGTTTGGACAAACCTTCCAAATTTTGGAATTGAAGGATTCATTGTTATTTTGAGTGAAACCACCAACACATTTTATCAATAATTCAGTTGACACTAAATTTCTAAAAACAGATTTTATTGCTTGCATTATTGCAGGAGGAATGTTATTCTTATGGTGGTAACTCTTCACTGTACCGTGAAGCACGGCTTTTTGATACGAGCACCAAGATTCCAAATTTTTTGGACATAAATAATGCATTGGTTCAAGATCAGATGATATTTTATGATACCAAATAGCCCAAATGGCATTCCTCATTTCATCTACAGATGAACAGTGAGCCCTAATAGCATTTCCATAGTAAGTTGTCAGTGTGTTAATTACAGAATCAATGTTCTTTCCACTAAGTGGTTTACCGTCACTCAATTTTTTACCTTTCATGGTTTCTTTCAATTTTCTGAGTTGTGTACCCATTCTTTTTTGTACATGGCCTACACATTCTTTCTTTTCTACTCTAACTTCTGTGCCATATGGCTCACTATCTGACACAGCCTTGAAACTTTTTGTGTCACCATCACCAATGTAGTTGACATACTTTAGGCCATGTTTTTTTACACTTCTATGAAAAATAATTTTCATGCCTTCTACTTCCATATTTCCTGCACTTCCTGAATGATTTTTATTACATTCTTCTTCATGATTTTCCCACCATTCTTGATACTCTATTGAATCTCTATTTTTCCACTGTTCACATCCCTTACAACTTGATGAAAGGACATGTGTGTCTATCACTTTACCACTTTTAGCACCAATAACAGTGCACACACCATGCTGTGAACTATGTCCTCTGGTCAACCATGTACCATCACAAGTCACTGATATGTCTCTGCTTCTTGTCAATTCTGCTTCTTCTTCAGCTGCTCTATGCAGAGATTCTGCAGCTACTTAACTAGATGCAGCTAGAATTCTGTCATGCACCTTCATAAAAGTAGACTTCTTTACAGGTGGTGAGAAATTCATAAGTGCACAAAATACCTTCAATCCTGCTAAACCCTGCCCTAAACACCTCATAGCATAAATTGCACGTCTATTTACAGAATATACATTATTATTTTCACCTAGTTTGTAACAATTGTCAAAGACACTAACGTTTTCGCATTCACTGCACAACACTTGCACATTACAACCTAAACCTACCAATTTATTGACACTTATACTCACAGATGATCCACACACACAACGAAGACACTTTTCTAATTCTCTAAATAAAATATTTACATTAAATGTAATGTTAATATCATCAGTGACGGAACTGAAATCAGTATCACTTGTTAACTTTTTTGATGAAGCACTCTCAGGTGTACTGTTAGAAACTTTAATTTTCTTCGTATACCTATTACCACGAAATGCAGACTTCTTAGATTTGTAACTTTGCGCTTTGCCATTTCAACTATGCAGTAGTAATCACACAATATCTATGCACAAAAAACAACAAACAGAAACTATCCACTTAATTCACTCACCAGCATTTGAAATGATAAACAAAACAAACAACTACATATTCCATGACTTCACAAAAATACAAGATTGGTACATCAAAACTACTTGTGGGGATTCAATTAAACAACAGCGAAACCCAAATCGAAAAAGTTTATCAAGAAAGAAACGTATTAGAATGGGCGTGGCAGAACTCAATTTAAAAGGGACCAGAGGTGTAACATGCTTCGATATTTATGAACATATCTCGAGAACGATTGAGATATTTCAAAATTTTCACAAATTAAAGAGAAACCTATATTTACACAGAAAAAAAATAAAATGCAATTTTAACTTAAGGTGTCCCACGCATTTGAGTTTCGATCACACTGATGCTGCGGGATGAACAGAGATGCAAAGTCGCACAAACAACGACGCTTTCGGGTTTCCCCGCACGGTCGACTATACCATTAAATTTGGCATGGCAAAGAGGACACTCAGACTGATCGGGGATACATTTTCAGGGGGTACTCAGAAAACTATCACCCACACAAAACACGGAAGGATCTGTTGGAAAGTAGCTTAAGGAATAGGGGGTTTTCCCCCAATCCTAAGAGTGCAGGGTTTGCAGAATCCATCCTCCAGGTGGTGTCGTGGGCCCTTTTTTCCAGTCGAATATGGCCAAAAGATGTTGCCTCAAGACAACGATGTACAAACAGCTGTTCCAACGAAGCGAGGTGGTCCAACGTTGAACGGTTCTTTAAACCCGCTTTGATTGGGTCAAAATTTTATACTCCAGGTCCAGACCAGACGCTGATTCCCCTTGCGTTCCAGAACTTTGCATACGACCCAGGAGATAGGTCGATAACTTGAGCAGTGACGATTTTTCCCTTTCTTTGGGAACGGGGAGATGATGCTTCGCCAAAGGAGAATGGTGTCTTTTTCCAAATACGGTTAAAGATCGGAGAAGAAATTGTGGCCATTTCGGGAAGATGTTGCGGCATTGTTGTGAATTTGGTCTGACCTGGTGTGGTTCTTTTAAGCAGAGGAACTCATTTCAAACATGGAAAGGGGTATTATAGTCCCATGTCTCTAAGAAAAACCCAAAGCGGTTTTCCATTCTTTCTTTGGAGGGATGAGTTTGGGAGCATAGTTTGCTGAACTGACATTTTTTCATGAGGCAAGAACTCTTGCAATGGCCTGAGCGTGATAACGTGACCATTTTTGAAGACCGGGCCCAGAGTTTAGAGAAGGATATCCTTGATTGCGACCTTCCTCCATACCAGACAGGGGATGGCGTTTGGCAATTGAAAGAGAAGAGTAGGACCTCCATGTCATTTTTACTTTTAAAATGGTTCTCCTCGCCTTTGCTCTGCACCTTTCGTACTCGATTGCTATCCGCTTGATAGTGTTTAAATCTCGCCAAAGCTTTACGAGCACAACAGCCCTTGAGCAATCCAGTTCCACCACGGGACGAAAGGTGTCGCGATTACCAGTCGACTTGGGATTGCAATTTCGAAGCTCGTAATACAGCTTTGTTAAGTGCTGCCATTTCTTCCACACTGAAAAACTCATCCGATACACTGAGTTCGTTGGAATGTCGGCCAGTCAGACGTCCGACACACCATTGAGGGGCGCCAACCCACGGGCCAGCCCATCAATGTGGACGATAATGGTAATGGTCGCTTCCGTACAGGTCATCTAGATGGACCATTGCAGAACGGTTGCAAGAAAAGGGGCTGCAGAGTGCTGATCGATGCACGTGCTTGAGTTTGTGGCGACGGCAAAGTGATTTGGTTTCCCCGGGAAATTTCAGAATAACCAGATTCGCTGAGTCTATAACCGATTCAATCACTACCCCCGGAAAAGGTGGAAGAGCCCCAGAGGACTGGGCATTTGACCCGACTATCCAACGGAGGGGGAGTTGGTCGGTCTAAGAAGTACCTCAAGACAGCAGCGAATCATGAACAATGAAGGACTCCCATGAGCACGGAGGCCATCATCCACTGAACCTGTAGGGGAAACCAAAGAGACAGGGGACGAGTTCGAGTAAGATGAGTCTTTTGGAGATAGATTACAAGACTCATTGAGGGGACAACAAAAGCTGAGATCGTCCTCGCGAGGAGTAACCATTTACGTTCCATGACATAAGAGCCATGGAGAATAATTATTTCCTCCGGCTTGGAGCCGGATGCTCGTTCCATCCCAACGGGAGTTTCACCCGAGGACAAAACCCTCCTTGAATTGCCAGAGGGCAGGGTGCTCGCTCAGTGCGAGTTTCGTTAGGTGTGGTTGCTTTGCTCCTCTTGACCAGGTCTGAAATAGGTGTTCGCCCATCAACTTCCATTGAAACATTAGAAAGAGGTTTGATTTTCCCAGAAGGGAGCTCTTTTTCAATTGTCTTGTATTTAGTCGGATAATCACCTCCACCTGCAGGGGGGAGGTATCCACGGGGAGATCCTTTGGGAGACACCTGACAAGGAAACTCACAGTTGGGGAAAAGCCTGCCGTTTGACAACCTGCGCTACCCCGGAGTCCAACCCTTCACAGCAGGAGAAGGAGCGAGACAGATCAAGGGGGTTTCCTTGATAGGCACGACGTTTGGCCTCGGGAAATGATACCTTCTCGCAGCTCGGATCTTCTGGATTACCCTCTCAAAAGGTTGGACATTGCTTGTGATTCCGGATGGTCCCCTCGCATTTAAACACAAGGGCGGTGCAATGGCGCAGGGTTCAGGTTCGTGTAGATCCCCGGGCACTTACCACACAGGGGTTTGCCATGCACCGCTGCTGTGTGTGCAAACCTCTGGCACTAGAAGCACCTAAAAGGGGTTTAAAGGGACGTACTGTCGGGACGTGGAGGATATAAAATCAGAGATCTCTCGGGGAGAGTGGGAAGATTAAAGGTCAAGATAGAGGGAAGGGGATTTCCCCATGCCCCCCTTTTGATTTTTAACGCACGTCACGCCTTGGTCTTTAAAAGAAACTAGTTGTTCCTCACCCCCGTGAAAGTTTTCTGGTTAACTACGCCTTCAGAGGTTTAGTGTGGGGTGTGTGGTCATCACCTGGAGGCCGGCGATCTGTAGTGTTCATAATTTTCACTACCTGGTCATCTGTCGTGCTCAAAGAGAATGAGTCCCATTCCTTTGTCGCACTGCTTGTAGCTTAAAAGGGTTTTCTATGGCGCGCCAAACGAACAGCACACAGATTTGAATGTTTTCCTTCCGGCGATGCCAGAGGAGGAATCTAGGCTTCTTCTTGTCGGTCTTCCTCTTTAAAAAGAAACTATTTAAATCAATAGTTTTCTGATATCACTTTCCGGGAAGAGGCGAGAGAGAATTTAGAATCCATGAAGATGAATATTGAGTTAATCCCGGTCCCCACCCACCACGGAGCCAGAAAGGGGGACACCACAGTGCCAGGGCAGGGAGATAAGTGTGGAATAACAGCGCTGCACCACGTGTACCCCCTGCCCACTTTGTAGTTCAGCAAGACAAACCCAAGCGAATGATCGGAGTGGGGGTCCGACCCCCCGTCTAGAAGAGTTCGGGGCCCAAAAGCAAGATGTTGAAGCCAAAGGAATGTTCCCACAATACAAACAAGTATCCCAAGTGCAAAGCAGAATGGCACAAGGTAAGTAGTGAAACAAACAGACTCTCAACGGCCAGGACACATTTCCTCCGACAGGGGTCGCAGGACGGCAAACACATGGGCGGGCGTTCAGCATACAGAGGGGCCAGTGAAATAGAAGAGGGAGAAGAAAGAGAAATGATGTTTTAAAAGGGAACAAATGATATAGGGGGAAAAGAAAAAATGTCTGGTGAAAGAAAATATTTGAGAGCTCTCTCATCCCCGATCAGGACGTGGACCAACCCACCTCGACGGGGATAAAGACATATTTCGTATGAAACTCTTTGGAAGGACAAATAGTTGAAGAATGGAACTGCTTTCATAGACACAGACATATTGAACATTACACAGATGATAAGGAATTTCTGCCGAATTACCAAATGATAGGGACTTAAGAGGGCATGGACAGTGATTCCCGGCCGTCTTCGCTGAATGAAAATATCCCTTTTTCACTCAAATCTGCCCCGAGGGCATCGAAACTAGATATACCTACGGACGTCCAACAAAACCTTTACGTGCGTGTGGTCAAAGGCCTAAAAAAAATGAAAGTACAGCACATGTACAATCTAGCACTGAGTCCCGGCCGTCTTCGCTGAATGACGGTCTCCCTTTTTAGCACTGAGAAATAGTTTAGCCAGTAATAAAATTGAAAAAGGTGGTAAAGAGAAATTAATTACTTAATCGTTTTTATTGCCGAAACGGTCACAATTAACAAGACTAGAAAGTGCGTATTTGAAGATCAGGCTCTCGCATTAACGGTGGATGTAAATCTTTCGACTAGGCAGTACCGTCGAATCTGATTATTGATATTCCTATGGTTGTTCGTATTCTTGTTTTCACTTATATGCAGATTTTCAAATGCATATTACTGCAGAAATTTCTAATTTTACCTTTTATTTTTGTACCCAATCACTGAAATCCCGCTATTGGTTAACACAGAATATAAAAACTTTTCTTGAAACCAAAACGGCATCGATTTGAGCTGAACAAACCCCTATGTCATATGTTCTTCTTAAGGCCATTTTTACACTAAAGGGTTAAATTAAAAGGTGATGATACTCCAACATTTCGCGTCAAACGAAGCAAACGGGAGAACAAGTGAAATGAAATGACTCCCGTAATAGTCCAGCAGTTGAGTCGCATTCTGAATACTTCATCGCCTTACACTGGCAGACAAAGACTGAGGGGTATGTCACTGGAAGAGTAATCACGACGAACGAAGAAAAGGCTA
Organism: Teleogryllus oceanicus; assembly: GCA_964035755.1. Lineage (NCBI taxonomy): Eukaryota > Metazoa > Arthropoda > Insecta > Orthoptera > Gryllidae > Teleogryllus > Teleogryllus oceanicus. Next base: position 7,940,458 of record CAXIVR010000013.1, on the reverse strand, counting down.
GCGCCCGCCTTTTTTCGTCTCGAGGAACCGCGGGGTGGGGTTGAGTTATGAAAAGGGGCAATGTACTAAGTTAATGAATGAATGAATGAGAACCTCCCTCCGAATGAAGTCCGATATGCTGTCTCCCCGGCGACTGGACAGTTGAAGGTGGTAGCTTTTTTTGATACGTAGAAGGAGTCTGTGATTTTACAGAGGCAATATTTTATGGAAATAAATACGATACGTATATACGGATTAGAAAATGTATTATCAGAGATTCTAAAAATCTGTACAAACTCACGATTTTTTTTTAAAAAAAGCTCGTGTAGATTGATTGATAGATTAGTTTTAGAGGGCGTTTCAGCTACTAAGGGCCCATTGACGGCCGTGTCCATGTATTTCTTAAATAAAGAAATTTAAGATCTAGTTAAAGTGTTGTAGATGATTTACTCTCAATTTAAAAGTACATACTTACCTAAACGAATCTCATTATGAATAAACCACAACAGTAAGGAAAAGCATTTAAAAACCTAAATCTGGGCTGAGGACAAGAAAATATTGCCCTATCTGTCAACAAAGTGTAAGTGTGTGTATGTCTCTCAAAACAAAGCTTCTGAGAGTGCGAACTTCTCCGAGCACCTCAATGAGTTGCCAGACCATGTCTTCGTAGGTCGAAACACTTCATACAACGCAGGGACGTGTTCACAGAGAACCGCCCTGCAGAATGGTAGGGGGAGATTCACCTGTAGGGGGAAACCGGAGAAAAGTGCGTGCGATGCGAAGACGGATTCAAATAACTTCACGCCTAGAAGGTCGCAATGAGGAACGCCAGATTAACATAACTTTATAATACTTGTTATAAGGGTATTGTGCCGTTCTGTTGCACGCTCAAAAAATGGATCGTTTTGAAGCTAACATCAGAGATGATACAAAAGAATGTCAACATGAATCTTCCGACGCTGTTTTCCTTGCGGGTCCCAGCCCCGTTCCCTATGATTCCTTCATGGCATAGGAAAAAATTAATACCAGACATAGGCGGTGACAGAAGGCGATGAATGGGGTTTTTGAATTGACCGTCAGAAAAGTCTGACGAAGAACGGAATATCCAAATTCCACCACGAGACGGAAGGTGTCTCGATTTGCGGGTCGACTTGGGAATTGCAATGTCCAGCTTGTAGTACAGCACTGTTAAATGTGCGCCATTTCTTCTACACAGACAACTTCGCCTCCGATCGCCCAACTTTCGCTGGAAATGTCAGCCAGTCAGACGTCGCACCCCATTGATGGGAGCCCCAACCCACGAGCAAGTCCATCAAGGTGGACGATAGGGGTAATGGTCGCTTCGCACAGGTCATGGAATGGACCATTGGGAGGGCTGCATAAGAAGGCTGCAGAAAGCTAGATCGACACACGTACTCGATTTGGGGTGACGGCAAATGTTTTGGGCGAAGAAAAGGGACGGGGGGGTGAGGTAAGTTCTTGGAGACGGATTATCAAAAAATGGATGGACAACAAAGTTTAAATCTTCCTGTCGGGGGAGAAACCATAATGCCCATGACCTGAGAGCCATGGGAATCAGATGTTTTTTTCCTCCAACCGGATGTGCGAGGCCCCTCCCAAGGGGAGTTTCTCAGACCGAGACATGGATTGCCAGGGGTGGATGCTCGCCAGTGCGAGTTTCAAGGCGGATTATTCGTGGCTTTGACGAGATTTTAGTGACCCCCTCTGAGGCGTGTGCGTCTGACATCGACCCCCATTGAAAGGGGCTTAGATAACTGGTCGCTGCGACGACTGAGCTTTCCCAATTTCGTCTATTTTGGGATGACCACTTTCCATCTTAAAGGGTGAGGTATCCACGGGGAGGTCTACGGGAGACACCTGACATGGGGGAAGCTCACCACTTGTTTCCGGGCAGCCGCTGCTATCCTCGGATCTTTAACTTTCACGGCGTCGAAGGCAGAGAGATCAATACGGTTTTCCCCGCTTGTTGCCTCAGGAAGTAGGGCGTTAATGCGAGGGTGGTCACTTCGCATTAGAACATGCGGTAGTGGTGTAGTTTACGTTGGGTCGTTCTCCGCACAGGTTATCTGCCTAAAAGAACAAAGGCTCGTAATTAACTGCAGTTACAGACCAGCTAACCGCCGTCTTTCCCTGAAGTCCAACCGCCCCCCGACGGTTCAGTGGAGAGGCATGGGCGCAGAAGAGTTTTAGTGGAGAAGAGTCCACACCAGGGATAGCTCACGTTTCCGGCGGGGGTAAGCATTTTCCTCGCCAAATAATAATCACCTGAATGAAGTGACCCTTAGCGCGCTGACTTCGCAGTCGGAACCGGGCCCTCCTGACTGGGTTTCGTGGTTTCCCGTCCCCAGGCGAACGCTGGAGGTTCAAAACCATGTTCACCCACCTCTCACCTCAAAATCCAAATGTCACAACCTTGTCTTACCAAAGGGGCAGGAAAGCCGATTCTATAGCGGCCCCGTTAATCTCTGGATGAATATAATGATCCTCGGAAGAGAACGTTTAGTTGGTCATATATGGCCGTCTGCTACTAATAATATCAGAATATAAAATAGTGGTGCAAACAAAGGCATAGGGTTTCTACAAGAGCTAGTTTTTTAATTTCTTTGTCTAGCTAACATTCTGGGCTTGCCATCCTCTTGCTAGCTGCAATTTAATCGTTTAAATTACCCTCTTGAAATTTACTCAATTTTTTCGTTTCCTAAGAGCAAACGAATTATAACTTTAAGAATATTACAGAACAGTATTGCATATTACAGCAATATTACAGAACAGGCGTTACTGTAAATGTGAAATTTGAAACTTTTTCAAAGGAATCTTCTAATTTGCCAAAAAACTTCATTGGACATTTGCCCACTTGCAAATGCAATAATGAATAGAAATTGCTAGAAAATATACGTTAACCTTAAAATATTTAAAATATACATTTTAGGTAATTAAAAATACTGCAAAAAGGGAATTTTTTGTCCACTTAAGAAAAATTTCCTAACTGTTGAAGAGTTTAAGAAAACATCTGGATGTTTTTGAGAATATGCGTTTAAACATTTCTGAGGATACATTTAAGACCGTTCAACTGAAAATTTTGAATTTTTGAGAAAATTTATCAGACAAAATTTAAAGGTGTACTATAAAGATTAATGCAAAAATCGCCTCATTGTAAATTTACATGAAATCTAGTAAAAAGTTTTCTAATTTCAAAAACAACAAAACATCAACAACAAAGAATAGAGCAAAAAGGCCCCTGTCATCTCTACGTATGTAGAACTTTAACCCAGAAATTAAAAAAACATTTTTTAGACATTTTGTTTTATTTTTAAATTACGTATATTGTAGGAATACTATGAAAGTTTCAAAACAATTTATCTATAAAACAAGCAGAATACATAGAAATCGTCTTATCCGATCTGATTCACCAAAAGACATAGAATGAATTAAATTTAAAACAAATACAATGGATTTTAGATTATCACTATAATCTTGAGGTTATAAAAAGCAGTAATAACATACCTCCCAATTCAATACATTCAGTAAATCTTCCCAAAAAGGAACCTTTACAAACTGGAAAGTCTTAACCCGAAAATTCTTCCACAGGGGAAGATTGGGGAAATTTTTCACAGCATCAAAAAGGAACTTCCAACTCGAAAGGGGCGGTTTCATGTCCTGCAGGGGAAAATCTGTATATCACATATAAACAACCTTTCCATTAGCAAAAATTTTCATAATATGACATTAGGCACGAATCAATACGCTATTTCTGAACAAATATAAATCATCACTGAAAAATAGTCACAGCCCCATTATCATCAGTTAGGGGTCTAAAAAGGGTGGGACATGAAATAGAATGTTTACAGAAATCAAAAAAAGTGTAAACCCCTTTGACTTTAAAATTATATTTATTTTTTTACAATTTGTTTTTTATTAGGTATATTTCACAAAAAAACTAAGAACATTAATTAGCCTATGAAGCCTTTTACTGAGAGTTTTTTTTTGAAGGAATTTTATTCACAGAAATCAGTGGGGCGGCGTGATTTCATAAACTATCTCCTTTCACAGAAACTAATTGACCTTTTACTGAGTAAAATATGGCCAAAAAAAAAATCAAAAAGGCCTTCCCTCAGGGGTGAGCTTCACATGGACAATTATAGTACAGTTATTTCTTTCTTCTTCTGGAATCTTCTAGCAGATGGAACACTTCAAATTTTCTTCTCATGAAGGAGTCCATGTGGATATAAAAATCCTTTCATAAGAACCTTCTAAAAGACAAAAAAATTGAAAATTTTTCCTTAGAGTTCGAATGTGGATACTTCAAATTCCTTTTAGAACTATTTTAGAGACAATATTCAAAGGGGTTTTTTTCCGTGAATCAACATGTGGCGAAATAAATTCACTCATTTTACAAACTCCCGGCAAATAAAAATTTAAATAGCTTTCCCCTTTTGAATTCGCACATTAATTAAAAATTAATTTAGAGAAACTCTTGAAGACGGAACCTTAAAAGTATGATGTTCAAAAAGTATAATTAAATGTTGTCTTTGAGAGAAACTCTTCTGCAGACAGAATTCCAAAGGCTTTTCCTATGTGAATTCCACGCATGTGTGTACGTAAATCTTCCTTTCTTGCAAAACACTATTCGCAGACCGAACATTCAAAAGGCTTGTCTCCAGTGTGAATTCGCATGTGTCTACGTAAATTTCCTTTACTGAGAAACCCTTCTGCAGACAGAACATTCAAAAGGCTTTTCCCCTGTGTGTTCCGGATGTGTTACTTTAAAATTTTTCTTACTGAAAAACCCTCTGCAGACAGAACACCAAAATCTCTTCCCAGTGTAAATTTTTTTCCGCCATGTAAAAAATTAAAATTTTCCTTTTTTTTCCCAGAAAAACCCTTCTGCAGACAGAACATTCAAAAGGCTTTCCGTGTGAAACCGATGTGTTATTAAATTCCTCTTCTGAAAACCCTTCTGCAGACAGAACATTCAAAGGCTTCTCTCTCCATTTTTTTGGGAATTAAGGCTTTTATGTATTATAATAATTCCCCTTCTGAGAAACCCTTTGCAAAACAGAATATTAAGGCCGGTGCTGGCATTTCTTTCAGTGTGGAACTTCAAAGTTTCCATGGGAATAGTTCCTTTCTTGAGAAACCCTTCTGGACAGAACATTCAAAAAGGGTTTTTCCAGTGTGTATCCGATGTGTATTAAATTTCTCTCTGAAACCCTTTTGCAGACAGAACATTCAAAGGCTTCTCCCAGTGTGAAACGCATGTGTCTAAACTTCTAAAAATTGTTCTCTCTTAATTTTGAGTAAACCTTGGCCTTTTGCAGACAGAAATTCAAAAGGCTTTCTCCAGTGTGAATTGCATGTCTATGTTTTTAAATTCTAGACAGTTCCAAACTTTTGTGAGAAACCCAACTTTTCTGAAAGCACAGAACATTCAAAAGGCTTCTCTCCAGTGTGAATTCGCATGTGCTATGAAGTCCTTTTTGAGAAACCTTCTGCAGACAGAACATTTAAAGGCCCCTTTTGTTCCTTCTATAATGTTTTTCCTATGTGAACCCCAAATTCCCCTTTCTGGAGAAAACCCCTTCTGCAGAAGAACATTTAAAAGGGTTTTCCTTGAATGTTCCCGCAAAAGTCACCAAAGTAAAATTCACTTTCAGTAAAGCCTGTAAATTCTGGGGCAGAGGTGCATTATGTGTTCCTAAGAAAATCCCTTTCAAAAATTTGGGGAAAAATTTAAAAGGATGGTATTGATGAGCTTTCCCCGTAGGTGATCTGCCAAAAGACCCGGTTTTATTTCATTAAAAACATTTTTTCAAACATATGGAAAAATTTTGGATGGACGACATTCAAACCTTTATTAGTAAATTTAAAGAAATCAAGACTTTGGATGGTAAACCCAAAATTTTTTAAAACCCAAGATCCCAAAAAAGGATTAATGGACCGGAAAATAATCTTTGCGTCTGAAGGGAGCACCCCATATGGTGGGTTTTTGCTTCTACTTTTTTCCCCAAAAAAAGTTGACGAGTTGCTTTAGGCATACCCCAATTGCTCAATTTCTGGTAGGATTTTGTTTTTTTGCTTTCCGTATTTCGCGACTAACTCGAAACCCCCACCAAACCTACCAAGTTCCTGCCCAAAGGGGTAGTTATTCAGTTTCGTGCAAAAGAGTGATATCAGACCGCTTAAGTGAATAGTGATCCATGATGATGCCAAATCGGCCGCAAAAGAGTCTAGGAGTTGAGAAGTGGAGTTCAAGGATAAAGGATGGCAAACCGTCAATATCCGACACTAGTGGCGAAAGTTGACAAATCCAAAGTGAAAATAGACGAATAACTCTGGGTGACCACTGCCCTTTGTTTTTGATGTTTCAGGCTTTAGATTGCAAAAACGGCGGTGTGCACAAGGTGGACGCCGTGAATTACCCTGGAGGACCACAACGGCAACGAATTGAACTTTACGCAAGTTTCGCCCAGGACACGAAAAGGGCGTTTTACCTTCAATTGTGACGGGCGACAAACTTGAGCATACCACGCAAACCTTAGACTTTAAATCAATCACGTCAGTGTCGGGTCTCTTTTTCCCCAAAACGCGGGAAAATTCACACAGTCTACTAGTTGAGGCTGGGGCTGTGTTTGGGATCGAAGAGGATATTGTTGGGAGACTCATGCCTTCAGATCACAATGAACGCTGACATGTATTGTGAGAGATAAAAATCATCAGATGAGGCGATGCTGAAGCGGCTGAAGAGGAATGCGAGCAGGATAAAGAATTCTCCACGAACACATGTCCCCGTCACCCATCGAACCGTCGTTTCCTGATAGTTTTGAGGGAACATAACCATACCCACTTCATAAACAGGACTTGGAACCTGCATGAAAAAAATACATAAACGCAAAGGTTTAATAGTTACACAAAAACCCTTCCATGCGAAACGGGGAACTTGGTTTACTCCTTCCTGTTCAACAGCATCTAAAATAAGTCAACCTTGCTGGACCAACCGGCCTGTGATGAGAGGGAGATGTTCTTTCATAAACGGACCTGTAGGTCTCATCAAGCCTAATTATTACTTACATAGAAGAAATTCAACTTCTGTTAAACACACACATTATATATATATATATATATATATATATATATATATATATATAGAATGTGCAAGAAAACATATCTGTCCTTCTTGCTCCAAACGGGAACAAAGTTTGAGATAAACTTAAATAATTATATTATTTTCCGTCTGCGTTGCACATGTAATAATAAATGTCGAAAAACATACTAATTACGTTATATATTTATCAGCTACCAGTCCCAGGCCATCGGCGGCTCTTGAAGTGTGTTTGTGGCGGGGGGAGAGCCAAGCTGTTGCAACCTGAACGCAACGCAAATTATCCGATTATTTAAGAAAATCGTGATTTGAAGAATAAGGGAGGTTTACTTAGAACTAATTTGAGCATCGGTTGTTAAATTAACCCTTTCATCAAAACTACTGAAATGAAGGAGACCAGTGCAACGATGCGTTATGGGATGGGGGTGATATTTAGGCCGTGATTGACGAGGCAGGCGAGCGGGAGAGGGTCACGAGGAGCGCGGGAGGGTCTTGAGGCGTCGGTGGACCTTTTTAAATTCATTTGAAGGCTAAGAGGTATGCCTTCAGGGAAAAATTTCTTCAAAATGGGGAAAAGCGCATCTTCTGAAGTTTTCAATTTTTTTTGTAAATACGTCGTTGGCGAAGCAAATCGCTGAACTTACTAAGAGTTCATCAAGTACCGTATTAAACTACCGTGCCTATAAGTGTGACTTATAATCTCAAGGATAATGGTGGATATCTTTTAATAGGCGCCACACTGCAGTCTAAATTACCTCTTAAGTGAAAATCTTATTTGATTAGGAGTAAACAGGCGAATTAATTTCGAAAGTAAAATGATATCTTCATTTATACCGCTTAATTGAAATCAAGCCAGAATTGTCAACCCAAAATTAAAAAAGAATGTGAATGGAATTGTATCGTTTAGAAACGTATGTGTGTGTGTGTGTATATATATATATATATATATATATATATATATATATATATAGGTTGTAATAATAAGGCATATATTAGTTTATGTGTATTTCTATTGGATATAACGTACAAAACTTGGTCATTAATCCAGCTCAAAGTTATTTTAATGTAAATTGTAAAATTCCTCTAAATGCTTACATCGAACACGATAAACAATTATTTCGTTTTATATCATCGGTTTGAATCCTTTCAAATTCAAATTCTAATGTTATGTGGATATAGAGGGCTTGGCTTCAAAACATTATTTTGCATTCATTTATGCTTTCTTTAATAGTCAAAAAAGTACCTATTAAAAAAAGTTATAGTTATTTAATTAGTTTTTAATACTCAATTAAGCATTGCAAATATATATGTAAAAATTTTTATTGTTATATGTTATATTTTCAAATACTATTGTATTAATTTTATTTTTCAGGTAGATTTTTGCACAGGTAATGGAAATTGGTCATTGAAACAAGTGATGGTTCATGGATGCAGATAATCATGGATATTGTTATTTCTAAATGCCTATTGCATTCTATGACAAGATCATGAACATGTATTTGAAGGTGATGCCAATTTACATTTTGCTAATTTTGCAAGTATGATGGGCATTTGTGATTTAATTCGTATTTAACATTCACAAAATGTGTATACATTAATGGTTCAATTTTTTTAATGCATCATTTGTTGACCAGGCAAAGTATTTTAAAATTCTCATTAGGTAATATAACTTGTGTTATAATTCTGATATAGTTTCAATGTGTACTATGTAGTAGTGCTCTCAGAATGACTACAAATGAGTATGAGTAATATAAAAAATTCAAATTCCCACTAAAAAAGTGTCATTAACTTCAAAATGCTGGTTTATCGGGACATTGTTTTACAACTAGAGATCTGAATCAAGTTCATGGAGTGTGACAATTAGAAATTTTCTTTTGAAAGATTTTAACTTTGGTTTCCAAGGAAAAAAGGTCTCAAGTTTTTCATAATTTAGGGTTTTCCACAGTGTGCTGTTTGTGGCATATAGTATGAATAACACTTAATGCGTCAGCTAAGGTTTTCGGTCTAGCTAGTCTTAATGCTTGTTGTGTTTCTGCATCATGGAGCGCTTCAATAAAGTACCGGACGGCTGTGCGTTGCAGGGAACTTTCTGAAGCAGCAGGGTCCGAAAGGCGCACCAGACGAGAAATATCAGCTTCCAGTTCTTGAAGACTCTCTCCAGGCTTCTGAACACGATTCCTTAGCTAGGTAAAATACATGTCTTCCAGGTGCGCTTGCCCGTACCGGGTTTCGAGTCTCATGACAATTTGCTCGAAAGTTGACTGTTCATCGGTCGGTATTGTCTCTAGAATATCGACGGCATTACCACGCAAAGCCAAAATCAGGGCCGTAGCACAATCTGTTGCGGTCCAGCCATTTACCGTTGCAGCAGCATTGATTTGTTTCAAATAATTCGACCATGAAGAAGTGCCATCATAGGTAGGTGGTTTTACTTGTGCTTTTCCCAGTGGCTCCCGTACGGTGGCCACTCGTGCCATTTCTATTCGTTCCTGTACGATGTTTATATTCGATTTTTCTGTTGGGGGAGTAAAAACCTTCAGCTTCTCTTCTAACAGATATAGTAATTTTTCCTCCTTCAAAATTCTCTCTTCCATTTCTTCTCGCATCAATTTATTGTTCTGTGTTATCTTCTGTTCTAGCTTTTCTTCCAAAACTAGGTAATTTTCTGTCAATTCCTCTTTTAAGATTCAGAATTTTCTTTCAATTCCTCTTTTAAAATTCTAGAATTTTCAGTTAACTTTCCTTCTAAATTCTTGCAATTTTCTGTTAACTTTCCTTCCAATATTTTGGATAAGTCTGAATAGTTCCCCGTTGTCACGAAGAAAAATTTCTCTGGATTCTCGCCTGCTGCCTTCATTGCGTTAGCAAGACGTTCTTGTAATATTGCTTTCGTTCAGGAAGTGTCTTGTTCCCTCTCTTCTAACTCCTTCTTCAACTCCGTCACTTTCAGATCTCGTAGAACTATTGTGAAACTCACCTTGAATAAAATTTTAATTCACCACACGCTACTATTTTGACCCCACACCTGACACCAACTGTTACGTTTCTAGGTGGTGAAATAAAAGTCTCGAATTATTTTAACAAAAACGTTTATTTTGTTTCTTAACACTATCACTGAAAACACTTAATGATTTATTTACACTACACTTCTCTTGATTATTTATTTACACTACTCTTCTCTTACACACTCGCACAGTCCTAAGCACTGTCCACAGTTCACTGCACTGATCACAGTTCGATGCATTTGGTCACAGTTCACGTCACCGACCACAGTACGATGCACTGACCACGGTTCACCTCACTGAGCACAATCACTGCGCTGCTATTCACCGCGATGCACACACTTCACAGTTCAGCTTCCACTGCGGACTCAAGACTCACTCGCGGTCGCCGGCCGCCGCGTATTTATACTCGGCAAGTGCCTTCCAGAACTTTCCGGACGCCGCGCATGTTCTGGAATAATCTGCCGGCAGATGATGCAATCCGCACTCACAGGCAGCTCGTAGTGGCGCCGGCAGGTGACGCAATCCGCGCGTACAGGCAGTTCGTTGTGGTGCCGGCCGGTGACGCAATATTCGTTACAATATTTTATTTCTAGGTATATGCTGTTTCAGAATATTCATTACACACACACACACACACACACACACACACAATATATATATATATATATATATATATATATATATATATATATAGTATTGGTTAAAGAGATTAGCCACTTTTGCCGGATCGTTCACATTTATATCGTTATATTTTAAAAAAACATTCTCTACGGGTTTTCTAGTTGATTTGGTAGTGTTTTTTATTATATTCCACATTGCTTTTGTTTTATTATTTGAGTTCAAAATATCCTGATCGTTTTTCATGATTTTAGCCTGCCTTATGACTTTTCGTAACAATGTTTTGTATTTTTTAAAGTAGATAAGGAAATCTTGAGATACGTCATGACGGTTTATTTTACGATGTTCTAATTCCTTTTGTGATCCAAGTATTACTTTTTCGTGAAATGTTTAATTTTCTCTTTTTAATAGGAAAGCATGCGTTAAAGAGAAATGAAAGCTTTGAGAAAAATAAATTATATTTTTCATTTGTATCAATAGCGTTATAAACTGCCTCCCATGATTCTTTCAGCAAGTAGTCCGTAAATAACTTTATGTTAACTGTAGTAAATGCTCTGCACATGCGTGTTTTATTTATTGTGTCAGTATTCATTGTAATGGTCTGTGGGGACGAGCCCGCAAGAAGGCATGGAACTTTTATGTGAGCAAGGAGGAATTAAAAGAAATGAAAGAAACAATAGACAACAGCGCCGCGTAACCATAATTAAAAGCGTGATACAAGAAAGCATAAGGGGCGGAAATAGGTGTGATGAACGATGAACAGAACTTAAATTTAGAAACATTTTAAAGCAAAAACCACGTTATTCGAGCCACGGGTTCCGTAAATATTATAAATGGTATAAATTGCATGCATAACATGACGAAGATGGAAGACGGAACTCATTGTTGTACTCCTGGAAATATATAACAAGAAGAATTTTGCTGAATATCCAGTGAATGCCTGGGTGGATTTTGGCCAAACTTACGGGAATTATAGGGAAAAATATTTTAGCAGGGCAAAATTAGTTACGGTGCGGGGGGAATTTATGTAAGACGCAAAATGCCCGAAAACGCAAAGCAAAGAGCTTGTTTGCGTCGGTTTGTGGGTGGACGTGTCGATGATGGGAGGGGGTAGTGAGGATTGGGAAGGCATGGAAAATCATTGTCATAATCTAACACAGCAAATCCTTTTTTGAGTGAAGACTTTCAGAAGGTCGGCTTTGAGAGTGTACAGAGTAGAAAGTGTATAGCGAATAGTAGCCATGTCACGAATGCGTATCAAATGCGTGGCAAATATGAGAATAAATAAATAGATGAGAAATCAGATGTGTCAAAAATGTTCCCTAAATTATCTTTTTAATTTGCGCGTATTAAATTATTTAATTTAAGTTACGTATTTATTTAAAAAAAATAAAGAAATGTGATTCTAATTAGTATTTAAATGTTATTGGTGAGTAGTTGAGTTGTTTCCGTTAATAGATCTAAGTGCAAACTAATAAATACAATTAGATTACTATACTTTACCTCTTAAAGGCCAAAAATTCCCTTTTTAATAAATTTATATTATTTAAAATTTAAACTCTTTTATTCGTGAATTTGAAATCACAAGGTTCAAAATTTTCCGTTACTAATATATACGAAACTTTGAATTTTGATGTTTTTCACAATTATCACAACACTTTTACTAGTTGTTTAACCCTTTACGCAAAACTAAATTTATTTGTACAGCAAATATGTATTAAAAGTCTTTGAACTCGTTAAAATGCACGTTTGTCCGTTACGCTGTCTTTTAAACCAATAACTATTTACTTCTTTTCCACTGCTTCGGACAATATAAATCTCTTTCAGCGTTCCTGTAACAAGTAAACAAGTAAAGAAAACAATTTAAAAACAAAAGGTACCTGAAAGATGTAAGAAAGTAGTCAAAATTAGGAAAATATTGGAGCACAGTTGGAGCACGTCAGTCACAAAGAAGCAAAACTCAACAAAGTCTCTTATATATATATATATATATATATATATATATATATATATATATATATATCACTATATATATATATATATATATATATATACACATATATATATATATTATGTATATATATATACATAATATATATATATATTTAATGAATTCTTATATATATATAATGTATATAATATATATCTTATATATATATATAATGAACCTATAATATATAACTTTCATTCAACAACAATGCAGGCATTATTGATGTACGTATATGTATCGTAAGAAGTCAGACTGCAGAATTTAAAGGCTTTTGAGACTTTTTGTGTAATTTATTGTGAAATTTAATTATCACTAAATGCGTAATTTTTATGCAATTATTTCCCTTTTTACAGTGTCTGGTTGTGTAGGTAAATATACAGATCTGTTGCTGGATGAAGAATAAATAATGAATATTCTATTAATAGCAAGTACTACGCATCCTATACCTGTCAACAATCAGTACTTGTAACACCCATAAGAAATGCTTAAATAAGGCAACACGTACGGCTGGCCCTTCAACCAGTGCAGCTGTGCAAGCCGACACGGAAGGCCGACTCCTTCTATCAGTTTCGTCCGGATGCGTCATGACGGTGGGCTGGATCCTCCAAACTGCGTTGCTCCCTTACGCCGAGCAGATAGCCAACTCTTCCGACAAGATGGCTTGGGCTCGGCAGCTTCTACGTGCACTTCTGACATGGTGAATTCAGAGGAGTGCAACAAGGGACTCTTCAGAATGCAACTTTTCGTTCCAACAATCTCCATCACGAAACAGTAACAGTGAACCTGGTTGGGCCTATATTATCATGCGTTCCCTTAATATAGTATAATGGATCAGGTATACAGCAAAGTTCTTTTTTCTCCGTGCAGTGACTTCCGCGTTTTTCCTACGATGAAAGAACATTTGGCCGGAACGCGGCTTCAGCAACGATGACGAAATGAAAGATGAAGTTACACGCTTCCTCGACATGGCGGCGAGCTGATGCAACACGGGCTTACAAAACCTGCTGTACAACATACAAAACTGAATCGACAGAAATGCTGATCATATAGAACTAGTGATGCTGAATGGAAAAGACTATCTTGTAGTAATATTTTCCAATTTCCTCGGTGTGGGCAGCTTCACGGTTTTGTCTCCATCCTCCTGGCGGCTGACATCTATCAACGCCCAAAATACGTTTTGAATTTGTCTCAATTTTTCGGTTTCCTAATAGTAGGATCGAAATATCACTTTTAAAATATTAAAGAATAGTAAAACCTCGTGCTACATGGAAATGTTAGTTGGAAAATTTGTAGCCGTCTTGAAGAAAAAGTCGCTTTAGCCCTACAAATCTTTTGATTTCGAAAAAATATATTTCAAGTGATTTGAAACATGTTCACTCACGAACACAGTAATCTTGACTAATCACTGGAAATGTTCATATTAACGGTGAGAGATATTAAAAAAATATTACATTGGGTAATTTTAGAGGAAAAAAAGAGTACAGCAAAATGAATTTTGTCATCATAAACAGTACAATTAACACTATCCGTAAGAAACGTTTGAGGAATAATTTGAAGCTGTTTTTGAGAAAATGACGTTTGAGCGTTACTGCAAAGGTGGAATTTTGAGCTTGTTTTCACAGAAAAGTTTTGGGTTTTCGAGAACCTTCATATCACTGAAAACAAATATACCTTTAAGTGCAATAATGCGCGCCAATTGCAGCTAATAAAACTATTAACGATGTGACCCTTGTTAATGAAACTACATTTTTCTACTCTACTTTTTGGAAAGACAAAAGAATAGAGCAATATGTCGTGTATGTCATCTCAGATTGCAATTGGCACTATCCCTACCAAAAGTTAAAAAGAAATTAACACTTCAAAACAAAAACCACATTTTTAATATTGCGCGAAAGCTACCAAAAGTTACCAAAAATTTAGACGACCTAAATGAAAGAACTATATATTGGAATATACCCATTCACATACCCGTCTTGCTGCCCTCAAATTCCTGTAACCTGTTTCCGAATTTCTAATAAATATATGGGCGCCAGGAAATGGTTACGAGAATGAGCTCCCAAAGTATATTTAAATATAACTCCGTTGCTGACTCAGTCGACGGGTTCTTTACCGAAAAAATTGTGAATACGTACGATTACTTAATTCGCCCCCCATACGCAGAAGCGTGGAATCTGAAACACAAAATTTAAATATCCTACTAGATTGCACGTGAGTGCAAATGATAATCAGCTTTCATCAATAGAAAATAACAAATTTATTTATAAATTTTACTAACTTCTTTTAAAAGAAATAAAGTATAACATTCTTTTTGGTCATGACCTGTACTCTAGCACTATAGAACCTTTTATCCATGAGAATCTTGGGCGCTGTCTTGGTAAAGGATGTCTCCCCGTAGACTTCAGCAATGGGCCTCGTCCAATCTTGTTTCTTGCTTCCGACCAAATCCGTATGTCGTCGTTTCTTCTCATAAACCACTATGTACTCTGTTTATCCATTGGCTTTCCATCCCCATTCACCTGCTTGAATTGTTAGAAGTTCTAATACTTCTTATTGTACATTCCTTAAGCAAAATCTTAAGTGCTATTAAAATATTAGCATATAAGTTCACCAAGTTATCATTGGGTTCCTATCATCGGACACGAAGTTCGAGTATCATTGTCCGCTTAATAAAATTTGTAAGTCCCACTTTTGGCATTCACTGTTCACTTCGTATAAAACAATTTCTGAGTTCTATCTTTTGAATACTAACAACGACAAATCACTACGTCCGAACTCGCATAAATTTCCTATGATCAAATAAACTGCTATATATCTAGCACCCTGATCCGATCGCTATTGTACGCACAACGCTTCGGGTGGATGGTGCCAGATAGCCTGACCCTGTGAAGGGTCTCTTCAATCTTTCTTGGTCTTGGGGGATGTTTTGTCCAACTGTAGATCGACTCCACTCCCCCGTACGGGGACGGAGATCGGGAGTCTGGGTTTGTGGAGGAAAGGTTATTTTGTTAGGGAGGTGGGTGAGGTTGGGATGAACGGGATGGGGTGGGGTTGGGCGTTTAGGAAGATCTATGAATTTCGCTATTAATTGTAGGTGTTTTTCGTTACTTTGTTTTCTACTGGATCTCGTCGTGTACATTGTAGTCACGTCTGTCTGTCTGCCCTTTGTTTCAAGTGATGGAGGGAGGAAGCTGTAGGATGTCGAGCGGGTGCTTTTTGCACGTGTGTCTGGACGGGTTACGGAGAATATGGTGATGTGGTAGGATGAGTTGACGGAAGGGGATTTGTTTTCTGCACGAGTAAGTTTAAGGTGATTAAGTTGTGTAGTGTTAAACCAGGTGGGGTGGGCGTAGGATAGGATGGGACGAATATAGCTGCAGTAGATTTGGATTTTCTTTTTTATGCGAAGGGATGGATGTGTAAGGATTGGGTAAAGGGCGCCAGTAATACAGGTTTCTATGGTAGTGATCTGTTGGATGTGGTGGGACCAGGAGAGGCGGTAGGAGAGGGTAATGCCGAGGTATTTTACTTCTTGGGTCCAAGGGATAGCGGTGTTGTTAATAGGATTGGTGGGGGGTTGGATGGGTGCCGTTTGAAGGAAAATAGGATGACCCGGGATTTGGAAGGGTTAATGGTGATATTGTTTTTGGAGGCCTAGAGGTTGAAAGAATTTGCTGCTTGTTGGAGTCTGTATAGGGAACGTTGTAGGGAATGGAAGGATACTAGGAGAGGAAGGTCATCGGCGTATAGGAAGGTTTGTACTCCAGGGGTGGGTGGTGTGTCGTTGAGGTAAATAAAGATTGGGGAAAGCACTGCTCCTTGTGGGACCCCAGCCTGATAGGGTGTTTGGGGGATGATTGACAGGTGTGTAACATAGAAGGATCGAGGTTCAGATAGCTCTGGAGCAGGGAGTGGGTGGTTTGTGATATAGGGGCGGATTTCCATTAGGATACGGTGGGATACAGTGTCGTAGGCTTGGTAAGTCCGGTGAAAATTGTGGGACTTCTTTGCGAACATGGAGGGGTGGCAATTGCTGAAGATAGGTTAAGGGTTTGAAGGGCCGCAGATCGACCCTCCCGGAAAGCAAATTGGATGTGGTAATGATGGGATCTAGAATAGGAGTGAGGCGGAGAAGGATTTTTTCAAAACGTTTACTTAGGATAAGGGTAATTGGTAACTGATGGGGTGGCAATTGGAAGGGAACCAATGGTCCTTGCCGGGTTTGGGGATCATGATACGCGGGCTGTTTTCCAGGCGGTGGGGAAGTAGGATATGTGAAGACAGGAGTTGAGGATAAGGGTCAGTAGGTCGATTGCATTTTTTAGAGAGGTTGGGGAGACTCCATCGGGTCCTGGAGTCTTCGAACAGTCTATTGTATGTATTAGTTGTCGAAGTTCTACGTCATTAGTCTCCAAGGTTGTTGTCGGTCAGGTGGGAGTGTAGGAGTGCGTAGGTAGTTTAGGATCACGTTGTCCGGGATAGGGATATTGGGAGGAAGGAAGCGCACGGCTAGGGTTTTGGCAAAGGAGTCGCTAATAGTTTGGGGATCAAAGGTGAGGGTGTTGTTGCTGGACAGGATAGGGGATACTGAGGAGGGGGGGTGTCGTACTGCCTTGACTTTGAACAAGTTTGGGGGCTGCGGTTGTCTTTAAGTCGTCGTACTGCGAAATTTAAGCTAGTTGTCTCTTGTCTTGTCTGTATTTGTAGTGTCGTTGTAGTCTACTCTTATATCTAATAACGGCTAGAGTGTCGACAGAAAACGTGCGGTGGGGGTTTTGGGGAAAGGTTGACCTTTTCCGGAAAGCCGATTTTAGATGATGAGTGAGGTGTTCGATAGAATCGTCTATTTCTTGAGTGGAGGAGATACTGCAGGAAACGTGGATTTTCTTGGATGGGATGTGTTTATATTGTTTCCAGTCGGTGATGGGGTTTGGGAATGTAGTGGAAGTAGTAGGACAAGAAAGAGAATAGGAAAGTGGTCTGATAGGTTGTAGAGGTCGAGTTTTGGCTGTGGAATGGTGATAGGAAGTTGAGAGGAATGAAGAACAATGTCTAGGATATCATGGGGTTGTTATGAATGTGAGTGGGTTCAGTAGGTGCTTTAGTAGTATGTTACTATTGTCCAGAAAATGTTCTAGTCGTAGTCCTTCTCTGATGCTGGTCGCGCAGCCCCATCCGGTAGATTTGCTATTGACATCGCCTGCGATGATGAATGGGTGAGGGAGGTTATTCAACATGTCGAGGTCAGAGTAAGGAATGGGTTTTTTGGGGCTTTTATAGCATGAAATGATTGATGGGGGAGGCGTTTGCACCTATTGTAATGGCAGTACATTCTAGGGCTATTGTAGGTGGGAGGGGTAAGGTGTGTGGGGAATGGTACGTCGGGTAAGATGGCCCTGTCGGTTCTGGTAACGTGTAATTAGGGATAGAAAAGGAGTGGTTTGGTTTGAGGTTTGAGGAATGTCTCTTGTAGTAGTAAGATCCCGATGGAGTAGTCTTTGAGGAATTGGGTGAGGATGGATTTATTTTGGGTACGTCCGCCACCAGCATTCCACGAGGATATGTATAGGATACGAGTAGGGGCCATTTTAGTTTAGGTTTTCTACTAATTTAATTCCTGCGGAGATTAACTTGGTAATCATATCTTCTGGTCCTTTGAGGATGTTAAGTAGACTGGGTAGGTGTTGAAGGATGGTTTTGATGGTGGGGTTGGTGAGTAGGGAAAGAAGTTTCTTAATGCTGTTTGCTGCGGATTGAAGGGGTTGTTGTCGGTTTGGGATGCGTTTGAGTCGGTGGCCGCAGCATAGATGTCTGGGTTAGTTAGAGGAGGGAAGGATTGGATTCACAGGGTGGGGTGGAGGAGGGGTTGAGTGTAGTTTTGCAATCTGCTGGGCTCGTTGATTTTGCTTTTAGGATAAGGGCAGGACTGGTCATAGGCAGGATGGTGTTCGTTGCAGTTAGCAGATGTCGGTATAAAGTAGCGGTCAGTGGAGGTGTGGGAGGGGCAGGTGTCTGTTGAGTTGTGTTGGGCACAGAGGGCACATGTCGGGGGTCGTCGGCAAAAGGCTCTGGTGTGGTACAGTCTAAGGCAGTTTTGGCATCAGTTGGATTTTGAGCAGTCTTGGGTGGGGTCGGTCAATGGGGTTGCAGGGTTGTTGGGTGGGTCCCGTGTTGAGAGGGGTTCTGGGTAGGGGTTTAGGGTTTCTATTGGGTTAGGAGGAGTTGGAGGTTGCGGTTTGGCGCTTCTCATCACCAGGGTAAAGCCGTCGTGCAGGAAGGGTTTCTTTGAGGATCTCTCAGGGGGGAGGAGTCGTGGGGCCGTCCGCAGTAGGCATTCATACCCGCTGCGTCGTCGCCGTTGCCTTCGGTTGTGAGTCCAGGGTTGTCTGGGGGTCCGTTTTCCTCGATCCCTTCCCTCATGTTGGTTGGCACCGTGACGGCATCCAAGTCGGTAGTGTTCCCAGGTAGAGGAGGCGGCGGCAGTCCCGCCTTCTCTTGCTGATCACGAAGAGGGCTCTCCTTAGTAAATCAGCAGGTAACTTGGTGATGTCGATACTGGATATAACGCCCTCGCCTTCCGTGGCACGCTCCCCGCTAATGCCCTCCGCCAGGTCCCTGCAGACAGCGTTGTTCTAGCAGTTCGTTAAGTTCCGTGTCCAAAAAGAATATTCTAAGGCTTGGCGGTAGTCGTAATCAATATTAAGTATAGTACTATGTCACTCACGAGATGCTCGAGCTACAATTCGGATCGCTATCGTCTCAAGAGCTCGAATGTATATCCTTGTATCACTCTTCAACGTGTCAGCTTTTTTCATCGTTAACTCTCTTGTTTAAAACAAAATTATGCGATCCTCCTCGCGGCGTCATCTACGTAATTAGTGTTGAACAATAACTCATTTTTTACATTCCCATGACACTTCCGGTATATTAGAATGGAATTTTCTGATTCGTGTAACTTAAGTTTGTTTATATTTCTTCGTAGGCGAAACCACGGATGCTACTTATCGTCCGCTTTTGAACTAATGGGCATTGTTTATATGTTGCACTCCGGTACCATGGCAACCAGAGTAATTTTGCCAATTAAGTATTATTTTCACTGAAATTCGCAGAATTTCATATTAGTGACAAATCTGATATGTCACAATACGGACGACAAATTTAATTTCAAGAAAATATCTTTAAATTAAATATTGTATTTGCCAGAAAAACGGCGAACAAAATTTAAACTTAAGCAATATTTGAAAATTCAAAGAGGACAGTGATAAACCTATTACCCCTTTATAAGTGCACATATGTATTACACACAATTCAAACCAGAAATTTAAAGATGAAACTTTTTATTAACTGTTATTTTCAAAATTTACAGAGAATATAAAAGAAAGTTTAGAAAATGTCCTTCGAACATAAAATAAAGTATTCCTCAAAATTTAATGTAAATTTTCAAGATTGCATTCCTAATTTTTGAGAACATCGACTTAAGCCAAATCCAAAAGGGTTTCTTCAATTTCGAAACAATCTTACGCATGATATAGACGCCAGTACTGTTCAAAAACACCGGGCGGACGGACGAGCGGGCAGACGGACAGGCAGACGGGATGACGGACGGACGGGCGGACGGACGGACGGACGGACGCACGGGCAGACGGACGGACGCACGGGCAGACGGACGGACGCACGGGCAGACGGACGGACGCACGGCAGACAGACGACGCACGGCGACGGACGGACGCACGGCAGACAGACGACGCACGGGCAGACGGACGGACGCACGGGCAGACGGACGGACGCACGGGCAGACGGACGGACGCACGGGCAGACGGACGGACGGACGGGCAGACGGACGGACGCACGGGCAGACGGACGACGGACGCGCGGGCAGACAGACGGACGCGCGGGCAGACAGACGGACGCGCGGGCAGACAGACGGAGGCGGAGACGCGCGGGCAGACAGACGGACGCGCGGGCAGACAGACGGACGCGCGGGCAGACAGACGGACGCGCGGGCAGAAGACGGCAGACGCGAGGGCAGACGACGGACGCGCGGGCAGACAGACGGACGCGCGGCAGACAGACGGAGCGCGCGACGCGGAGCGACAGACGGACGCGCGGGCAGACAGACGGACGCGCGGGCAGACAGACGGACGCGCGGGCAGACAGACGGACGCGCGGGCAGACAGACGGACGCGCGGGCAGACAGACGGACGCGCGGGCAGACAGACGGACGCGCGGGCAGACAGACGGACGCGCGGGCAGACGGACGGACGGACAAGGCGAGACGGACGGTGGACGGACGCGGACGGCAGAGCAGGACGGACGAGGCAAGCAGAGAACGGACGGGCAAGCGACGAACGGACGGACAGGCAGACGGAACGGAGCAGGCAGACGGACGGACGGCAGACGGACGGACGGCAGACGGACGGACAGGCAGACGAACGACAGCAGACGGACGACGGCAGACGAACGGACAGGCAGACGAACGGACAGGCAGACGAACGGACAGGCAGACGAACGGACAGGCAGACGAACGGACAGGCAGACGAACGGACAGTCAGACGGACGGACAGGCAGACGAACGGACGCACGGTGTGACCAGAAGGCGAAAACGTGGCCAAACTCAAAAATTAAAATTTATTTTGGGAGTTTCCGACCATTCCATTTGAAAGAGGAATGTTTGGCACATCTATTGAGAAAGTATGAAGGATAATCCCTGTACCTGCTGCGCGCAGTGGAAGTTTGAAGTTGGAGTACACGGACAGTGCTCTTCTAGCGTCAGAGGCGATGGTAAGCTGTGCTTTCCAATGGTTATACAAACATGCAACAAAATTATTTTTATTGTGTTTGGCAATTATTAGTGTCCCTGTTGGTGGTAAGTAAAACAAAAATTATGTTAATTTACTATGGATTACGATTATTTATATTCAATGCAATGTGATATAAAATCTAACTAGCCTAAAAGTAATATATAACGCAATAAAACACCTGCAAATGTTAATGACAATTTAGCTAGAAGTTATTTAGTTAAAAGAAAATTTGGCTGCGTCTCGCTGCAGATTCGTGTTTTATGAAATATTTTCTATCACAGTGTATATCTCGTAGCTGCAACCTGCATTACTGAGCGGGGACTTGAAACTAACAATCATTCCATTCTCAAGTTCTGTACCAGCAAATATTCTGAATTGCTTGTGATTATGAATATTAGTCATTAGAATATTACATTACATATATTGTTAATAAGGATTGGCCGAATTCAAGTTTTGTAAACTATTGTTTTTCTGAGCATACGCATCTCTGCGACACGCTGCGTTAGATAAATTAATTGATTTGTTCGAAGAATTCAGTGAAAGAAAAGTTTAAAATAAATCATTTAAATTGCTTTCAGCTATAAGATTACGTTATCATCTTTCTAAAAATGCATTTATCGCGCGGATGCTGCCAAATAATGTTTACTGAATAGTTAGTAAAGAATGAATGCGTCGTGGCACTGGTAAAATAATTTCGCATGGAATGTTATCAGTTCGTGGAATTATTTTTGTATAGATAATTAACTAATTCTTCCGAAAACTCGTGAATTAATAAACGATATTTTCATTCTGTGATCGTATAGAATGTTTCAATTTTCCTTTAAGGTACCCCGCGGTAGCCTGATTAGTAAAATTCATCGAGAATTTAGTTCACGATTTTTTTTTCAAATATAATGAGTGCGCATAAAGATTTATAACTTTATTCACCGAATAGAGTAATTAAGTAAGTCATGAATGAAGCAAACACTTAATGCAAATTTCAGCAGTTTTAGGTTTTATGACTAATTTCTTATGTGCGTGTGCATCTCGCCGCGGAACAGAGTCATAGTGAAATACACGAAGAGTTCATGGGGTTTTGTACTAATACGAAATACGAATGACGATTTATAACTCATATAAACGAATAGAGTAATTCAATTAGTTATAAATAAAGGAAACCTATATTGCAAATATCTGCGGTTTGAGGGTTTTTGACTAATTTCTTATGTGCGTGTGCATCTCCGCGGAACAGAGTCATAGTGAAATATACGAAGAGTTCATGGGGTTTTGTACTAATAAGAAATGCGTATAACTCGTATAAACGAATAGAGTAATTCAATAAGTTATAAATAAAGGAAAGGTTTATAGCAAATATCTGCGGTTTGAGGTTTTATGATTAATTTCTTATGTTTTGTATATGTTGTTTCTTATGTATGTCTTATTAACATTTTCGGTCGCCATATTGGATCCGGCCCATTGTTTTGTGTAATTCTGATATCAGATATGAAATCAGCGACCTCTAAAACCCCCATGTACAACTTAGTAAATGAATTCGAACCCATTCGAGGTTTTCGCCACGTTTTCACCATCTGGTCACACCGTGGGATGGATAGGCAGACGGACGGACGTGAAGGCAGACGGACGGACATAAAGGCAGACGGACGGACGTAAAGGCAGACGGACGGGCATAAAGATGGACGGGCAGTCAGTCCTATAGTATCTTATTCGCGCATCTAATTATGTACAATTAGAAAAGCATGTTCTCTAAGATTTTGAATTTACATAGTACATTAGATACGTTTAAAATATTGCACAAAAATAAAATACATGTCTTTTACAAGTAATAATAATTGAAAAATTGTTTTCTGTTCACAGAAAGGAGAACCAAATCTTTGCTGTGTGGTTTATGTCATGTTACACACACACTATGTTAAATTATTTAATAAATTATCCTCCCACAATGAAAATGGTAGTTGTTGGTACGGTGGACAAAGCAATAAAGTTATCATCATCACAATTCCACTCCAGGAAATTCAAAAAACGGTCTGGCATCCGAGCTTCAAGTAATTAACATTTCATTATATAAACAAAACAAAAATGAAGAAGCTAAGACAAATAACGAGAAGCAACCAATAATTAAAAATTAGATATTACCTGTTATTGTAGAGAAAATACAATTTTACGCTGACCATACAACCCTCAGATATACAAAACAATTTAGCAAGATTTAAAAAACAATTTGCAATAAAAGAAGTTAATAGAGTAAACAATAATAAGAATGTGATAACTACTATTAAGTTAAACCTAATAAAGCATACGCAAATTATTATATAAAACTTACAGGCTAAATACCACATACTTTCTCATATAGGAAACAGCAATGTAACATTGCTTTTTTTGCGGTATTAACACCTCAAGTCTCACTTGAAAAGTGTTGCGGCTGTATAACCACGTTTGAAGAGCGCGCCAAGGTGGCAGCGCTCAGCGGTGACCATGGAGGTCGGCAGAGGCGGCGAAGCGGAAAAGGCGCCGCCCGAGCTTCGAAGGAAGGCTGGCCGGAGAGCCAGGAGCGGTGCAGCGAGTCTGCGGCGCCGCCCGCTTTAAAAGAGAGCGCCGCCAGCCAGAGATTCAGAACGCTAGTAACCGTGTATTGAGTAAACTTGAGTAAGGAGATTGTACCTTGTAGAAGTGAGCGTAGGCCCGGCAGTAATTTTGGTTAATTCTGGTGTATTTCATGGTTTGACATAGCTAGTTTTTTGGTACATCTCCCGGACTTTTGGTTTTTGATTTTGGCTTGTGACATGGTATACTCTTTTGGATTCTGGAATTGTGACCAATATACTTTCTGTGGTTCATTGTAATAAATCTGTGTTTGTGAAAAGCGTGCAATTATTCTCAACATAACAAAAAGTCCAATTCAAACAAAGTGTCTGTGATGTATATCAGCATTCATTTCAATAGTGTGGCAGTCATTTCTTACTTTGACATATGTAACAAATAGAAGTAAATTTGACTGTTACAGTATTCGCAGAAAATTATACGCAAGCAACACACTGTTGCCAGTGTAACTTTATCAAAACTGTGTGCAATTAATTTCTTACCAAATCTTGGCAAAAACGCTTTTTTCCATCTGTATTCAGATTTCAACTTGTGTAAGGATTGATGAATACACAGTTGATGAATAACCAACTCTAATACAATGAAATTAATTAAATTAGTAATTTTTGAAGATTAGAAATATTAAATTAATTTAATACTGCCTTATTATATATCGACACTGCCTCAAATGAAGATCGGGAAAATAAAACTTCATACCTAGAAATGTTATGAGTGTTATTACTCCCGAGGCAAAAAGTTACAATTTCGAAACGGAGCGTACGCAATAGCTATTATTGGTAGAAGTTTATAATAATGAGATTCAGTGTTTGATTTCAAAAAGTTTTATAAACAAGAGTCTGTTGCCAAACTCATGTAATATAATTAACATTTAAAAAAGTAATATGAACTCTTTAATGTTCTACAGTCAAGAAAAAGCATGATCTTAATGAAAGAACTAATTATGGTCAACCAAATTTAATTTGAAGGAAAAATCTCTATCATCAATATTGTAGTTGTAGGAAGTTGGCCCAAAATTCATGCGGATACAATTTTCGAAGAGATAATGTTACAACAATGAAGAAAAACAGACCTATGCAACAATTTAGAAAGTGCTATACATGGTATAGAGCATTGGTGATGTTCATATACAGACGAACAGATGGACAGAGCGTTTTGAGAAAAACCTTTTTCAGTATCAGAGAGCGGGTAACAACTGGCGTGAATAGCCAATAAGTAAGAAAGTTTTGGAACACTGTTTCACTCTCCGAAGGCCATTTTACTCATATAATAACATACGAGACTCTTTCGGAACGTGATGGCACAATCAGCTAATGAAATTGCACTGCGGGTGTAAATGACTGTGAGCTGTATGATGTGCTGCTCTTGTACTTAGTGACACATTTTATGACCAACGCAATTCCAAGTATCATCATGCTGAAACCGAAGAAACCAATAGCCTGTACGAGAATTTAACTCTTTTCTACTTAGAATACATCGGTATTTTCTACTATATATTGCATATTAGAAATGAGTCTTTATCTAATATTATTCTTATTAAAAGTCCCGTGTTTACATTTGCATTATTGTTGTTATTATTATGATTATTATTATTATTATTATTATTATTATTATTATTATTATTACTATTATTATTATTGCATGTTTTATAAGACGTGTGTTTGGCTTCAAGCCACTATCCTAACAAGGTTTTATTTGGTCTTCCTTAGTCACTTAAGGCAGATGCTGGGATGGTCCAGTGCTTCCTTCCCAGAAGTAATATAGCATTTTGCCCTCCTTACGATGAAGTTTTGTTCTGTTTTTTTTAGATATACTTCTCAGAAGATATATTTAGTCACTTCATTATGTCTGCACATGTTGACTTCATGTGTTAATTCTTTTTAGTAATTATTATAAAATTCTAAATTTTTTATTAAAAAGAAGAAATTTTTCAGTTATGTGATGTTAATTTTTGATGTGTATGGATCAGGTATATCAAACAGTGTGGCTGAAGTATGTGGTAAGTTTGATTGTGAGCAGTGAGTTGAAATATGTTTTAATAACATTCTTTCAGTCACATCAAAAAATTAACTTCAAGTAGTAGAAAAATTCTTCCTTTTAATAAAAATGGAGTTAGAAATGCAGACTATGAAAAGTTTTCCTTGCAGGCAGTTCTTAGTTCCTTGTGTAAGACATCTTGTGCAATACAGGAATTAAAAATTATCAAATTAGGCTGTTAGGTCTGGTTTTGATAAAAAGAATGTTATTATATAAGACGTCACATTATGAACATTATTCATTGTTTTATCAGCTTGCTAAAAATTCAAATGTATAATTTCCATTGGCAAAATTACACAGTTTACCCCTCACCCAGGAAAACATGGTAGGCTGAGGCTGGAGAAAGTTAATAGTAGGACAAGAACTTTTAGGATTTTCAGTGTAACCTAAAAGGACTTAGCAATCTCATTTTGATTTTGTACAATTTCACTTCAAATTATCTAAGTTGATAAATTTACTGTAGAGTTAAATGAGTTTGGTGGAACTGTTGTATCCTTCAAATCAATAACAATACAAATAAGGAATTGTATTCACTAATGCTTCCTTTATACAGTACCTATACCCATCTTCTAAAAATGTATACATAATAAAGTTATTGAAGTTATGAAATATTTTAATTTTCATTTCAGGGGTTAAAATTTGCAAAGTGATAATGCAAAAGCAGTCCTCTTTCATTAATTTGAATATACTAATATTCTATAACATCCTTTTCATGACAAGCGAGTTCAATAATTCATAGCACTTTTTAATCCCAACTTTAAGAACTGACAGTTGATTTTCCTATGTAAGAAATTTACCTAATGTTTTGATCAATTGAATGAACTGAGAATTCTCCCAAATAGTACTCTTAAAAATATTTACTAACTTGTACCCTTTTCTCCACGGATATCTTTGAATGTAGTGTGAATATTATCCAAGGTTGTATAATTAGGCAAACCCTGTATTATGAAAAGAAAATAGCAAATTTATGGTAGTTTCATGTTAATTATACATATCCAACAGGTTTATTACGAATTGTTTTACCAGTCAAGAATCACTGAACAAATTATTATAGAATTAAAGTATTATTACACCAAATTCACAATTAACTAACCGCATCTATAAGTCATTGATCAATAACTTACCCTGGGAACGTCATGTAATAAGAACACTGTGAAAATGAGATAGCCATTATAAATATCTAATACCATAATTGCAAAACATTATGCAGCGCATAATTTAATTTGAATGTTCTGAACACGCAAGTTCAAAAAGTACCAGCAGAATTCCTACAGTCTTTACAAGGCCTATATGGGAGTCTTGCAGTATTATTCCATATCATACTCCTGCCAGAAGGCTTTAAGTCACACAATCACACATGTTCTCAACAGCATTTTGAAACGTTTTAAAGCACTTCATACTATTTTTCATCATTATTGATAGCGGGATTAAATAAATCTTTCATGAGAACTATTCCTAACCTCCATGCGATGAAATTACATTTAACAACAAAACTCAGCTAGCGAGTAGGCCAGCTGTTAATGCTACTCAGCTGACTGCTTGAAGAATATTTACCGCCAGTATGATGTGTAAATAAAGGGCGCTCATTTGTTATGATCTGTCATAGAAATAAATCTACTAGGCGTTCTGGAGACTCACCAGACTTCACAAAACTTCAAAGAGACAGAATTCATGTGACATTCAGGGCTCAAGGGATATGGTGGAATCCAACAGGGTTTTTTATAAAAATCCATGTCAGAGAGTACCTTCTTCAGTGCTTTGTGAAAAAATTGATGTGGATTGACCTCCAGATATTCCTCATCTCCAGGAAGTAAATCTTACAACTAACTTTTTAAAGTCCTCAGAGAGAGATCTACAAAATGTCACTTATTTGGAACCTGATTCTAAACTTTAGCTGCATAACAATTAAGAATTATTATTAAAGACAACTGAAAAAAGGTTTTATTGTTTCCTGAAAATGATTACCTGGTGAATATTAGAAGCCTTTGTCAAAAAAGAAAATATTTTCAAACATTATTAGATGTACTTTCTTTCTTTCTCTGACTTTCTAGATTATAAAAGTCACCCATCAAAAATAAAAATTATTCCTGAAAAACAGTTTTAGAGAAAAATACACTGGTCTTTGTCCTTTTGAAGTAATAATCACTATTGTAGTTGCCTAGAAATTCATCATGGTTAACAAAGCAGAAAAATATGGTAATTCTTTACCCTCTGAAGAATAGTACAAAGTTCTATATTGACATTTCTCCTTCACACAACTAGATGCAAACTCGACTGAAAGTGATGTTATGTGCATTCACAGTGATTTTGAAAATTAAATCCTTCCCCATCCAAAGAATTCCCACACAGTATCACCATCGCTTTTTTTTTCTACTCACCAACAGGCATGAAGAATCATCAGTCTTCATTTTAATGCAAAAACTTTCAACACGTTTGCCAAAGGATCCTGCAACAGGACACTCAAGTTCACTTTGGAAGGTAATCTACACAACACACACTGCATTTCACCTCAAAGTTTAAAGACAAAAACAAAAACTTGTTTCATTATAAGTTTGAACACTATAGAATAAACTTTGGGACTGACAGTTAGCTGGTAGCTCAATGTTTCCATAGTGAAGTATGTACAAGACCAGTCGGATGAGAGATATGTCAGGTTATACAAATCATTGCACATGGTGTGAAAGCAGTCCACATGCATGACCTTAGGTTTTGTATGTAAACAGCGCCATGGGCCCACGATGTCAATGCCCTAGACTACAGAAAAAATGTAACAATTTGATACCATAATCGGTAATGGATTTTTTAATAAGGTATTCCATCAGTCCAGCTATGCAAGAGGTGTGTAGTTGGTGATACTGCACCATTGGCTCACTAACTGTCAATACCAAAGAAAAATCTCCAGAGGAATTGTTTATAACAAAAAAATTATATTTAAAAATTAAAATACCATAAAAGAAAAAAGAGAACCACAATTAACTGAAAAATCTTTCATCAACGAATGACCCACTTTTCCTAATTTCTTGGGCACAATCTCAGAGAACCTCGCACAATATTTTTGAATTGTATCATAATGCAACAGAATTGAATTTACATGTGTTCACGCATTTATAAGTTTATACATTTTTTGGTTACATGTAAATATTTTTTCCTTACCTACGGATTGTTAATCTACCATTAAAATCAGAAACAATACATAGGGCATGATTTTTTGAGATTCTCTCCAAGAATTAGAAAACTGTGGAGTCTTTCATTTACAAAAGATTTCTGATTTCATTGTAGTTCTCTTTTTTCTTTTATGATATTTTCTGATATTAAAGTATATGTTTTGGAACACAATTATGCACAACTACTGTGCTTCAAAAATAAAGTATCAAAATGATTTTTAATGGGCAACTCTTGAGATTATTTGGTCTCAAACGATTTATTGTCTTAATATACCAAAATATCAGAAAATTCGCAACGAATCATTAAAATACTAATAATTATATAACAATTTGGGGTAGTTGTACAGCCCAAGTTTTAATGTGATCAACCATTTAAAACCGAGTATAATGTCAGTGCCCAGTTGTACAATTGACGATCAGCACTAAATGCTATTTAAACTGAAGCTGAGCTACCAATCTTGAGAGTTTCAACCTGGAACCAGAACCTTGGGGAAGTAGTAGCTTAGTGATGACTTATATTGAAGTAGCTAATATGTAAACTGCACGAATAACAGATTATGAAGATATTAAAGAATTTGTTTTCAAATACACATTTTTGAGAACACAAAAAAGATTTCATCCTTGTCCAAATCATTTCGAAATGTGGAGGGAAACGAAATTTTTCACAGGTTCAATCTATCCAAAACCTGCGTAAAACGTACCAGAGAAGTTTCGTCATTCAATATGTTCACCTACTGAAAGGCAAGTATACCACACATTGTAAAGAGAGTTGCTACCTCGGGTATCGGAAGATATTTCTGAGCTATGTGACTGCTTTTCTTATTATATAGTTTTTGGCTTTTGAAATGTTGCTTCTGATTCACAAATGCCAAATTCAGTTATAACAGTTTTTCACATAAAATGAAATAATTTTAAGATAAATTGTGGGCATAAATTGAAAGGTACTAGAAAACCACAAAAACTACAGCACGCAGGCAGATGTTGGATAAATCAACCACAAGAAACAACAGCAAAGAGATCATAAATCAGCAAAGGGACTTCAATTCAGATTCATCGCTTTTCAGTCGTTTGCTTTTCGCCTCTAGTTCAGAATTCACATTCCCAATGTTCCAAAAGTGTTGCATGCCTGAACCTGAACTGTCGATTTAGCTTTATCAACAAATGAAGTGTGGCTAAACTGACTTCACATCTTACCTGAGGTTTGCCGATCTGTAGTGAAACAACAACGTGCACAACAGGCCCTTTATATATTTTTGTGAAAAAAATCACCGGACAAGTTAGCTGTAATATTCACCTCACATTCCTCTTCAACCTCTTCTTTTGTGACCTCTGTGGCCTCAAAAAACACAGTGACAGGTGGCTCCAGCTCCTACACACACAAAACAAATATCATCCATCATTTCCTTTAGCTCAATTCCCATTAAGGAATTCCAATTAGGGCACATTTTATTAATTTTTCCTACAAGAAGGAAATACACTATCAAGCATTTAAAATAAAACTAGTACATGTGAATAGCTTACTTCTTCATTTTCTTCCTTCTTAATCACACTCTTCAAGGTACTTGCACTGCGGAACTCCTATGGAAAAATCAAACAAACAAACTAAAGAAAACACAGCATTTTAGCAATCCATGAAAAACAGAAATAAAAGCATAAAACAACAAAGGAAAAAATTCATAATAATGTTACGATAAACAATCACAAAAGCCTAACAACGAGAAATTTTCAGAAAAGCAACGCTATCACGGCACAAAATTAGTTTCGCAATCTACTGACCACCCACAAAACAATAATCCATATTCTAGTGTTAAAATGGACTGCATTAATGGGAACCTGTAATCCTCACCTTGCATTCCTCCTTAACATCTTCATTCAAGAGTTGTGGTTTTGTGGGTTCCAAATATCCTTCGACAGGCGGCATCAGACCCTACACACGCAACACAAATATCATCCATCATCTTCATTTACTAAACTCCCTTCCATTACGACACATTTTATTAACAAAGAACTTTCTTTGAGAAAAAAATTATACTCTCAATGAATCAAAAAGAGGGCAATAGATGTGAAAATTGAATATTAGAAAACAAACAGTCCAAGATCAATGACAAACCTTTGCACAGTCTTGCGACCACTGTCCATAAAATTACAAATCCTACCACATAATCATACTCAAAATAGTAATCTCCATTAAAATACCCTAAGAAATTCTCTTATTATTACTCTAAACATGGAACAACATAAAACAGAAATCTACTTGCCCTTCATACTGCATGCACTCCTTCATAAGAGTGCTCTTACACACAGCATTACATGGAGAAAAACTTCAGGATCATTGACATATAAATTTTATCTTAAAAATTCACAATACATTTTGGAAATATTTGTTTCATCTTAATTCTCAGTCTAACGTAGTTAAATACATTGTCAAGTTCAGAAGATGTGTTTAATTGAAATAAAATCTTCATAAACTTGATACAAATATTATTTGCAATAACATTTTTCTTCTTTCAAACTGTAGAATGTAAAAGTGAGATCAGATTTTTTAAAAAAAGTAAACATCTTCATTAATGATAGTTCAATTTCTTCATTAGTAAATTGTCTGAACAATAATATAGGTTAAAGTAGGGAATATGGTACACCATTAGAGAAGCGAGGCAGGAAGAGGAGGAGGAGAGGGGAGGGGGCAAAGGAGGGGAGTTTCCACAAGCCCTCCCCCAAATTACGTTACACGCTCTATGAAATGAATAAGAAGGCTAAGTCAATGAAGCGATTTTTCATGGCTTTCCTTTAGCCACTTTGTCCTCAAGAGCATTTTTAATGCTAATTACTTCAAAGGAAATTCTTCTCGCTTTGCTCGCCCGTATTCTTCCGCCCTTCTTCTGCATCTTTCGCCGATATTCAAGTCAGCCAAGGCTTGCTCTTTGCCCTCACAATCTTTATACACATCCTTTAGTCCTATCCACAGATGCCAAATCCCTTGCCCCAAAGAAAGCATACTAAATACTTTATAAGAAAACCTGGAGAATTCAAACTGCGTGATTGCAAACCACGATTGAAGAAAGAACACTACATGCTTTATCACACAGACACATCACACCATGTTCACAATACTATTTAGTAGTAAGTGTCTGACAGAATCAAAGGGTGGAAATCCTTTAATCACCACTGGTCCTTCAACCCCCTTGCCGGGTGATCACGAAGTGTCTGTTTAAACGACTTCCTTAGATTGCACCGGGTTCTAGACATCAGCCATAAGATTACTACGCTGTAAGCTCTGCAAAGTCATGCCTGTAGGCTACCTCTCATTCTGGTAATAAAACAAAACCCTCTTATATTTCGGCATTGCTATAGTTATTAAAGAAGCCTAAACTGACTAGTCATTTACATGATAAGTACAAATGCAAATTAAATTAGTTGATATCGAAGTACCGATCATTTGTTAGTTTATATCCAGTCCTGTGTTTCTGTATACTTATTTTTAATCATACTGGTTCATTAATCTCCGCCAATGTCTTATTATTTTCTTTTAAAATATTAATATCTTGCATATTTTGTCTTGTAAAAAAAGTGGGCAAAATATAATCCCGAAACATTGCTCAGGAAATATAGCATTACTAACTTTTCTTGAACATATTTCTAATAATTTTATTTTTATGAACGGTCTGTCCATGTAAACCATGTGGCCTAATACATTTCATACCTGTGATTGTGATACCATGGACAATATTAGTTTTTTAATGTTTGTAAGATTCTCAACAAATTTCAGTAAATTCCTCTCTGCATCTGAACAGAGTTCACAAAAGAACAATAGTTAGTACAGGAAATTTTCTTAACAATGTTCCATGGCAGCAGATGGATTTATTGACTTGTCAGTGTGACAATGTACCTTAAAATCCTTTGATTCTGGCAATTGCAAAATTTCCAAACATTAATAAGTGAAAATACTTTTAGGGCGCAGTTAGGATTCGCAATATTGTGCCATGGTTCCATAAGAACAATCAAACCAAACTGCCCTTCTCTACTGAAGTTCAATAAAATGGACTTTCAACCACAAAACATTCCCTGTAATATACTTGTAGACACAACTAATCATGTGCCTCCGAGATTTGATGTTTTCCAATCACAGCCTTTGTCTTCACCTTCACTACTATGTTTCTTCTGCTGGCAGTAACATAAAGTAAAACAGAAACGTCATATCAAATCAATTTTCCAAGATAGACCAAACAGATATAAAAAAACACAACTCACAATGGTTTGACTTCAAAAACTCATCAGGTTCTTCTTTATTTCAAATCAATAGAAAATATTAATGATAAACACTTCACCAGACATACAATATCCTTAAAAGCTTACTTGTGTGCTAGGAAGTAACAATTTCCTTCTTGTCATTGTTACCAAACTGTACAAATTACCAGCATAAAAGTTCTCACCAATAGCTAAAGGGAATCTTGCCTTTTCTACTTTCAAAATACTTTCAAACAATATATCTTGACCATCCATTAGTAACAACGTTCGCTAAACAACACTTATCAATGCTTGTGAACAGCGTGTCGTATTCTTTGGTACTGGAAAGAAATAGCGGATGCCAAGAACAAAAATATGTCAAGCGTGAACACAATTGAATAAGTGATTATCAAATATATTTCTTCAAATATAATCCAATAAGGTCGGGAAATTATAATACAACTATCCACTAATGCTCTCAAAAGCAATCCACGAACTTCTAGCTACTGTGCCGAAACTAGTGTTGGGCTCCGGTGGCGCCCCAACTGTTGATTGAACCGTTTGTTCGATTGCTTTTCCTAACGATTCGTTGAATCGTTGAAATCGTTCATATCGTTCACTAATTGTGACTGTATCTGTGCTGTGATTGGTGGATCCACAGTTATTGAGCAACTCTTTCAAAATCGAGAAGAAAATGGATATTCATGAATAATGTAATTACTATTTCATAAACCATAGAATATTTAGTACATCTTGAAAGAGGCAGACGTTATGAATCGTTTTAATAATCAATGAAATATCATCTTTTATGTCAATTTGCCCAATTAATTCGAAGATCTCTTCCAAATGAATGTAGTAATACAAATGCATGGAAGAAGTATAATTACTCAAGGAATATTTATGAAGTAAGTAGTTTCTTTTACACGACTCCAGTTATTTGTAGTTTATTAGTTTTCAATGTACATTAAATAATAGAACCATTGTTTGTAAATGAGATTCTTTATTATACAACACTAGGAAGTTGCACGTTGCTTCGTAGAAATACGAGGTTCGCTCTCACGGTTCGTAGTCACAGAATCGATTACTTTCACTAGCGCCACCATGGAGCAGACGTACCATCGAAAGAACTACATGGACGACGGACGAATCACACCGGTCAACGAGTGCAACTGTACCAATCGCAATTGAAAGAAACTGCTTGAGGAAATACTCGCGGTACTTAATGTGGAGCGGAGAGCACAATGGAGGCTCTTTCGGGAACATGGCGGCAATTTCAAAGTGAGTCATATCCACAGAGACGAAAATACGTCCGAGTGTATTGTTATGACAACACATGCCACAATATGTCAGATTAATTACGATTAAAAATAATACAGTTATTGTGTTTATTGACAATTAAACCTGGATAGCTATCAGTAAAACAAACAGAGAAATCAATAAAATGACTGGGCTTTGTAAGTATAGTAGGCTATATGAAGTTTGTAATGAGATATTGCTAATCATGTAGGCCTACCTTTAATATTTCCAGGTATAACTATAAAATGTCTGCCTTGTCATCTCAAACCCCACCTTTATCTGAAAAAATTTGCATTTTAAGTACACATGACCTATAATAATGTACCTACCAATTTTGAATATATTTGTCTCAATGACACTCAGTATCATTCATTGCATAAATAATATTCAGGAGACATTATTCAGTTCTCTCCATTAGCACAATGGGTTGTTTTCTCCCTAAAATATATTCTATAGCTGATGTGTTTAGGTAAATCTGCACAGAAAATGGTTAAAGAAAAAATTGGAGGCTTTTAGAGAAAATGTCATTCCAGCATTTCTAAAAATACGGAATTTTGAGCTCGTTTTCACAGCAAAACCTGTTTTTGAGAACCTTCTTTGACATCACGTGAAGTACTTGTACTCACAAATGCAATAATGTCTACAAATAGATGTAATAATGTAAATATTAACGATGTGAGAGATATTAAAAAAATACAATAAATCATAAATAAAAAATACATTTGTTTAATTTTTGAAAGAACAAAGAATACTAAAAATGGTGTTTATGTCATCTTGTAAACATGGCTTTAACTGTACAAACAGTTTGAAGAAAAAATGTGGGGCCATTTTTGAGAAAATCTAGTTTCTAATTATTTTTGATATTGCCCATATTTCACTGAAAATTAATATAATATTAATATTATTTTAAAATTTCTATAAGATTTGTTAAAGAATTAATTGTGGAAAAAACAATTGTATCTGAAGAAAAAATAATATCTTCAATATTGTATTAGTAGGAAGGCACCAAATAAAGTTTCAAACTTTTCCAATTTTTTGAGAGATGTAGGTGTATCCATGAAAATCGATCAATGTCATCTTTATACATGTTTCTCCACTTTACCCCTTACAAAAAAGAAATTTAAAGATAAATGGAGCCATTTTTAATAAAGTTTAGAAAATGTTGCAGGGGCTTCATTTAAAAGACCCCAAAATTCAAAGAATTCTTCTCCAAAATCATGGAGCTTTGAGTCACACACCAAATTAATGGGAATTCATTTTGAAAATAATCCTGTGAAAAACACTCAGTTTTATGTAGAACACATATGTTTAATAAGCGCACAGATGACAGACAGACAGGAAAAACACGAATTTTTGCTGTAAGTATGTACGAAGCAATATTTCGTTAAAATCTCAAAATGAATATTCCACAGCACTTTGAAATAAGCTCACTGATTAGAAGTATTACATGGCCGAAGTCAACCACATTCCAATATTGTGCTCTAGAGAATACTGTATGAACAACGAACAATTAGATAACACACACTTATCAGGCGTGTCTTTAGCATGCAGCTCATGTCAAAATATTAACAATGTACGTGCTGGGACATGCATTTTTAGTAAAGAGGCTATCAATTTTGTACCGCCCCTATCAAATCCTCTCATCTCATAAAGAAAAGACTTTCATATTTGCATACTAGTTAAACTACAATAAAAACAAATATCTAATGAACATATTGCAGCCCACTGGAATTAGAAAATTTTTATAAAATAAAGTTATTCCAATAAACTTAAAAACTTAGACAGTATAAAATTTTGCTGCAGTGACTTCAATATAAGTGCACTTTCACACAATTGTGTGCACATCTATTCAAAACCTACTAAGTTCATACTATCTATAAACAACCATAAATACACCAACCGAGTATCCAAAAATAGTAGAACAGTTGTAGATCAATTGATACTAGACAGGGATGACCTGAATGAGGGGATAGCTGTGACGCTAGCCCAAGGCCCTGATTTAATTGAGTTCACTTGATTTTTTTTTCTTTTCTTTTTCATTAAAGAAAAATAAGTTTATTAATCTCTAACTAAATTAAATGATATGAGTTATTTCTGATGTATGTAAAATGAATTATGTTCATGAGAAAGAATTTTTATTTTGAAATGAGGGCTCTCATAGATCAATTGCCCATGTGTTAGTGTTCTAAAACTGATAATTGATTCAAATAACTATAGTATTTCTTTTTGTTACAATTACCATGAATTTAGTGACCACAATGCCCAGATTCCAACACTTGAAACAGAATGAAAATTAAGACAGACAACTTGCAAGAAACCCATAACTAAGAAACATAATGAAGTCCAATACTTGCTCAGATTAAAATGAGAATACAAGACAACCAATACAAACTATAAGTTTTAACTCTCATTCATAAAAATATACTTAATACACTATCAATGCCCCTTTATTTGCAAAAACATCCAAAATTATAAAACCAAATAATGGATAACGAAGGCATCAAGTGTCATGAAAATGTAACATGTATAAAATATTAGCACATAACAAATGTAACTTATTACAACTTCATTATCTACAGCAAAGCATATCATTTCAAACCTAAAAAGTAATCAAATAAGCCAAAATTATGATACATGAAAAAGTATTAAATTGCAAATGCACCTAACAAAATAAAAGCTCTGTGGGATCTTATCAAAATGACTACAGCTAGCACCAACTAATAATAACAGAAACTAGAGGTGCTACAACCGCACGTACATTCTCGCGATATTCTTAATGGCTATATTATAGTATTAAATATGATAATTTGTATCATACACTTCAACTATCATTTGAAAAATTCTGAAATAAATGAAACGTAAAAAATACACATTTTTTAATTCAAATGTCTAAACGAAAACAATTGTTTGCTATTGACTTCGAATTATTATTCACGTTCTACATATGTAACGTGCACGAAGCGTATTTTGGCCGTAAATAAAATTGTTTATATAAACGCGAACAAAAGGCAGTCTTCATAATCTCCTTCTGTTATCAGTGCGGCGTTTCAACAATGGGTTGCAACAAGCAACAATTACCTCTAATTCATATGGGATACACATTTTGCCAATTAGCATTGTTGATACCGCTAGCAAGAAACCTAAATGGATAGAAAAAAATAATAATTAAATATGATATTTTTTATATTTTCGAAATTACTGGTTGAAATGCATTACTATCTTCATACCCATGATAGCAATGAAAATTATCCATTCATTTACACATTTAACCTAATTAAGGACGCAATTTAAAATAGATTTTAAATAATTTCTAAAATACTAATTTGTAAATGTATACAGAAAAGATCGAATGTAAGAAACGAACAAAGAAATATGAAATAATATACAAATTCTAACTTATGAAGCATCAACTGTCTGGAATTACGTTCACGAAGCGCAGTAAATTCGGAGCAGACTGTTTGTCATAAATTACACAAAAATACTCACATTTTCAAAAAATTCAACATGACCTTATTTGAAGATCTGTTTTTAGTAAAACATTTCATTAAAATGAAATGCGCTTTCATCAAAATAAAGCATCTTTACAATTGTAGTTGGCAAAATTCGCCGAATTTCGGCCCCGAAACTATAAGCCACGAACTTCAAGCCAGTCTGTCACCGATACGCCAGGGCCTGTTCTTATTTAGATTGTATTTGAATTTGAATTCCGCTACGTGGGCCAGCAATGGCGTCGAAGGGCGCAAGGCGCGGTGCACGAAATCTACAGGCCGGACCCGGCAATTTTTAAGGCAATTGGGGATCGACACGGCATCTGTAGCAGGAATTCTCTGGGATTTGAGATATGTGTATAAGCGCTGCTGGAGTATTTCGCAAGCAGGCGAATGGCCCACTTAATGCGAACATAATTTTGCTGATGTGCGTCCTGAGTTTCGGAGGTGCACTCAGGTCATTTATAGAAACACCACAACAAGGTGTACGTTTCTATTATTATTGTTATTATTATTATTATTGTGTATTATTATTATTATTATTATTATTATTAGTAGCAACTAGGAAGTGTAATAAGAATTTTTTCGTTTAATTTAATTAAACATCCTTATTTCATTTGCAGGATATATGCGGCATGTAGTAGATAACATTTCTCCTGAGTTCTCCCGGTTGCTAAATGAAGAGAAAAAATCCTGTAACACGTGGTGTAGTCAAAATCTCGGTTTTGTGGGATCTTGATGCCAAATAAACCAACTGGAAACAAAACGTCTATAGTATGAACAAACATAGCGCCTAAATCATGCGTAGAATTTTTCAAATTGAAGAAACCCACTACCAATATGTATCTAGTAAATTAGAAATTTTTAAAAACCTTCCCTTAGTTTTGGGGAGCACATATGAAGCCATGAAATGATTCAAAAATTTTCTCAAAAATGGCTCAATTTTTGTTTTAATTTCTTGTAAGAACAAGTAAAATACTTATAAAGGTGCAAGGTCCAATTTTAAGATTAACTCTGAATTTTCAGAAATTTTAAAAGTGTGCGTTTTATCATCAGCTTCTTACAATTACAATATTGAAGTTAGAAATTTTCTTCGAATTAAATTTGATGTACATAAATAGTTCTTCATTTAAAGGTGTGAAGATTGTTTTGTAAATATTAGTAGTTTTTGTGCAATTGTGGGTGAACTATTTGGAATATTAAAATGACAAAACAAGTTTCTCGAAGCAGCTCCATTTTTTCTAGACAGTATTATATTTGTAGTACATGCGCTTTAAAATAATGTCAAATGAATTTTCTCGAAAACTCAACACTTTTTTGTTCAAATGAGCTCAAAATTACTCATTTTCAGAATAACTCAAACACCATTTTCTCAAAGATGGCTTCAATTTCTTTCTTTAAACTATTTCAACGAATAGTGGTAATGGTACTGTTTAATATAATATAATGCAATGTTCATTTTGCGTATTCTTTTGTTTTCCCAAAAATTGCACAAATGTTTTTATTTCTTTCAATATCTCATATAATAATATGCACATTTCAATGAATATATTATTGAATTTGTGATGAAGTTCTTCAAATTACTTCAAATGAAGTTTCAAAACTCAAATAGATTCCAGAGAAAAAGAGCTTCAATTTTGCATTTACAGTAACGCTTAACGCCTTTTTTTTATGGCTCAAGTTTTTCAATGAACTTGCTATTTAAGACAATGTTTTAGCCTTCTTTAATACTCTTAAAATAATATTTCGGTTCTACTATTTGGTAATCGAAGAGTTGAGAAAATGGCAAAAAAATGTATTTTGGTCGACGATAGATGCCAGCTGCTTAGGAGGATGAGGAAGACCATAGAGCCGGCCCACTTCAAAGGGGATTAGAAAACTTAACTTCGAGAAAGTCTGTGCTATTCTGCTTTTTCTGTTACTATGTGTAATTTAGTAAATCCAGAACTGCGGGACCACATGCTTGTGAGCATGTGCCAAATTGAAGTTTTTGGGATTCAATTTAATAAATAAAAAATTGTAGTTTTGAGTGATAATCATTTGGTGTTTCTGTTGCAGTAAATTTTTATCTCAGTTTTTTTTTTGGCCCACTATCTGTCTTGTGAACTCTGTATAAGTCTTTGTGTAACAGTTTGGCATTTTTACCAGCTATTTTCTAAACATATTTCTGATGGTTCTTGAGATGTCTGTTGGGTATAATCTCTGAGTATGATAAGTGCTTTTATTTAGTTATATTGTTTGCAGAAATTGTGTGCGTTAGTCATAACATGATTGGGAAAGACATGAAAATATTTCGCATTGGTGATCACCCCCTTATCAGGGAGGAAGCTGCTTA
This sequence comes from Teleogryllus oceanicus, assembly GCA_964035755.1. Taxonomy (NCBI): domain Eukaryota; kingdom Metazoa; phylum Arthropoda; class Insecta; order Orthoptera; family Gryllidae; genus Teleogryllus; species Teleogryllus oceanicus. Next base: position 7,899,809 of record CAXIVR010000013.1, on the reverse strand, counting down.
AAACCCCCGTGCCCCCCACTTCCGCGCGGTACTACGCCTGAGGAAGGTGCAGAATGGCGACCGAAACTTCACCGTCCCGGGCGGCTCCCCCGGATGGTTCCCTGACTCCGGCCGCGGAAGCCTACGCCCCTAACCTACACTTTGACATAATGATACATTGACAAACTACATATGTTACGATACGCACAATGTAGATCCACTTCATTGAATACAGGATTAAAAATTCCATTGGCTCCATTGCACTCGTAATAGCCTTCAAGAGTACAAATATTAGTGTTCTAGAATTAAGAAACCTTAACTAGAAACATTCTTATGGAAGTAGATTAGGAAGCCTCTTCAGATTGAGATTTAGTGCTAAATCTAATACTAGAAATGTGCTTCACAATTCATGGGTATGGTTAAAGTCACGTAATGTAATCTTTTGTAAATTTGTACAAGTGAAGAAATACAATGCAACTAACTGTACTAAAAAATACTTTCTATGAATACCAGTTTATAGCATTTGACCCACTAACTAGAAATGATATAACATTTATTTATTTTAATTCATTTCATTTTCAATGACCTTCCTTCTTCTCCGGTAGTAATACACTTCGACCTAACTAATATATGCACTTTACAGACTTTCACGGATACTTCCCCTATTTCTTGTGAAAACTTTACCAAAAAATTACTCATCACAGTCTTACGTAGTTTTAAAATGTGATCATCGATATATTTATTACAATTAATCCATTGAAAAATTAATAGTTAAATTATTTTAATTTCTGATGAACTTAATGTTTAAAGTTCCTTCACTCCATGAAAATTTTACGAACATTTTGGGGGTGTAGGGAGAATGGAATCACGGTCACCTAAGAAATATCAGTAGTTACTTCTATTAATACTAATATATTTCAATGCTTTTAGTTGTAATCTAACAATTATTTAAAATCTTTGTTAACTGAGACTTTGGGTGCTTTTATCTTAATAGTTACAAATTAATGAAAGGTTTTTCAAATACAACATTGACTCCCATTACCCCAAGGGTGAGTAATGACGTCAGAGAGCGGCAATCACGGTCAAGGAGGATTTTAAACAATAATCCATTTTTTGTTATATCTTATATATTTAATGCTGAAAAACATTAGTCTAAAAAAATAGCATGACATGTCACCAAAATACATTACATGAACCTAATTTTTCCATATCTCAAATGTTCAAAGCAAGGAAGTTTACCAGTGATGTCAGCTTTTGATACAACACTAATATCATCCACATCTGGAAACACAAAATATCCTTGTGGATCGTATGCACGCATAAATTTTACTTTTATATTTTTTTCCACATTTAATACCTGAGCCACAAACTTTTCTCAGTTTTTTCATTTGAAACTGTAACAACAACAAAATCATTGTTCATTAATATTGTTTTTTTTTCAAGTTTGAAATTGTGTTGTGTAGATTCACCATCACTTTCATCATAGTTGCTCATTTCCTCCCAGCCCCCATCAGAAGAGTCCTGGCAGAGGTTGTTTAGATCTACATCAGACTCTGAAGAATCGTCCTGCAACTTGTCTCTCTTACTGGGCCTACTAACTTTTCCAACATTGAACTTATCAGAAATTCTGCGTTTTACATTTTTTTGCTGGCGTTGGAGCATTCTTGCTCGTTTTCTTCCAGCATGACTTTCTGTAGTGATTCTGTCAATATAGTAGATGTTGCTTTCTTGCTGTGTTTTTGAAGATCTACGTATTTGTGGAATTGGTGACACTTCTTGAAAGGAAACCTCTCCATTCACAGGATCTTCAGTTGGCGTCTTGCCAAGTTCCTCTTCATTTCATTATCAAATGAAAAGTCTTCATTTGAAAATACTTCGGATTTATTGGATGGATGCCAGTGGATTGTAAGCCAGATATTCCTTTTGCAATAGTTGCAACAGTAGAATATGCCTTCTTGAAGAGCTCAGCAAATTATAAACTGTGATGTGTTCTGCCAGGTTTGCTCTTCATAAGTAGATCACACCTCTGTTGAATGCCCGTTTTAATGGACCAAAGAACGCAACATCCAAAGGTTGTAAGCGATTGAAGAATGTGGGGTAGAGATAGCATTACAATATGTTGTCACGACAAAAGTTATATGCTTCAAAGTGATTTGACTTCCATGATTGTCCAGAATGAGAAGAACTGGCTCTTCTTTACTGGGTTTTGCATGTGTTTTGAAATGTTGTAGCAAACAAGAAACAGTGCTTCATTGGACCATCCATTTACTGAGCAGGTATAAAGTGCTCCAGGACATCCATTGGTCTCGAGATTAGGAGTCATCCTTTGTCGAGCATAAATGAACATGGGAGGAATGTAGCCACCAGCCGCATTCAAGCAACAAATAACTGTTGTTGTTTTGCCTCTCTCCCCTGATGTCACGGCTCCAATTCTCTTCTGTCCTTTTGGTGCAATTATTTTTCCGGTCTCTTGCACAGTTGTGATCCCTGTCTCATCCACATTATAAATTTTGTGAGGAGGAATCTATATTTCCCATTACTTTCTCCAGATTAACAAAAAGATGTTAACCTCGTCTCTGTTAAAACTCTTAGCCTATTCATACTTATAGACTCAGGTTTTCGCACTGAAATGGTAGGATTTCTTTTCAGGAAACCTTCTAGCCAATCCTTTCCAGCAAGACGCTTTGTTTTATTGAATGTGTGATCTATTTGTAGCTTTTCAGCGTATTCGAAAACCAATTTCAAGCTGCAAAGAGTTAATCCATAGTACAGGTTAGCTAAGGTCCCAACATTTGCAACTATAGTTGCTTCTTGTTCCTGTGTAAATACAGGTTTTCTTCCATTGAGGACCACCCACCGCTAAATTCTTCAGTCTTTGCTGGAAAGTACTAAAGGTATTCCATACGTTTAGCAGCTTGCCTTTGACTGACACCTTTCCACACACGCAACAGCATTGGAAAAGTCTTCTGCAGTCCATTGCGCTTTTTCAGTTTTTCTTTTCCATTCTTGGCATCTGAAAGTAATATCAAACCAATAGATAACGGAGAATTTATAATGGGGTAATGGCGGTCAACTGACCGCCGATTTGCCCTACATGAAACACGCGGAAAATATCTTGTTGTATGAAACGTATCTTGTGTATGATAGAATTCGCACAATATTTAGCTGCCTGATACCACTTACCTTTCACAGGAGAGTTTTCTTGAAACAACAGCTAAAAATTCAAATCACGAGCTTAAAATATTCTACGAAAAATTAGATGAATAACACTGAAATCGAAAACAGTCTCCCAGCACCGCGCTTAGCAACCGAATGCTTCAAAATGGATTCAACGTAGTATCAAATGATCCGCTAGATGGCAGATCGTTCCTCGCTTGTGTGAACAACAAAGGATCAGAAAACACTCTGACCGTCATTACCCGCTGACCGTGATTACCCCGTTCTCCCCTATATGATTTTTCTAGATTTCTCCTACCGATTATTAAGTTTAATGTGTGTAATATTTCTCTCAATCATAATAATTAATAGTTAACTATGTTTATCTGTAACATTAGTATAACTTATTTCTTTTGTTATTCTATACTTTTATTACTGTTCACGTGAATTGCTAAAATGCAGTTTTTTGTTGTTGCTTGTTGCTTTTTCCATAGGACACACACTTGAGTAGTGTGATAAAAGGAAGAAAATGAATAAGTAAGCTTTTCACATGTACTATTCTCAATTTGATTTGATGTTGAATGCTTGAGAGTATTTCCTTCTCAGAGGAAAAATTAATAAAATGTGTCCTAATATCTGGAAATTGAGCCAAGGGAAATGACGGATAATATTTGTTTTGTGTGAGTGCGTGTGTGGTTGTGTAGAAGCTGGAGCCACGGGTCACAGTGTATCTTAATGCCACAGAGGTCTTCTGTTGAGAAGAGGTTGTGGATAGTGAATGTCTCCCCGTCAACCACGGTGGAAATCATGCTCAAATCAAGAAAAGTGGGGGATAATTGAAGAGTTCGTCACCTTCATTAAGAAAATGAAAGGAGCAATGGCTACGTAATGAACTGCGGTTACAGCCCAGCTAACCGCCTGTCTTTCCATGAAGTAATGTCTAGCGAGAGTTCAGTGGAGAGAGGCATGGACGCAAGAAGGTTTTTTTGTAGTGGAGGATACACCAGGGATAGCCCATCTGTTTCCCTAGCGGTGCTAAATGCATTTTCCCCTCGTCCAAAATAATAATAATAATAACAATAACAACAACAACACCGAGCGAAATGGCTCTGCAGTGAGCCAACTTCCCAGTCGGAATACTTTTCTGGATTGCTTCTAAATTTAGGATTATATTCTTCGAATACAAGTACTATTGATTAATTTTACACACACACATAGATCACTACTCAGTATCACTGGTGACTGACAGTGATACAAGGGAAGGGAAAATAATTAGGTGCAGACTTTTAGTCTCCTTGCATGCAAAAAAATAAAACAAAATATGTTATAAAACCATGTATATAAAAAATAAAATAAAAATGCGTATTTAATTAAATTTTGTAAAATTGCCTATACCAATTCAGAAATTGAAATAAGCAGGATTGCCTGTTGAATATATATAATAAAACAGCAGGATTACCTCTTGAAATATTGTTGAAGGTATTGCATTGTCTTTGAAATTAGTGTTTGGGCATGCAAGTGTGACTCCCAAAAAAAATTATAAAAACCCGAAAAATTAAAATTGATTTAAAATTCTATAAAAGGGAATGTGATTTTTACATTATCAATTATAAAAATTATTTATCTTGTTCGGGGCTTTAGAGAATTTTAATTTACATTAAAAAAATTTGAGCTGGATTAAGGGCCATTTTTCGAAATTATGCCCAAAAAATGAAATAAACAATATATCCTTTTCATTATTAAACCTGATGAAAATATATTCTTAATGGAAAACGGGGGAATTTTTTTCAATTATTTAAGGGGTACAATTTCAGACTAAATTTGTTTGCAAAAAAAAAGTACAGTTTAGGGGACATAAAAATTTTATAAAGGGAAGAGGATTCGGAAAGCAAAGGGGAGCGTTTGCCCCCCCCAAAGAAAAGGGGGCGGAGATGTTCGGATATTATCTATTAGCGTGTTTTGAACCTTAAAAGGAAAATAGCGGATTATTGAAAAGGGGAATGAGGAGGAACAAAAGGGAAAGGGTACGAGGGTTAGGGGTTTTGAGGCAATATAGTGTACCCGGATTTTCCGCCCATGTTTTCAAAGATAGTAGGGGAAATTCCGGGGGATGCCCGTTGGTGGTCACGAAAAACAGGGGGTTTTGAATACACCCCTCCTTAAGGGAAGGAACGAAATTATGGGGCTAGGGTTGGAGGCTTTAAATTTTGTGGGCGACCAAAAATTTGGCGTTGATGGGGGCGCCCATTTACAATCTCACCGACAAAAAGTTGACATTTCAAATGAAGAGCCACCCAACAATGAAGCCTTTAAAAGGGCCCGGGGCTTAAAATTTTTAATTTGAAATAAAATATTGGGGGGAAAGGGAAAAATTTGTTTCCCGGATTATCTTCCCGGATCAAGGTTAAAAAAGGGAAGAGTGCGAAGATAAATTGCGGCTATCCTACGCGATATAAACCCCGCGGGACAGTAGGGGCGGTGCGTTCCCAAAATTTCCATTTGTTCGTGGTACTAAAATTGGAAACGGGCAGTCTAACAATCCAACTACATCAAAAAAAAAAAAGGTTTTTCGGAAGGTCAAGGGCCCCGGGGAAAATTTAGAATTTGGTTTCCCAAAAAAACCGGGGGGTTGGCGACACCACCGAGTTTTGGGTTTTTTGGAGGGGGGAAAATCGGGGGAATTAGCAATTTTTTTCGGCCCAAATATGGGGAAAGGGAAATCAGGCAGATAACAGGTGCATGCGACGTCTGTCAGAAGACCAAACAATCGTGACATTGGAAAGAGTGGGGGAACGTCCACGGGGGCCCCGGGATTTATATGTTGGGATTTTTACGGCCCATTGCCAAAGACGAAATTTCCCAAAAACCATTTGACTTGACGTGTTTTCCAAATTTGTGCAATTTTCCAATCCGGCCCTACTTTTAGTTGTGCCCAAAGTTAAATTTCGTCAAAATGTGAAAAACCGTCGTTTCTGAGTGAGAGGAACGAAACACAGTGACAGGTGGAGGGGGAAAGGGAAGCGTTAGATATTTGGCGTCATACAGTCGCCCATACAAAAAATATTGGCTACGTGCATTTCATGCAAAAAAGGGCTGCGGCGGACAAAAGGGACGCCCCCCGAACAAAGGGAGGTATATCAGGACGAAACCGGCTCCCTGGAAAGGCAGAAAACCCCAGGGCTCCCGTGACGTTGTGTTCCCCGGGCCAGTTTTTTAACCCCCGAAGTTCGGCTGTCGGGTAAACGCGGCTGGCGGAAGCGGCGAATGACGCATTTCCCGTCACCGGCCCAGGGGGTTTAAAGCCCCCCCCGACTCTTTCTTCTGATTTCAGCCTGCGGGATGTCGTGGGGGCCCGGGCGGGGGCCCCTCGGGGGGCCCCTGGGGGGCAAAGGGTCGGACCCCTAAATTTCGTCGTGATTTAAAAGGGGGTGCATCGAAACCCGGGAGAATTTTTTGATTTTAAAAAAAAGGTTAAACCAAAATTGTCACCTTGGAAGGAGTTTAATAATTTTTTGTTTTAAATTTTAAATTTAATTTTTACTTTTATTTTTAAGACTATCTCAAATACAAAATTTTGTTTTGTAAGAAAATATTTTTTATTTATTTTTTTTCATTTATTTTTTTTTCAAAAATCTATAATTTTTTTAAAAAATTTTCTAACAATGATTGCAAAGTTTTTAGTAAGTGTTGTTTATTTAATAGAAATGCCCTGTGTGAAAATTTCTTTTATGAAACTTAATTTATTTTTGAGAAAAAAACCCTTTTAAAAAAATATATTTATGGAAATGGGGAAAGTTGAACATGTGTTTCCCTCATTAAATCCCTGCCCAAAAACAAACCCCCCTTCTGATTCTTTTTTTGTTTCCCTCTTCCAACCCTCTTTTTTGATTTCTCCTTGGTTGCTTCTAGTCCCCTTTTTATTTAAAAGAGTTTTTCATCCTTTTCTTGGAACCCCAACATACAATTCTTGAAACCCACAACCCCTAATTTTTTGCCTTTAATCCTGGCCACCCCATCAAAAGTTTTATGGATCAACAGTTAACATTTTTTCCAACAAACCAGTTTTTGGACAAACCTTAAATTTTGGAATTGAAGGATTCATTGTTATTTTGTAAAACCCAACACATTTTATCAATAATTCTTGACACAAAATTTTAAAAGTTTTTTATTGCCATTTGAAAATTTTATTCTTAGGTTAACTTTACGTACCCGTGAAGCCGGCTTTTGATACAGCCCCAAAGATTCAAATTTTTTTGGACAAAAATAATGCATTGTTCAAGATCAGATGATATTTTTGATCCCAAATACCCCAAAGGGTTTCCTCATTTCATCTAAATGAACAGTGACCCCTAATAGCATTTCCTTTAAGTTTTGTGTTAAACGAATAATTTCTTTCCATAATGGTTTCCCGCACTCAATTTTTCCCTTTCAGGTTTTTTTCAATTTTCTATTGTGCCCCCATTTTTTTTTGACATGGTACATTCTTTCTTTCCTCTAACTTCTGTCCCCTTGGCTCACATTACACAGCCTTGAAAAACTTTTTACCATCACCAATGTAGTTAAATCTTTGGGCCTGTTTTTACATTTGAAAAATAATTTTCATTTCCATTTTCCTGCATTTCCCGGGGAAATTTTTTTCATTCTTTTCAGTTTTTCCCACCATTCTTGATACTCTTGAATCTCTATTTTCCACTGTTCACACCCCCAAACGTGAAAGGACATGTGTGTCTATCCTTTACCACTTTTAGCACCAAAAACATAAAACACCATCAAACTATTCCTCTGGTCAAATGACCCCCATACTGATATGTCTCTTTTGTCAATTCTGCTTCTTCTTCATGCTCTATGCAAAAATTCTGCAGCTACTTAACTAGATGCAGCAGAATTTGTTGCACCTTCAAAAAGTAGATTTTTACAGGGGGTGAGAAATTCTAAGTCCCAAAAAATACCTTCAACCCTCAAACCTCCCCAAACCCTCAGCATAAATTGCATTATTTAAGAAAACATTATTTTTTCACCAGTTTGTAAAATTTCAAAAAATAAGTTTCCATTCACTGCAAACACTTGCACTTACAACTAAACCTCCCAATTTTTTGGGCCCTTATACCAAGATGATCCAACAAAAAAAAACCCCAATTTTAAAAAAAAAATTTTTAATTAAAATGAATTTAATTCAGGAGGAACTAAAACAGTATAATTTTTGATGAAGACTTAGGTGTATGTTAAATTTTAATTTTTCTTGTATACCTTTTACCACGAAATCAGACTTTTAGATTTGTAATTTTGCGCTTTGCCTTTTCAACTTCGTAGTAATCAAAATATCTTCACAAAAAAACAAACGAAACATCATTTAAATTTCCCTCACCAGCTTTTGAAATGATAAACAAAACAAACAACCATTTTCCCATGACTTCACAAAAAATACATAGATTGGTACACTGCAACCTACTTGTGCGCGGAATTTCCATAGTCAACAACAGCGTGAAACTTAAATACGAAAAGTTTATCAAAAAAAGAAACGTATTAGAATGGGCGGGCAAAACCCAAATTTAAAGGGGACCAGAGGTGTAACATGTTTCGATTTTTATGAAAATCTGAGAACGGTTTAAATATTTAAAAATTCTTTCCGAAATTAAAGGGGAACCATATTTTACGAAAAATAAAATAAAAATGAAATTTTTGAACTTTGGGTACGTCCCACCCCCAATTTGGAGTTCTGTATCACACGATGTGGGGATAACGAAGATGGGCGTCCAAAACAACGACCCTTTCAGGTTCTCGCAGGTCGCCCATACCTTTGATGGCGATGGCAAACAAGTGACCTCAGGACTGATCCTTGGGGGATACCTTTTTCAGAGGTGACTCAGAAAACATCCCCACAACACAAGGATCTTTTGGAAAGAAGCTTTGAAAAGGGTTTCCCCCTAAACCCCCGGTGGGGTTTGCAGAACCACCCCCCCAGGTGGTGCGACCCTTTTCATCAAATTTGGCCACAGATGTTGCCTCAAGACGAACGATGTACAAACAGCTGTTGCCAACGAAGCGGGGTGGCCCAACGTTAAAACGGTTTCTTCAAAACCCCGCTTTGTTTTGGGCTCAATAAATTTTTATACCGGTAACCAACGCTGATTCCCACTTTTCCAGAACTTTGCAGCACCCGGGAGAGAAGGTCATAACTTGTGGCGTGACATCTTTTCCTTCTTTGGAACGGGACGATGATGGCCCGCCAAAGGAGGGGAAAGGGTGCCTTCCCAAATCCCCTTAAAAGGCAAAAAATGGCCATTTCAAAGATTTAGCATTGGTTTTAATTTTGGTCGGACTTTGGTTTTTTTTGAGAGAGAAACTTTTAAACATGGAGAAATGGGTTTAAAAGTCCTATGTGTTGCTAAAAAACCAAAAGGATTTTCCATTCTTTCTTTGAGAGGGGGAAAATTTAAAGTTTGCCGAACCAATGTTTTCGAGGGAGAACCTCTGTGGCGCTCGAGCGTGAAACGGACCATTTTTTGCCTGGCCGGGGGTTTAGAAAGGATATCCTTTGATTTGCCCCCCTTCCTCCTACCAACAGTGGCGTTTGGCAATTGAAAAGAAGACATGACCTCCATGATGCATTTTACTTTTTTAAAAAGGTTCTCCCCGCCTTTCCTGCCCCTTTTGTACTGATTGTTATCCGCGGGTTGGGTAGTGTTTTTCTCCCAAAGCTTTCTTGGTTTTAAAACCCCTTAAATCCGGTTCCCCCCCGGGGCGAAAGGGGGTCGCGTTCCCGTCGACTTAGGGTTGAATTTTTAATAAGCTTTGTTAAAATGTGCTGCCATTTCTTACCTGACAAACTCATCGATAATGACGTTCGCTGGAATGTCGGCCAGTCAACGTCCCACACACCTTTACGCGCCAACCCCCGGCACCCACTGGGGACGATAATGGGGGTTGGTCCCCGTACAGGTCATCTGGGTGGTTGAGAACGTTTGCGAGAAGGGCTGCAGAGTGCTAGATCGATGCACGTGCTTGAGTTTGTGGCGACGGCAAAGGAGTTGGGTTTCCGGAAATTCAGAATAACCAGATTCCTGAGTCATAACCGATTCAAACTCCTCCACAAGGGGGGAAGGCCCCCGAGGACGTACTTTTTATCCCCCCTATCCAAAAAAGGAGGGGGGCGTTGGTGGTCTGAAAAGTACCCTAAAAAACCCGGGGGAATCATGAACCAATGAAGCGACTCCCCCATGGCACGGGGGGCCATTCCACATCGAACCTGTAGGGAAAAAACCCCGAAGAGACGGGGGGTTTGGGTAAAATGAGTCTCTTTGGGGAAAAGATTAAAAACTTTGTGACGGGAAACCAAAAAACTTGAGATCCCGCTGCGAAGGGGAAACATTTTGTTCCATGACATAAAAGCCATGGGAAAAAAGTTATTTTCCTCCGGCGTTGGGAGCCGATGCCTTCATCCCCAAAGGGGGGTTTCATCCGAGGGCGAAACCTCCTTGACTTTCCAGAGGGGGGGTGCTCGCTCAGTGCAGTTTCGTTAGGGGGGTTGTCTTTTGTTTCCCAGCCAGGTCTGAAATAGGTGTTCGTCTATCAACTTCCATTGAAACATTGAAAGAGGGTTTTATCTTCTGCGAAGGCGGGCTCTTTTTAATTTCTTGATTTAGTCGGGTAATCCTCCCCCCCGCGGGGGAGGATCCACAGGGAGATCCATTGGAGACACCTGACAAACGAAACTCACAGTTTGGGATAGCTCGTACCGTTTGACAACCGCCTCCCCGGGTTCCTTCCCCGGGGGGAGGGAAAGGGCGATCAAGGGTTTTGATAGGTACCGACGTTTGGCCCGGGGAAAAGATACCTTTTCAGCAGCTCGGGTCTTCTGGATTACCCTCTCTCAAAAAAAGGGTTTGGGCATTGCGGATTGGCCGGATGGTCACTTCGATTAAAAAATGCGGCAATGGGGCGGGGGTTATTCGTCGTAGATCTCCGGCCCACCACCACGGGGGTTGCCACACCGCTGCGTTGGGGAAAACCCCGGCACTAGAAGCACCTCAAAGGGGTTTGGGACGTCTGTCGGACGGGGGATTAAAACCCGGAATTTCTCAGGGGGGGGGAAGATTAAAGGTCAAATAAAGGGAAGTGGGGGTTTTGATGTCCCTCCTCTTGATTCTAACGCAAGCCTTTTGGCTTTAAAAAAGAAAAAGGTTCCTCCTCTCCTTAAATTTCGGGTTCTCTTAAGATTTATGGGGGTGGGTCCCTCCCCTGGAAAGGGGGTCTCGTGTTCATAATTTTTAAACCTGGTCATCTGCATGCCAAAAAAATGGGCCCTTCCGTCATACACAATTTCAAAAGGTTTTTCTGGGGGCCCAAAAAAAACGCACCAGATTTGAATGTTTTCCTTCCCCAGCCAGGGGAACGGCTTCTTTGGTCTTCCCTTTAAAAGAAACTATTTAAAACAATAGTTTTTCTGGGCATCGCCTCTTCCTTTGGGAAAAGGGGGAGAAAAAGGTTTTGAATCCATGAAGATGAATATTTAGTTAATCCCCGTGGTCCCCCCCCCACGGGGCCCAAAAGGGGACATCCATCAGTGCCAGGGGTTACGGAGATATAGGGGGGAATAGCACAGCGCTGCCCCCCGTGTATCCCCCGCTCACTTTGTAGTTCAGTAAAGACCTGTCGCCGAATGACCCGGGGGTGGGTTGCTCCCGACCCCCTCTAGAAGAGTTCGAGGCCAAAACAAAATGTTGAAGACAGGGAAAGTTCCCCAATACGTAAACAACGTATTTTAAAAACAGAATGTGCACAAGGTAAGTAGTGGGGGAAAAAAACAGACCCCCAACCGCCAGGACACATTCCCCCCGACCGGGTCGTGGACGGGAAACACGGGTTGGGTTCAGCATCAGAGGGCCAGTGAAATAGAAAAGGGGAAGAAAAAAAAATGATGTATTAAAGGAACAGGGGAAAGATATATGGGGGGAAGAAAAAAAGTCTGGGGAAAGAAAAACTTGAGAGCCCCCCTGCATCCCCGATCGGACGTGGACCCAACCCACCTGACGGGGATAAAGACATATTTCATGAAACTCTTTGGGGACAAAAAGTTAAAAAAAATGGAACTGCTTTATAGACACAGAATAGAACATTACACAGATGATAAGGAATTTTTGCCGAAACCCCAAAGATAGGGGCTTAAGAGGGGATGGACAGTGATTCCCGGCCTCTTTGCTGAATGAAAAATCCCCTTTTTCAAACTGCCCCGGGGCATCGAAATAATAACCTACGGACGTCCAACAAAACCTTTCGTGCGTGTGGTCAAAGGCCAAAAAAAGAAAATACAGCCCTCGCAAACAGCACTGAAACAGTTTAGCCGCAGTAATCAAATTGGAAGGCAGGAAAAAAAGAAAAAATTTAAAATTTTAAACGTTTTTTGCCAAAACGGGTAAATAATTAAAAGTGAAAGTGCGTATTTGAAGATCAGGCCCCCATTAACGGTGGATTTAAAACTTTCATGGCGTACCGTCGAATCTGATTATTGATATTCTATGGTTTTTCGATTCTTTTTTTCACTTATAGCAGATTTTCAAATGCATTTTAAAAAATTTCTAATTTTACCTTTTTTTTTGTACCCAATCACGAAATCCCATTGGAACCGAATATAAAAAAAAAATTTTCTTCGAAAAAAACGGGTCGATTTTGAGCTGAAGCAAAATGCCCATTCATATTTTTCTTTAAGGCCAAGTTTTACACTAAAGTTAAGTAAATTAAAAAAACGTGATATCCAACATTTTCTGCGTCAAAACGAACAAAAAGAACAAGTGAAATTTAATGACTGCACGTCAATGTCCAGCAGTTTGGTCGCATTCTAATACTTATCGCCTTAAAACCGGCAACAAAAAGACTGAGTGGTAATGTCCTTGAAAAGTAATCAATGACGAACAAAAAAAACAATGCTAGCGCCCGCCTCTTTTCGTCTCGAGGAACCGCGCGCGTGGGGTTGAGTTATAGACAAGGGCGAATGTACTGAAGTTAATGAATGAATGAATGGAGTTAACCTACCTCCTGAAAGAAGTCCCGATACTGTTGCTCCCCGGCGCCCGGACAGTTGAAGGTGGTAGCTTTTTTTTGTAGTAAGGGGTCGTTTATTTTACAGAGGGCATATATTTTTTGGAAAAAAATGCTGCTACGTTTTACATTAGAAAATGTATTAATGCAGGATTGCTACGAAAAACTGGCCCCAAAACCCCCCCATTTTTTTAAAAGCTTGGAAATTTATTGATAGATTAGTTTTGAAGCGCCATACTAAAACCATTGACGGGTTCCTGTACTAAAAAAAGAAAATTTAAGATCTGGTTAAAGTGTTGTAGATGAACTTACCCTCTAATTTAAAAGTACATACTTACCTTAAAACGAAATCTTCAATTATGCATAAACCATACAAACAGATAAGGAAAAGCATTTCGAAAACCTAAATCTGGGGCCAGGAGGACGAAGAAAATTTCCCCCATCTGTCAAGCAAAAAGGGAAGGGGTGTGTGTATGTCTCAAAACAAAACTAATAACTCATCCAACCCAAAAGAGTTCCCAGACCATGTCTTCGAGGCTGCGAACACATTTAAAAACGCAGAGGCGTGTTCCCCAGAGAGAACCGCCCCAGAATGGTAGGGGGAGATTCACCTCGTATGGGGAAAACCGTGAGAAAAGTGGCAGTGTCCGATGCGAAGACGGGTTCAAATAACTTCCTCACGCCTAGAAGGTCGCAATGAGGAACGCCAGAGATTAACACAATCCAAAAACTTAGTTTTTAAGTGGTATTGTGCCTTCTTTGCCACGCTCTAAAATGGATCGTTTTAAAAACTTTAAAACGACGATGATAAAGAATTCAAAGAAATTTTCCCGCGCGATTTTGTTGCCGGTCGCCGCCTGTTCCCATGTTTTCCGGCGGATCAAAATTTAAAACCAGATCATGGGTTTCGTGACGAAGGGGGATGAATGGTTTTTTTTGATTCCGTCAGGCAGTCTGACGAAAAAACGGAATTCAAAATTTCCCCCAGGACAGGTGTCGTTTTGCGGGTCGCGGGTTGAATGTCCGCCTTTAGAAGCACTTTAAAATGGCTGCCACTTTTTCTAACAGCAAACTCGCCTCCGATCGACTAACGTTCGTTTGGGAATGTCAGCCGTAGCACGCCCACCCCCTTGATGGTGAGGCCCCAACCCCCGGAAAGTAAAAGGGGGATGTGGGAATGGTCGCTTGGGGCACATCGTAAAAGACCATTGCGGACGGCTCAAGAAGGGCGAAAAGGTAGATCGACCCGTACTGGGATTTGGGGTGAAAAAATGAGGGGAAAGGCGGGACGGGTGGGGGGTGTCTTTGAGACGGATTATCAAAGGAATGTGAGGGGACAACAAAGTTTAAATCTTCCCGTCGGGGAAAAAACTTTCCCCCCGACCAGGCCGGTGTAATCAGATTTTTTTTTTTCCCCCCCGGGATGTGCGAGGCACCTCCAAGGGGAGTTTCCCAGAAGCCGAGACATGGGCATTGCCAGGGGGGGATGTCGCCGTGAGTTTCAAGGCGTGATTATTCGTGGCTTTGAAGGGTTTTAGTGACCGCCCCTGAGGCAGATTGGGCTGACATCGCTTCCCTTGAAAGATTAGATAACGGGGCGACCGCACAAGTTTTTTTAATTTTTGTCTATTTTTTTGGATACCACTCTTCCATCTTCGGGGAGGTATCCCAGGGGGGTCTACTGGAGACACCACACCGGGGCTCACCCTTGGCTGGTTCCGGGGGGCCCGCGCTATCCTCGGGGTCTTGAATTTCCGGGGTCAAAAACGGAGAGATCAAAAGGTTTTCGCTTGTTTCCCAGGAAAAAGGGGGACTTATAGTTGACCGGGGGGCACCCGCAATTAGAACAATGCGGTGTAGTGGTGAGGATTCCCTTTGTGCGTCTCTTTCCCGCACACCGCGTTTCGCCGAAAAAAAACAAAAGGGCCCAATTAACTGCAGTTTCAGACCAGCAACCCCCCGTCTTTCCAAAGGTCAACCGTCGCGACGGGTTTAGGGGGAGAGGGATGGCGCAAGAAGAGTTTTTTTTGTGGAAAGGTCCCACACACCGGGATGCCCATCTGTTTCCCCCTGCAATGCATTTTCCCCCGGCCAAAAAAAATAATAACACCGAAGAAGTGACCCCGCGTAGCGCGCTGACTTCCAGTCGGAACCGACCTGACTGGGGTTTTGGTTTCGGTCACCGGGGGGAACGTGGAGGCAAAAACCGTTCATTATAAAATAAGGGTTAAAAATTTTCTTAAAGGGAGGAAAAGGATTCTATAGGGAAAATTAATTTCGGGGAAAAATATAATCGTCCTCAAGAGAACGTTTAGTGTGGAAATGGCCGTCTGCACAAAATATCAGAAAAAAATGGGGGGGAAACAAAAGGCAAGGTTTTCTGAGAGCTAGTTTTATAATTTTTGGCTGGGGAAATTTTTCTTCCCCATCCTCTTTGGGGTGAATTTTTAATGTTTAAATTACCCCCTTTAAATTTACTAATTTTTTGTTTTCCAAGAGCAAACGAATTATAACTTTTAAAAATATTACAGAACAGATTGATATTACAGCAATATTAAGAAAAGGCGTTACTGTAAATGTGAAATTTGAAATTTTTTTAAAGGGAAAATTTAAAAATTATTAATTTCCACTTGAAATGAAAAATGAATAAAAATTTCTAGAAAAATACTTAACCCGGGTTAAAAATTTAAAAAAATACATTCAGGTAATTAAAAAAAAACTAAAAGGGAATTTTTTTCCATTTTAAAAAGTGCAATTACATAACGTTGAAGAGTTTACAGAAAACATCTGGAGCAGTTTTTTGAGAATATGGCGTTTAAACATTTCTGAGGATACATTTTAAGACCGTTCTAACTGAAAAGTTTTGAATTTTCGAGAAACTTTATCAGACAAAATTTAAAGGTGTACTAGTAAAAGCATTAATGTCAACAAATCGCCTCTATTGTAAATATTAATTACATGGTAAAAATAGTTTTTCTAATTTCTAAAAGCAACAAAAACATCAACAACAAAGAATAGAGCAAAATGGCCCTATGTCATCTCATACCGTACATGTAGAACTAACCCTAGAAATTAAAAAAAATCATTTTTGAGACATTCTTGTTTTTATTTTTTAAATTACGTATATTGTAGGAATACTATGAAAAGTTTCAAAACAATTTATCTATAACACAAGGCAGAATACATAGAAATCGTCTTATCCGATCTAGATTCGGCCAGAGAGACATAGAATGAATTACATTGAAAAACAATACAAATGGATTTTAGATTATCACTATAATCTTGAGGTTATAAAAAAGCAGTACAGAATAACATACCCTCCAATTTCAATTACACACATTACAGTAAAATCTGTCTAAACAGGAACCTTTACAAACTGAAACGTTCTTAACTGAAAATTTCTTCCACAGGTGAAGTTAATACGGAATTTTACACAGCATCAAACGGAACTTCTCCAACTCGGAAACGGGACGGTTTTTCATGTCCTGCAGGGGGAAAATCTTTTTTGTATATCAGCAATATAAACAACCCTTTTCCATTAGCAAAATTGTTCATAATATGACATTATGGCACGAATCATTACGTTATCGCTATTTCTGAACGAAATATAAATCATCACTGACATAATAGTCACAGCCCCTATTTATCATCAGTTATGGAGTCTAAAAAAGGCGGTGGTACCATGTAAATAGAATGTGTTCACAGTAAAATCAAAAATAGTGTGAAAACCCTTGTACTTTTAAAATTATATTTATTATTTTACAATTTTGTTGCTCTTATTAGGTAATATTTCACAATAATAACTAAGAACATTAATTAGCCTATAGAAAGCCTTCTACTGAGAAGCTCATTTCGCTGAAGGAATTTTTATTCACAGAAATCAGTGGAGCGGCGTGTATTTCATAAACTATCTCCTTTCACAGAAACTAATTGACCCTTTTACTGAGTAAAACATATGGCCAAAAAAAACAATCAAAAAGGCCTTCCCTCAGAGTGAGCTTACACATGGACAATTATGAGTACAGTTAGTTTCTTTCTTCTTTCGCGGGAATCTCTTCTAGCAGATGGAACACTTCAAATTTTCTTCTCATGAAGGAGTCCACATGTGGATATAAAAAAATCCCTTTCATAAGAACCCTTCTAAAAGACAAAACAATTGAAAAGTTTTTCCCCTATGTGAATTCCACGCATGTGTGTACGTAAATCTTCCTTTCTTGCAAAACACTATTCGCAGACCGAACATTCAAAAGGCTTGTCTCCAGTGTGAATTCGCATGTGTCTACGTAAAGTTCCTTTTACTGAGAAACCCTTCTTGCAGACAGAACATTCGAAATGCTTTTCCTCGGTGTGTATCCGGATGTGTCTACTGAAATGTTCTCTTTCTGAGAAACCCTTCTGGCAGACAGAACATTCAAAAGGCTTTTCTCCAGTGTGTATCCGCATGTGTCCCTTCTGACAGACAGAACATTCAAATGGCTTTTCCCCAGTGTGTATCCGCATGTGTTACTTAAATTTCTCTTTTGAGAAACCCTTCTGCAGACAGAACATTCAAAAGGCTAAATTCCTTTAGAACCCTCTCAGACAGAACATTCAAAGGCTTTCCCAGTGTGATCGCATGTGTCACTAAATGTTCCCTTTGAGAAACCCGTCTGGCAGACAGAACATTTAAAAGGCTTTTCCCCTGTATGTATCCCCCTTTTGAAAACCCGCATGTGACCACGTAAAGTTCCTCTTTCTGAGAAACCCGTGCATTGATGTCGTTTCTCTAAGAGATCCTTTCTAACTTGAGTCAGCGATGGTATTGACGAGCTTACTGCAGGGTGATCTGCAAAAGACGTTTATTTCATTAAACATTTTTTTCAACATAAGGAGATGGATGGGAATTCTGTTGATTATATAGAATAAAGAAATAAGACTTTGGATGGTAAAACAAAATGTAAGATCCCAAAGTGATTAGGACCTCGGAAAATAATTCGTGCAGCTGGAGGGAGCACTATTGTGTTTATTGCTTCTCTACTTCCAAACAAAGCTATGCGCAGTTCGCTTACGCATACAGTCTTCACTTGGTAGATGTTTGTAATTAAGCTTCCGTTTGGCGCTACCGCAAAACCCCTACCACCTACCGAAGTTCCCGCCAAGAGCGTAGTTATTCAGTTTCTGTGCGCAAGGAGAGTGATATCGAAGTTTACCGCTTAAGTGAATAGTGAGTCCATGATGATGCCAAAATCGGCCGCAAATGAGTCTAGGGAGTTTGCATGTAGAAGTGGAGTTCACGGCGATAAAGGATGCGGCAAACCGTCAATATCCGACACTAGTGGCGAAAGTTGACAAATCCACGAGTGAAAATAGACGAATAACTCTGGATGACCACTGCCCTGTTGTTTCCGATGTTTCAGAGGCTTTTGATGATTGCAAAATCGGCAGGTGTGCACAAGGTGGACGCCGTGAATTATCATGGAGGACCACCAACGGCAACGAATTGAATCTTCACGCAAGTTTCCTCGCCGCTACGGACACGAAAAGGGCGTTTTACCTTCAATTGTGACGGGCGACGAAACTTGAGCATACCACTGCAAACCTTAGACCTAACTGCAATCACGTCAGTGTCGTGATTCCTCTTTTCCCAAGACGCGGAAATTCACACACAGTCTACTAGTTGAGGCATGGCAGCTGTGTTTTGGGATCGAAAGAGGATATTGTTGGTAGACGTCATGCCTTCTCAGATCACAATGAACGCTGACATGTATTGTGAGACAGATAAAAATCATCAGATGAGGCGATGCTGAAGCGGCTGAAGAGGAATGTCGAGCAAGGGATAAAGAATTCTCCACGAACACACATGTCCCCCGTCACCCATCGAACCGTCGCTCTCCTGATAGTTCGAGTGGAACATAACCACATACCCACTTCATAAACAGGACTTGGAACCCGCACTGAAAAAAAGATACCATAAAACGCAACAAGGTTTCAATAGTTACACAAAACCTTCCTATGCGAAACGGAGACCTTGTTGGTTTACTCCCTTTCCTGGTTACAACAGCATCTAAGATAAGTCAACCTTGCTGGACCAACCGGCCTGTGATGAGAGGGAGATGTTCTTTCATAAACGGACCTGTAGGTCTCATCAAGCCTAATTATTACTTACATTGAAGAAATTCAACTTCTTATATATATATATATATATATATATATATATACTATATATAGAATGTCAGAAAATAATTAGTCCTTATTACTAACGGGAAGTTTAAATTATTAAATAATATATTAATTGTGCTGCAATAGTAATAGATAAATCTGAAAACATACTAATTACGTTATATATTAGTCTCCAGCAATCGGCGGGCCTCTTGAAGTGTGTGTGTCGGGTCCAAACAGGCATCTCGAACAACTTGATTCCAAATTATCGATTATTTAAGAAAATGTGATAAAGAAGTTTTGTTTACCTACTAAAACATTTAGCATCCTTATTAAATTAACTTGCTAAACTCTGCAAAGAACCAGTACATTGTAGTGTATGGTAACTGACTGGACCTTGTGAGTATTTAGCCTGATTGAGGACAGCAGACACGTGGAGAGGTCACGAGGAAGCGGACGCGGCTCGTTCTGACCGCGGCGATCGCTGCAGGGACTTGCATTGAGTTCATTTGAAGGCTAAAGTACTGGCCCTTCAGAAATTTTCAAAGTGGAAATGTCGTCTAAAGTTTTCAATTTTTATTGAGAAAATCGTCGTTGGAAGCAAATCGCTGAACTTACTCAAGAGTTCACGTAATACCGTATTAAAACTACGGCTGATAATGGACTTAATTAAGTAATGTGGATATCTTTTAATAGGCGCCACACAGTCAAATTACCTCTTAAGTGAAAATCTTATTTGATTAGGAGTAAACAGGCGAATTAATTTCGAAAGTAAAATGATATCTTCATTTATACCGCTTAATTGAAATCAAGCCAGAATTGTCAACCCAAGATTAAAAGAAATGTGGAATGGAATTGTATCGTTTAAGAAACTATGTGTGTTATATATATATATATATATATATATATATAATATATATATATATATATAGGTTGTAATAATAAGATATATTAGTTTATTGTATTTCTCATTGATATAACGTAACAAAGTTCATTTAATCCAGCTCAAAGTTATTTTAATTACAATTGTAAATTCCTCTAAATGCTTACATCGAACACATAAACAATTATTCTTTTATATCATCGGTTTGAATCCTTTCAAATTCAAATTTAATGTTATGGATATAGAGGCTTGGCTTCAAAACATTATTTTGCATTCATTTATGCTTTTTTAATAGTCAAAAGTACCTATTAAAAAGTTATAGTTTTAATTAGTTTTAATACTCAATTAGTTCAAATTCAATAATATGTAAAATTGTTATATTGTTATATTTATATTTTCAAATACTATTAATGAATTTTATTTTTCAGGTAGATTTTTGCACAGGTAATGAAATTGTCATTGAAACAAGTGATGGTTCATGATGAGATAATCATGGATATTGTTATTTCTAAATGCCTATGATTATGACAAGATCATGAACATGTATTTGAAGGTGATGCAATTTACATTTCTAATTTTGCAAGTATGATGGGCATTGTGATTTAATTCGTATTTAACATTCAAAAATGTATACATTAATGGTTCAATTTTTAATAATTTTTCCAGGCAAAGTATTTTAAAATTCTCATTAGGTAAAACTGTTTTAATTGATATAGTTTCAATGTGTACTATAGTAGTGTTCAGAATGACAAATGAGTATGATAATATAAAAATTCAAATTCCACTAAAAGTTTCCATTAACTTCAAAATGCTGGTTTATCGGACATTGTTTACAACTAGAGATCTGAATCAAGTTCATGAGTGTGAAATTAGAAATTTTCTTTGAAAGATTTTAACTTTGGTTTCCAAGGAAAAAAATCTCAAGTTTTTAATTTGGTTTCACAGTGCGTTTGGCTATAGATGAATACACTTATTCAGCGGTTAGTCTACTAGTCTTAATTTGTTTTGATCGGACGCTTCAATAAAGTACCGGACGTGTGCGTTGCAGGAACTTTCTGAAGCAGCAGGGGTCAAAAGCGCACCAGACAGAAATATCGGCTTCAGTTCTTGAAGACTCTCCGGCTTCTAACACGATTCCTTGCCTTAAACATGTCTTCCAGGTGCGCTTGCCCGTACCGATTTCGAGTCTTCGACAATTTGCTCGAAGTTGACTGTTCATCGGTCGGTATTGTCTCTAGAATATCGACGGCATTACCACGCAAAGCCAAAATCAGGGCCGTGCACAATCTGTTGCGGTCCAGCCATTTACCGTTGCAGCAGCATTGATTTGTTCAAATAATTCGACCATGAAGAAGTGCCATCATAGGTAGGTGGTTTTACTTGTGCTTTTCCCAGTGGCTCCGTACGGTGGCCACTCGTGCCATTCTATTCGTTCCTGTACGATGTTTATATTCGATTTTTCTGTTGGGAGTAAAACCTTCAGCTTCTCTTCTAACAGATATATAATTTCCTCCTTCAAAATTCTCTCTTCCATTTCTTCTCGCATCAATTTATTGTTCTGTGTTATCTTCTGTTCTAGCTTTTCTTCCAAAACTAGGTAATTTTCTGTCAATTCCTCTTTAAGATTCCAGAATTTTCTTTCAATTCCTCTTTTAAAATTTTTGAATTTTCTGCTAGTTTGTCTTCTAGTATTCGGGAAATTTTCAGTTAACTTTCCTTCTAAATTCTTGGAATTTTCTGATAACCTTGCTTCTAGATTTCTGGAATTTTCCATAAAATCTCCTTTTAAAATTCTAGAATTTTCAGTTAACTTTCCTTCTAAATTCTTGCAATTTTCTGTTAACTTTCCTTCCAATATTTTGGATAAGTCTGAATAGTTCCCGTTGTCACGAAGAAAATTCTCTGGATTCTCGCCTGCTGCCTTCATTGCGTTAGCAAGACGTTCTTGTAATATTGCTTTCGTTCAGGAAGTGTCTTGTTCCTCTCTTCTAACTCCTTCTTCAACTCGTCACTTTCAGATCTCGTAGAACTATTGTGAAACTCACCTTGAATAAAATTTTAATTCACCACACGCTACTATTTGACCCCACCTGACACTAACTGTTACGTTTCTGGTGGTGAAATAAAAGTCTCGAATTATTTAACAAAAACGTTTATTTTGTTTCTTAACACTATCACTGAAAACACTTAATGATTTATTTACACTACACTTCTCTTGATTATTTATTTACTCTCTTCTCTTACACCTCGCACAGTCCTAGCACTGTCCACAGTTCACTGCACTGATCACAGTTCGATGCATTTGGTCACAGTTCACGTCACCGACCACAGTACGATGCACTGACCACGGTTCACCTTACTGAGCACAATCACTGCGCTGCTATTCACCGCGATGCACACACTTCACAGTTCAGCTTCCACTGCGGACTCAAGACTCACTCGCGGTCGCCGGCCGCGCGTATTTATACTCGGCAAGTGCCTTCCAGAATTTTCCCGGACGCCGCGCATGTTCTGGAATAATCTGCCGGCAGGTGATGCAATCCGCACTCACAGGCAGCTCGTAGTGGCGCCGGCAGGTGACGCAATCCGCGCGTACAGGCAGTTCGTTGTGGTGCCGGCCGGTGACGCAATATTCGTTACAATATTTTATTTCTAGGTATATGCTGTTTCAGAATATTCATTACACACACACACACACACACACACACACACATATATATATATATATATATATATATATATATATATATAGTATTTTTAAAGAGATTAGCCACTTTTGCCGGATCGTTCACATTTATATCGTTATATTTTAAAAAACATTCTCTACGGGTTTTCTAGTTGATTTGGTAGTGTTTTTTATTATATTCCACATTGCTTTTGTTTTATTATTTGAGTTCAAAATATCCTGATCGTTTTTCATGATTTTAGCCTGCCTTATGACTTTTCGTAACAATGTTTTGTATTTTTAAAGTAGATAAGGAAATCTTGAGATACGTCATGACGTTTAGAATTAAAGTAGGGAGTACGTTTATTTTTACACGATGTTCTAATTCCTTTTGTGATCCAAGTATTACTTTTTCGTGAAATGTTTACTTTTCTCTTTTTAATAGGAAAGCATGCGTTAAAGAAATGAAAGCTTTGAGAAAAATAAATTATATTTTCATTTGTATCAATAGCGTTATAAACTGCCTCCCATGATTCTTTCAGCAAGTAGTCCGTAAAACTTTATGTTAACTGTAGTAAATGCTCTGCACATGCGTGTTTATTTATTGTGTCAGTATTCATTGTAATGGTCTGTAGGGGACGAGCCCGCAAGAAGGCATGGAACTTTTATGTGAGCAAGGAGGAATTAAAGAAATGAAAGAAACAATAGACAACAGCGCCGCGTAACCATAATTAAAAGCGTGATACAAGAAAGCATAAGGGGCGGAAATAGGTGTGATGAACGATGAACAGAACTTAAATTTAGAAACATTTTAAAGCAAAAACCACGTTATTCGAGCCACGGGTTCCGTAAATATTATAAATGGTATAAATTGCATGCATAACATGACGAAGATGGAAGACGGAACTCATTGTTGTACTCCTGGAAATATATAACAAGAAGAATTTTGCTGAATATCCAGTGAATGCCTGGGTGGATTTTGGCCAAACTTACGGGAATTATAGGGAAAAATATTTTAGCAGGGCAAAATTAGTTACGGTGCGGGGGGAATTTATGTAAGACGCAAAATGCCCGAAAACGCAAAGCAAAGAGCTTGTTTGCGTCGGTTTGTGGGTGGACGTGTCGATGATGGGAGGGGGTAGTGAGGATTGGGAAGGCATGGAAAATCATTGTCATAATCTAACACAGCAAATCCTTTTTTGAGTGAAGACTTTCAGAAGGTCGGCTTTGAGAGTGTACAGAGTAGAAAGTGTATAGCGAATAGTAGCCATGTCACGAATGCGTATCAAATGCGTGCAAATATGAGAATAAATAAATAGATGAGAAATCAGATGTGTCAAAATGTTCCCTAAATTATCTTTTAATTTGCCGTATTAAATTATTTAATTTAAGTTACGTATTTATTTAAAAAAATACAAGAAATGTGATTCTAATTAGTATTTAAATGTTATTGGTTAATTGCGAGTAGAGTTGAGTGTGTTTCCGTTAATAGATCTAAGCTGCAAACTAATAAATACAATTAGATTACTATACTTTACCTCCTTAAAATACAAAATTCACCACTTTGATATTCGTGAATTTGAAATCACAAGGTTCAAAATTTTCCGTTACTAATATATACGAAACTTTGAATTTTGATGTTTTTCACAATTATCACAACACTTTTACTAGTTGTTTAACCCTTTACGCAAAACTAAATTTATTTGTACAGCAAATATGTATTAAAAGTCTTTGAACTCGTTAAAATGCACGTTTGTCCGTTACGCTGTATTTTAAACCAATAACTATTTACTTCTTTTCCACTGCTTCGGACAATATAAATCTCTTTCAGCGTTCCTGTAACAAGTAAACAAGTAAAGAAAACAATTTAAAAACAAAAGGTACCTGAAAGATGTAAGAAAGTAGTCAAAATTAGGAAAATATTGGAGCACAGTTGGAGCACGTCAGTCACGCAAGGAAGCAACCAACAAAGTCTCTTATATATATATATATATATATATATATATATATATATATATACACATACTATATATATATATATATATATATATATACACATATATATATATATATATATATATATATACACATATATATATATATTATGTATATATATATACATAATATATATATATATTTAATGAATTCTTATATATATATAATGTATATAATATATATCTTATATATATATAAATGAACCTATAATATATACTTTCATTCAACAACAATGCAGGCATTATTGATGTACGTATATGTATCGTAAGAAGTCAGACTGCAGAATTTAAAGGCTTTTGAGACTTTTTGTGTAATTTATTGTGAAATTTAATTATCACTAAATGCGTAATTTTTATGCAATTATTTCCCTTTTTACAGTGTCTGGTTGTGTAGGTAAATATACAGATCTGTTGCTGGATGAAGAATAAATAATGAATATTCTATTAATAGCAAGTACTACGCATCCTATACCTGTCAACAATCAGTACTTGTAACACCCATAAGAAATGCTTAAATAAGGCAACACGTACGGCTGGCCCTTCAACCAGTGCAGCTGTGCAAGCCGACACGGAAGGCCGACTCCTTCTATCAGTTTCGTCCGGATGCGTCATGACGGTGGGCTGGATCCTCCAAACTGCGTTGCTCCCTTACGCCGAGCAGATAGCCAACTCTTCCGACAAGATGGCTTGGGCTCGGCAGCTTCTACCCGTGCACTTCTGACATGGTGAATTCAGAGGAGTGCAACAAGGGACTCTTCAGAATGCAACTTTTCGTTCCAACAATCTCCATCACGAAACAGTAACAGTGAACCTGGTTGGGCCTATATTATCATGCGTTCCCTTAATATAGTATAATGGATCAGGTATACAGCAAAGTTCTTTTTTCTCCGTGCAGTGACTTCCGCGTTTTTCCTACGATGAAAGAACATTTGGCCGGAACGCGGCTTCAGCAACGATGACGAAATGAAAGATGAAGTTACACGCTTCCTCGACATGGCGGCGAGCTGATGCAACACGGGCTTACAAAACCTGCTGTACAACATACAAAACTGAATCGACAGAAATGCTGATCATATAGAACTAGTGATGCTGAATGGAAAAGACTATCTTGTAGTAATATTTTCCAATTTCCTCGGTGTGGGCAGCTTCACGGTTTTGTCTCCATCCTCCTGGCGGCTGACATCTATCAACGCCCAAAATACGTTTTGAATTTGTCTCAATTTTTCGGTTTCCTAATAGTAGGATCGAAATATCACTTTTAAAATATTAAAGAATAGTAAAACCTCGTGCTACATGGAAATGTTAGTTGGAAAATTTGTAGCCGTCTTGAAGAAAAAGTCGCTTTAGCCCTACAAATCTTTTGATTTCGAAAAAATATATTTCAAGTGATTTGAAACATGTTCACTCACGAACACAGTAATCTTGACTAATCACTGGAAATGTTCATATTAACGGTGAGAGATATTAAAAAAATATTACATTGGGTAATTTTAGAGGAAAAAAAGAGTACAGCAAAATGAATTTTGTCATCATAAACAGTACAATTAACACTATCCGTAAGAAACGTTTGAGGAATAATTTGAAGCTGTTTTTGAGAAAATGACGTTTGAGCGTTACTGCAAAGGTGGAATTTTGAGCTTGTTTTCTCAGAAAAGTTTTGGGTTTTCGAGAACCTTCATATCACTGAAAACAAATATACCTTTAAGTGCAATAATGCGCGCCAATTGCAGCTAATAAAACTATTAACGATGTGACCCTTGTTAATGAAACTACATTTTTCTACTCTACTTTTTGGAAAGACAAAAGAATAGAGCAATATGTCGTGTATGTCATCTCAGATTGCAATTGGCACTATCCCTACCAAAAGTTAAAAAGAAATTAACACTTCAAAACAAAAACCACATTTTTAATATTGCGCGAAAGCTACCAAAAGTTACCAAAAATTTAGACGACCTAAATGAAAGAACATATATTGGAATATACCCATTCACATACCGTCTTGCTGCCTCAAATTCCTGTAACCTGTTTCGAATTTCTAATAAATATATGGGCGCCAGGAAATGGTTACGAGAATGAGCTCCCAAAGTATATTTAAATATAACTCCGTTGCTGACTCAGTCGACGGGTTCTTTACCGAAAAAATTGTGAATACGTACGATTACTTAATTCGCCCCCCATACGCAGAAGCGTGGAATCTGAAACACAAAATTTAAATATCCTACTAGATTGCACGTGAGTGCAAATGATAATCAGCTTTCATCAATAGAAAATAACAAATTTATTTATAAATTTTACTAACTTCTTTTAAAAGAAATAAAGTATAACATTCTTTTTGGTCATGACCTGTACTCTAGCACTATAGAACCTTTTATCCATGAGAATCTTGGGCGCTGTCTTGGTAAAGGATGTCTCCCCGTAGACTTCAGCAATGGGCCTCGTCCAATCTTGTTTCTTGCTTCCGACCAAATCCGTATGTCGTCGTTTCTTCTCATAAACCACTATGTACTCTGTTTATCCATTGGCTTTCCATCCCCATTCACCTGCTTGAATTGTTAGAAGTTCTAATACTTCTTATTGTACATTCCTTAAGCAAAATCTTTAAGTGCTGTTAAAATATTAGCATATAAGTTCACCAAGTTATCATTGGGTTCCTATCATCGGACACGAAGTTCGAGTATCATTGTCCGCTTAATAAAATTTGTAAGTCCCACTTTTGGCATTCACTGTTCACTTCGTATAAAACAATTTCTGAGTTCTATCTTTTGAATACTAACAACGACAAATCACTACGTCCGAACTCGCATAAATTTCCTATGATCAAATAAACTGCTATATATCTAGCACCCTGATCCGATCGCTATTGTACGCACAACGCTTCGGGTGGATGGTGCCAGATAGCCTGACCCTGTGAAGGGTCTCTTCAATCTTTCTTGGTCTTGGGGGATGTTTTGTCCAACTGTAGATCGACTCCACTCCCCCGTACGGGGACGGAGATCGGGAGTCTGGGTTTGTGGAGGAAAGGTTATTTTGTTAGGGTGAAGATGGGTTGTTTTGTGAAGGTGTTCCTGGCGACGGGAGAGAGGGGAAGAATGAGGATTGGGTAGGATGGGTGAGGTTGGGATGAACGGGATGGGGGTGGGGTTGGGCGTTTAGGAAGATCTATGAATTTCCGCTATTAATTGTAGGTGTTTTTCGTTACTTTGTTTTCTACTGGATCTCGTCGTGTACATTGTAGTCACGTCTGTCCGTCTGCCCTTTGTTTCAAGTGATGGAGGGAGGAAGCTGTAGGATGTCGAGCGGGTGCTTTTTGCACGTGTGTCTGGACGGGTTACGGAGAATATGGTGATGTGGTAGGATGAGTTGACGGAAGGGGGGATTTGTTTTATGGAGGAGTGATGGAGGTAAGCTAGGATGCGGGGGATTTTGTGTAAGGTACGTAGGTCGTTGAAGCGGGTATATCTTGGTGGACGGAAGATGGTTCGGAGGGTGTGGTTTTCTGCACGAGTAAGTTTAAGGTGATTAAGTTGTGTAGTGTTCCGGGGGGTGGGCGTAGGATAGGTGGGACGATATATTTTTTTTTTTAAGGGGGGGTTGGGAAAGGGATTGGGGGTAGGATAGGTGGTAGTGATCTGTTGGATGTGGTGGGACCAGGAGGCAGGGAGGAGAGGGTAATGCCGAGGTATTTTACTTCTTGGGTCCAAGGGATAGCGGTGTTGTTAATAGAGATTGGTGGGGGGTTGGATGGGTGCCGTTTGAAGGAAAATAGGATGACCCGGGATTTGGAAGGGTTAATGGTGATATTGTTTTTGGAGGCCTAGAGGTTGAAAGAATCTTCTGCTTGTTGGAGTCTGAATAGGGAACGTTGTAGGGAGTGGAAGGATACTAGGAGAGGAAGGTCATCGGCGTATAGGAAGGTTTGTACTCCAGGGGTGGGTGGTGTGTCGTTGAGGTAAATAAAGATTGGGGAAAGCACTGCTCCTTGTGGGACCCCAGCCTGATAGGGTGTTTGGGGGATGATTTGACAGGTGTGTAACATAGAAGGATCAAAGGTTCAGATAGCGGGAGTGGGTGGTTTGGATATAGGGATTTCATAGGATAGGTGGGATACAGTGTCGTAGGCTTGGGTAAGCCGGTGAAAATTGTGGGGATTCTTTGCAACATGGAGGGTGGCAATTGCTGAAGATAGGTTAAGGGTTTGAAGGGCCGCAGATCGACCCTCCCGGAAAGCAAATTGGATGTGGTAATGATGGGATCTAGAATAGGAGTGAGGCGGAGGAACCAATGGTCTTGCCGGGTTTGGGGATCATGCGCGGGCTGTTTTCCAGGCGGTGGGGAAGTAGGATATGTGAAGACAGGAGTTGAGGATAAGGGTCAGTAGGTCGATTGCATTTTTTAGAGAGGTTGGGGAGACTCCATCGGGTCCTGGAGTCTTCGAACAGTCTATTGTATGTATTAGTTGTCGAAGTTCTACGTCATTAGTCTCCAAGGTTGTTGTCGGTCAGGTGGGAGTGTAGGAGTGCGTAGGTAGTTTAGGATCACGTTGTCCGGGATAGGGATATTGGGAGGAAGGAAGCGCACGGCTAGGGTTTTGGCAAAGGAGTCGCTAATAGTTTGGGGATCAAAGGTGAGGGTGTTGTTGCTGGACAGGATAGGGGATACTGAGGAGGGGGGGTGTCGTACTGCCTTGACTTTGAACAAGTTTGGGGGCTGCGGTTGTCTTTAAGTCGTCGTACATGCGGGTCTCGTGCAGTTTAGTGAAATCGTCTTTAAGTCTAAGTTGTCTCTTGTCTTCGTCGCGTCTATTTGTAGTGTCGTTGTAGTTTTTCCGTCGTGCAGTGATAGCGTATAGTGAAATCGATAGAATCGTCTATTTCTTGAGTGGAGGAGATACTGCAGGAAACGTGGATTTTCTTGGATGGGATGTGTTTATATTGTTTCCAGTCGGTGATGGGGTTTGGGGGGAATGTAGTGGGAAGTAGTAGGACAAGAAAAGAGAATAGAAAGTGTCTGATAGGTTGTAGAGTCGAGTTTTGGCTGTGGAATGGTGATAGGAAGTTGAGAGGAATGAAGAACAATGTCTAGGATATCATGGGGGTTGTTATGAATGTGAGTGGGTTCGGTAGGTGCTTTTAGTAGTATGTTACTATTGTCCAGAAAATGTTCTAGTCGTAGTCCTTCTCTGATGCTGGTCGCGCAGCCCCATCCGGTAGATTTGCTATTGACATCGCCTGCGATGATGAATGGGTGAGGGAGGTTATTCAACATGTCGAGGTCAGAGTAAGGAATGGGTTTTTTGGGGCTTTTATAGCATGAAATGATTGATGGGGGAGGCGTTTGCACCTATTGTAATGGCAGTACATTCTAGGGCTATTGTAGGTGGGAGTGGGTAAGGTGTGTGGGGAATGGTACGTCGGGTAAGATGGCCGTGCCGCCTCGTAGGCCTGAGGTCCTGTCGGTTCTGGTAACGGTGTAATTAGGGATAGAAAAGGAGTGGTTTGGTTTGAGGTTTGAGGAATGTCTCTTGTAGTAGTAAGATCCGATGGAGTAGTCTTTGAGGAATTGGGTGAGGATGGATTTATTTTGGGTACGTCCGCCACCAGCATTCCACGAGGATATGTATAGGATACGAGTAGGGGCCATTTTAGTTTAGGTTTTCTACTAATTTAATTCCTGCGGAGATTAACTTGGTAATCATATCTTCTGGTCCTTTGAGGATGTTAAGTAGACTGGGTAGGTGTTGAAGGATGGTTTTGATGGTGGGGTTGGTGAGTAGGGAAAGAAGTTTCTTAATGCTGTTTGCTGCGGATTGAAGGGGTTGTTGTCGGTTTGGGATGCGTTTGAGTCGGTGGCCGCAGCATAGATGTCTGGGTTAGTTAGAGGAGGGAAGGATTGGATTCACAGGGTGGGGTGGAGGAGGGGTTGAGTGTAGTTTTGCAATCTGCTGGGCTCGGTTTGATTTTGCTTTTAGGATAAAGGGGCAGGACTGGTCATAGGCAGGATGGTGTTCGTTGCAGTTAGCAGATGTCGGTATAAAGTAGCGGTCAGTGGAGGTGTGGGAGGGGCAGGTGTCTGTTGAGTTGTGTTGGGCACAGAGGGCACATGTCGGGGGTCGTCGGCAAAAGGCTGTGTGGTAGTCTAAGGCAGTTTTGGCATCAGTTGGATTTTGAGAGTCTTGGGTGGGGTCGGTCAATGGGGTTGCAGGGTTGTTGGGTGGGTCCCGTGTTGAGAGGGGTTCTGGGTAGGGGTTTAGGGTTTCTATTGGGTTAGGAGGAGTTGGAGGTTGCGGTTTGGCGCTTCTCATCACCAGGGTAAAGCCGTCGTGCAGGAAGGGTTTCTTTGAGGATCTCTCAGGGGGGAGGAGTCGTGGGGCCGTCCGCAGTAGGCATTCATACCCGCTGCGTCGTCGCCGTTGCCTTGGTGAGGTTTTTGAGGGTGGGGGTGGGGCGTTTTCCTCGATCCCTTCCCTCATGTTGGTTGGCACCGTGACGGCATCCAAGTCGGTAGTGTTCCCAGGTAGAGGAGGCGGCGGCAGTCCCGCCTTCTCTTGCTGATCACGAAGAGGGCTCTCCTTAGTAAATCAGCAGGTAACTTGGTGATGTCGATACTGGATATAACGCCCTCGCCTTCCGTGGCACGCTCCCCGCTAATGCCCTCCGCCAGGTCCCTGCAGACAGCGTTGTTCTAGCAGTTCGTTAAGTTCCGTGTCCAAAAAGAATATTCTAAGGCTTGGCGGTAGTCGTAATCAATATTAAGTATAGTACTATGTCACTCACGAGATGCTCGAGCTACAATTCGGATCGCTATCGTCTCAAGAGCTCGAATGTATATCCTTGTATCACTCTTCAACGTGTCAGCTTTTTTCATCGTTAACTCTCTTGTTTAAAACAAAATTATGCGATCCTCCTCGCGGCGTCATCTACGTAATTAGTGTTGAACAATAACTCATTTTTTACATTCCCATGACACTTCCGGTATATTAGAATGGAATTTTCTGATTCGTGTAACTTAAGTTTGTTTATATTTCTTCGTAGGCGAAACCACGGATGCTACTTATCGTCCGCTTTTGAACTAATGGGCATTGTTTATATGTTGCACTCCGGTACCATGGCACCAGAGTAATTTTGCCAATTAAGTATTATTTTCACTGAAATTCGCAGAATTTCATATTATGTTCAAATCTGATATGTCACAATACGGACGACAAATTTAATTTCAAGAAAATATCTTTAAATTAAATATTGTATTTGCCAGAAAAACGCGAACAAAATTTAAACTTAAGCAATATTTTAAAATTCGAGGAGGACAGTGATAAACCTATTACCCCTTTATAAGTGCACATATGTATTACACACAATTCAAACCAGAAATTTAAAGATGAAACTTTTTATTAACTGTTATTTTCAAAATTTACAGAGAATATAAAAGAAAGTTTAGAAAATGTCCTTCGAACATAAAATAAAGTATTCCTCAAAATTTAATGTAAATTTTCAAGATTGCATTCCTAATTTTTGAGAACATCGACTTAAGCCAAATCCAAAAGGGTTTCTTCAATTTCGAAACAATCTTACGCATGATATAGACGCCAGTACTGTTCAAAAACACCGGGCGGACGGACGAGCGGGCAGACGGACAGGCAGACGGGATGACGGACGGACGGGCAGACGGACGGACGGACGGACGGACGGGCAGACGGACGGACGCACGGGCAGACGGACGCACGACGACCGACAGACGAACGGACGCACAGCAGACCAGACGGACGCGCAGGCGACCAACGGACGCGCGGCAGACCAACAGACGCGCGGGCAGACAGACGGACGCGCGGGCAGACGGACGGACGCGCGGGCAGACGGACGGACGCGCGGGCAGACGGACGGACGCGCGGGCAGACGAGACGGACGCGCGGGCAGACAGACGGACGCGCGGGCAGACAGACGGACGCGCGGGCAGACAGACGGACGCGCGGGCAGACAGACGGACGCGCGGGCAGACAGACGGACGCGCGGGCAGACGGACGCGCGGCGAGACGAACGGACAGGCAGACGACGGACAGGCAGACGAACGGACAGGCAGACGAACGGACAGGCAGACGAACGGACAGGCAGACGAACGGACAGGCAGACGAACGGACAGGCAGACGAACGGACAGGCAGACGAACGGACAGGCAGACGAACGGACAGGCAGACGAACGGACAGTCAGACGAACGGACAGTCAGACGGACGGACAGGCAGACGAACGGACGCACGGTGTGACCAGAAGGCGAAAACGTGGCCAAACTCAAAAATTAAAATTTATTTTGGGAGTTTCCGACCATTCCATTGAAGAGGAATGTTTGGCACATCTATTGAGAAAGTATGAAGGATAATCCTGTACCTGCTGCGCGCATGGAAGTTTGAAGTTGAGTACACGGACAGTGCTCTTCTAGCGTCAGAGGCGATGGTAAGCTGTGCTTTCAATGGTTATACAAACATGCAACAAAATTATTTTATTGTGTTTGGCAATTATTAGTGTCCCTGTTGGTGGTAAGTAAAACAAAAATTATGTTAATTTACTAGGGATTACGATTATTTATATTAAAGCAATGTGATATAAAATCAACAGTAAAGAATATAAAAAAAACCCCTTAAATTTAAACAATTTTAAGTTATTTAGAAAAAAAAATTTGGTCGTCCCTGGGATTGTTTTTAGAAATATTTTCATAAATGTATATCTCGTAGGCAACCTGATTACGAGGGGACTTAAACTAACAATCATTCCATTCCAAGTTCTTGAAATTTTCTAATTGTTTGATTTAATAAAATATTGAATTTTAATTACATATATTGTTAAAAAGGAATTAAGTTTTGAAATATTTTTTTTTCAATCCCACTTGCGACACGGGGTTGAAAAATTAATTGTTTGTTCGGAACGGAAAAAAAAAGTTTAAAATAAATCATTTAAATTGTTTTCAATAAGATTATTTCATTTTTCTAAAAATGCATTTATCGGGGATGCCCAAAAATTTTTACTAAAAATTTAAAGAATGAACGTGGGGCAGGTAAAATAATTTCCATAATGTTATAGTTCGGGGGAATTTTTTTTTATGATAATTAACAAATTTTTCCCGAAAACTTAATTAATAAACGATATTTTCTTTCTGTGATCATAAATGTTTAATTTTCAAACCCCGGGTAGTGATTATAAAATTCATCAAATTTAGTTCTTTTTTTTTAAATATAATGGGGCGCAAAAAGATTTATAACTTTTTCACCAAAGATAATTGAAGTCATGAATGAAGCAAACACTTAAAATTTTTGCATTTTGGGTTTTTTAACTTTTTTTTTGGGGGTGATCTCCCCGGGAACAAGTTAGTAAAACACAAGAGTTAGGGGTTTTTAATAATACGAAAAAATGAGTTTTATAACCATATAAACGAAAGAAAATTTCAAATTATAAAAAAAAAACCCTATATTAAAAATATTGGGTTTGGGGGTTTTGATAATTTTTTAGTGGTGTGCATTTTCCCAAAAAAAGGAAAGTGAAAAAGAAGAGTTCAGGGGGTTTTTTTTAAAATAAGAAATGCAATAACTCTATAAACGAATAGATAATTAATAAGTTATAAAAAAAGGAAAGGTTTATAAAAATCTGGTTTGGGGTTTTTATATTAATTTTTATGTTTGAATGTTGTTTTTTATGTTTTTAACATTTTGGGGGCGCCATTGACCCACCCATTGTTTTTGTAATTTGATATCAGATAAAATCAGCACCCAAAAATGTACAATTTATAAAATTGAACCATTCATTTTTTCCCCACGTTTTCCCCATCGGGCACCGGGGGAGGGAAGGGGAAAGGGGGACGTGAAGGGAGGACGGACATAAAGGCAGACGGACGGACGTAAAAGGCAGAGGGAGGCTGATGCGGCAGTCAGTCCATATTCTTTTTCCCCATTAATTATGAAAATTTGAAAAGCATTTTTTTAAGATTTAATTTAAAGACATTAGATATTTAAAAAAAATATTCACAAAAAATAAAATATGCCTTTACAAGAAAATAATTAAAAAATTTTTTTTGTTACAGAAAGGAGAACCAAATTTTTGCTGTGGTTTATGCTTTTACAAATTTTTAAAATTTATTTAATAAATTACCCTCCACAATAAAAATGGTAGTTGTTGGCATTGGACAAAAAAAAGTTAAACAAAATTTCCACCCCGGGAAATTAAAAAAGGCTATCCAGCTTAAAAATTTAAAATTTTCATTATATAAACAAAAAAAAAATGAAAAGCTAAGACAAATAACGAAAAAAAATTTAAAAAATTAGATATTCCCTTTTATTGTAAAAAACAATTTCCTGCCCAAACAACCCCGAATAAAAAAATTTTTAGAAAGATTTAAAAAAAATTTAAAAAAGGAAAATAGAGTAAAAAAAATAAGAAGGGATAACTAAAAAATTAAACTAAAAAAGCAAAAATTATTATATAAAATTTAAAGGCTAAATAAATACTTTTTATAGGAAACAGAAATTTAACATTGCTTTTTTTTATTAACCCCTCAAGTCTCACTTGAAAAGTGTTGCGGCTGAAAACCAGTGAAGAGCGGGGGCAGCGCTCAGCGGTGACCGGAGGTGGGCAGGGGGCGGCGAAGGGGAAAAAAGGCGCCCCGACCCGGGAAGGCGGGCCCGGGAGAGCCGGGAGCGGTGAGGCGGGCGCCGCCCGCAAAAAGGCGCCGCCAGCCAAATTCAGAACGCTGAACCGTGTATTGAGTAAACTTGAGTAAGGAATTGTCCTTTGAGAAGGAGCGTAGGCCCGGCAGTAATTTTGGTTAATTCGGGTTTTTCTGGTTTGAATAGCTAGTTTTGGTACATTCCCGGACTTTTTTTTTGATTTTGGCTTGTGACATGGTATACTTTTTATTCTTTGTGACCAATATACTTTCTTGGTTCATTGTAATAAATCTGTGTTTGGAAAAGCGTGCTTATTCTAACATAAAAAAAAGTCCAATTCAAAAAAGTGTCTTATGTATATCAGCATTCATTTCAATAGTGTGGCAGCATTTCTTACTTTGACTTTGTAACAAATAGAAGTAAATTTGCTTTTACAGATTCGAAAAATTATCAAAAAATGTTTCCCGTGTAACTTTATCAAAACTGGGGCAATTAATTTCTTACCAAATCTTGGAAAAAACCTTTTTCCATCTGTATTCAGATTTCAACTTGTGAAAGGGTTGATGAATACACAGTTGATGAAAAACCCAACTCTAATACAAGAAATTAATTAAATTAGAAATTTTAAGATTAGAAATATTAAATTAATTTAATACTTTATTATATATCGACATCCTAATGAAGATCGAAAATAAAACTTCATACCTAGAAATGTTATGGGGATTTTTTAGGCAAAAATTAAAATTTTAAAGGGAGCGAAATAGCTATTATTGGTGGGGTTTATAATAATGAGATTCAGTGTTTGATTTCAAAAGTTTATAAAAAAGAGTCTGTTCCAAACTCTTTAAATATAATTAACATTTAAAAAAGTAATATGAACTTTTTAATGTTCTACAGTCAAGAAAAAGCATGATCTTAATGAAAGAACTAATTATGGTCAACAAATTTAATTTGAAGGAAAAAATCTCTATCATCAATATTGTAGTTGTAGGAAGTTGACCCAAAAAATTCATACGGATACAATTTTCGAAAATTCAATGTTAACAATGAAAAACAGACCTATGCAACAATTTAGAAAGTGCTATACATGGTATCGACATTGGTGATGTTCATATACACCAGACGAACAGATGGACAGGCGTTTTGAGAAAAAACACTTTTTCAGTATCAGAGGAAGCGGGTAACAACTGACGGAGATAACCAATAAGTAAGAAAGTTTTGAACTGTGTCCCCCCCCAAAGGCCTTTTTTGCTCGCCAAAAACACGAACCCTTTTCGCAATGGCATGGCACAATCAGCAGTGAAATTGCACGGGTGTGCAAGCTGTGAGGCTGTGGCAGTCATGCTCCTTTTTGTCACCCACGGGGAAACCGTCCTTGACCCGCCCCAAAATATCATCGTCAAACCAAGAAACCAGCCACCTAAATTTTAACTCTTTCTGGAATACATGCGGTATTTTCTACTATATATTGCATATTAAAGTTTTTATCTAAATTATTTTTATTGGTGTTATTTTATTCTTGTTATTTTTTGATTATTATTATTATTATTATTATTATTATTATTTTTAAAATTTTTATTATTATTATTGCATGTTTTATAAGCGGTGTTTGGCTTCCCACTATCCAAAATTTTATTTTTTTCCCTTTATATTAAGGCAGATGCTGAGGGTCCAGTTTCCTTCCCAGAAAATATACATTTTCCCTCCAGATGAAGTTTTGTTTTTTTTTTTAGATATACTTCTCAAAAATATATTTAGTCATTTAAAGTCTGCACATGTTGACTTCATGTGTTAATTTTTTAGTAATTTTTTAAAAAATTCAAATTTTTTTTATTAAAAAAAAAAAATTTTTATTATGTGATGTTAATTTTTGATTTTAGAACAGGTATGTAAAATGATGTGTTAAAAAAGATGTGAAAAATTTTTGTTTTAAACAGTGAGTTGAAAATATTTTTTAATAACATTCTTTCAGTCACAAAAAAAATTAACTTCAAGTAGTAGAAAATTCTTCCTTTTTAAATAAAAGGGGTTAGAAATGGACTATGAAAAGTTTTCACTTTTAGCTTTTTATTTCCCGCTGTAAGACATCTTAATGCAATACAAGTTTAAAAAAATTATCAAATTAGGCTGTTAGGTCTGGTTTGAAAAAAAGGTTTTATTATATAAGCGCCAATTATGAAATTATTCATTTTTTACAGTTTGCTAAAAATTCAAATGTATAATTTCATTGAAAAATTTAAAGTTTACCCTCCCCCGGGGAAAAATGGTATGAGGCGGGAGAAAGTTAATAGTGGGACAAGAATTTTTGGGTTTTGTGTAACCAAAGGACTTACAATCTCATTTTGATTTTGTACAATTTCACCAAATTATCTAAGTTGATAAAATTTACTGTGGTTAAAATTTGGTGGAACTGTTGTATCCTTCAAATAAAAAAATACAAATAAGGTTTTTTTCACTAATTTCCTTTTTTTGGGACCATATACCCATCTTCAAAAAATGTATAAAAAGTTTTTAAGTTATGAAATATTTTAATTTTCTTTTTGGGGTTAAATTTGCAAAGGATAATGAAAAAGCAGTCCTCTTTCATTAATTTAATATCCCAATATTCTATAACATCCTTTTCATGACAAGGTTCAAAAATTTTAGCATTTTTAACCCCCAATTTAAGAACTGACAGTTGATTTTCCTATGAAGTTTACCAATGTTTTGATCAATTGAATAATGAGAATTTCCAAAATTTTTAAAAATATTTACTAATTTTATTTTTTCTCCACGGATATCTTTGAATGGTGTGAATATTACCCAAGGTTGTTAATTGGGCAAACCCGAAAAAAAGAAAATAGCAAATTTATGGTAGTTTCATTTAATTATAAATCCAACAGGTTTATTTTTAATTGTTTTACCAGTCAAAATCACTGAAAAAATTTTTTGAATTAAAGTATTAACCAAATTACAATTAACAAACCCGCATCTAAAGTTGATCAATAACCCCCGGGGGCGATGAATAAAAAACCGAAAATGAGATAGCCATTATAAATTCTAATACCATAATTGAAAACTTTATCAGGAAAATTTTAATTTTGAATGTTCTGAACCCCCAAGTTCAAAAGTACCAAAATTTCCCTACAGTCTTTACAAGGCCTATAGGGGAGTCTTCGTTTATTCATATATACTCCGCCAGAAGGCTTTTGCAACAATCACACATGCTCCGCATTTTGAAAGTTTAAAGCCTTATACTTTTTTTCATCATTATTAAGGGATTAAATTTTTTCATGAGAACTATTCCTAACCTCCAGGGGATAAAATTCATTTAACAACAAAACTCAGTGCAAAATACCCCTGTTAATGCACTCAGCTGACTGGCAGAAGAATTTTTTTCGCGGTGATTTTAAATAAAGGACCCATTTTTTTAACAATCTGTCATAGAAATGCCTACTAAACGTTCGGAGACCCCCAATTACAAAACTTCAAAGAGACAGAACTTACTTTCAGGCTGGGTATGGGGGAACCCAAAACGGGTTTTTTAAAAAACATGTCAGAGAGTACCTTCTTCAGTCTTTGAAAAATTATGGGATTGCCCTGATATTCCTCATCCCAGGAAAAAATCTTAAACTTTTTTTTAAAGTCCTCAAGATCTACAAAATGTCACTTATTTAACCCTGATTCTAAATTTAGCTGCAAAAAAAAAATTATTAAAGACAATAAAAAAAAGTTTTAGTATTTCCTAAAAATGATTAGGGTGAATATTGGGCCTTTTAAAAAAGAAAATATTTTAAACATTATTAGATGTTTTCTTTCTTTCTCTGATTTTCTAGATTAAAAAAGTCACCCATAAAAAAATAAAATTATTCCTAAAAAAGTTTTAGAAAAAAATACATGGTCTTTGTTTTTTTAAGAAATAATCATTTGAAAGTTGCCTGAAATTATTGGTTAACAAAGCAGAAAAATTGTTTAATTTTTCCCTCAAAAAAGAATATAAAAAAGTTCATATTGACATTTCCCCCCTTCACAAACTAGATGCAAACTGACTGAAAGTGTTTTATTGCATTCACAGTATTTTGGAAAATTAAACTCCTTCCCCCACCCAAAATTCCCAAAGTATACCATCTAAATTTTTTTTTTTCTACTCCCCAAAAGAGTAAAGAATTGTCTCTTCTTTTTTAATGAAAAAACTTTCAAAAACGTCAAAGGACCCTCCGGGACACCAAGTTCATTTTGAAGGTAATCACACAACACACACCATTTCCCCTCAAATTTTAAAAGAAAAAAAAAAATTTTTTATTATAAGTTTGAACACTATGGGAGATAAACTTTACGACAGTTAGCGGGTAACTCAATGTTTCCATGGTAAAGTATTCGGCCAGTCAGATGAGAGATATGTCAGGTTATACAAACTTGCACATGGGGGAAAGCAGCCCATGCATGACCAGGTTTTTTTTAAGAAAACCCCGGGGGCCAATGTCCAATCCCTAGACAAAAAAAATGTAAAAAATTTGAACACATAATGGGTAATGGTTTTTTTAATAAGGTTTTCCCATCAGTCCAGTTTGGGAAGAGGTGTGTAGTTGGTGATACTGCACAGGGCCATAATTCAATACAAAGAAAAATCCCCAGGGGAATTTTTAAAAAAAAAATTATATTTAAAATTAAAATACCATAAAAGAAAAAGAAACCCAAAATTAACTGAAAAATCTTTCATAAACAATACCCTTTTCCCAAATTTTTTCTGGGCACAATCTCAGAGAACCTGAAAATTTTTTTGAATTTATCATAATGCAAAAATTGAATTTAATGTGTTCACGATTTATGTTTAAAATTTTGGTTAATGTAAATTTTTTTTTCCTTCCCACGGTTGTTAATCTACCAAAAATCAGAAACAAAAATGGGGATGTTTTTTTGAGATTTTCCCCAAAAAAAATTAGAAAACTGTGGGTCTTTCATTTACAAAGATTTCTGATTTCATTGTATTTCTTTTTTTTTTTTTTATGTTTTTTTTCTGATATTAAAGATATGTTTTGAACACAATTATACCTCTGTGCTTAAAAATAAAGTACAAAATGATTTTTAACAACTCAAATTTTTTTTTGGTCTAAAACGATTTATTGTCTTAATATCCCAAAAATATCAAAAAAATTTTGAACAGAAAATCATTAAAATACTAATAATTATATAAAAATTTTGGGGTAGTTTACCCAAGTTTTAATTTGGATTTAAAAACCAGGTATAATGCCCAGTGCCCAGTTGTACAATTGCATCAGCACTAAATTTTTTAAACTGAAGCTGACTACCAATCTTGAAGTTTCAACCGGGAACCAGAACCGGGGGGAAGTAGTAGTTTAGTGATGATTTTTGAATAGCTAATATTAAACTAAAAATAAATTATGAAGATATTAAAAATTTGTTTTCAAATACACTTTTTTGAGAACACAAAAAGATTTCATTTTTCCAAATCATTTAAATGGGGGAAACAAATTTTTTCACAGGCAATCTATCCCAAAACCCCAAACGCCCAGAGAAGTTTGGCATTCAATTGTTCACCACTAAAGGCAAGTATACCACAATTGTAAAAGAGTTTACCCGATCGGGGTTTCGGCTATGTGACTGCCTTATTATATAGTTTGGGGTTTGAAATTTGCTTGATTCCCCAAATGCCCCAAAATTTAGTTATAAAGTTTTTCACATAAAATGAAATAATTTTAAGATAAATTTGGGGATAAATTGAAAGGTACTAGAAAAACAAAAAAAAAAAACGAGGCAGATGTTGGGTAAATCAACCCAAAAAAAACAGCAAAGAGAATAAAACAGCAAAGGACTTCAACCAGATTCCGCCAGTCGTTTTTCTTTTCCTCTAGTTCAGAATTCAATTCCCAATGTTCCAAAAAGTTCTGCCTGAACCCGAACTGTCGATTTAGCATCAAAAAATGAAGTGTGGCTAAAAAGATTACATCTTACCGAGGTTTCGATCTGAGTGAAACAACAACGGAAACAGGCCCTTTATATATTTTTTTGAAAAAAAACCCGACAAGTTAGCTGTAATATTCACCTCATTCCTCCAACCTCTTC
Organism: Teleogryllus oceanicus; assembly: GCA_964035755.1. NCBI lineage: Eukaryota > Metazoa > Arthropoda > Insecta > Orthoptera > Gryllidae > Teleogryllus > Teleogryllus oceanicus. The sequence continues at coordinate 7,858,254 of CAXIVR010000013.1, read as the reverse complement.
TTTGTGACCTCTGGTCAAAAAAAACAGGGCAGGGGGCTCCCGCTCCTACACACACAAAAAAAATTCATCCATCATTTCTTTAGCCAATTCCCATTGGAATTCCAATTAGGCAATTTTATTAATTTTTCCACAAGAAGGAAATAATATCAAGATTTAAAATAAAACTAGTACATGGGAAAACACTTTTTTTTTCTTTCCCTTTTTAATCCCCTTCAAGGACTTATCGAACTCCATGGAAAAATCAAACAAACAAACTAAAAAAAAAGCATTTTGAATCCTGAAAAAGAAAAAAAAGCATAAAAAAACAAAGGAAAAAAAATTTATAATAATGTTACCATAAACAATCACAAAGCCCAACAAGAAATTTTCAACAACACTATTGGGACAAATTAATTTACCAATCTACAACCCCCAAAACAATAATCCATATTCTAGTGTTAAATGGATCATTTTGGAACAAAAACCTCACCTTTCATTCCTCCCTTCATCTTCATTCAAGAGTTGTGGTTTTGTGGGTTCCAAATATCCTTGACAGGCCCTCAGACCCCACCAAACACAAATATCATCCATCATCTTCATTTTTAAATCCCTTCCATTTAAAAAATTTTATTAACAAAGAAATTTTTTTGAAAAAATTATACTTCAATGAATCAAAAAAAGGGGGAAAGTTGAAATTGAATAATGAAAAAAACAGTCAGATCAATGAAAAATTTAAATGCACAGTCTTGCAAACCACTGTCCATAAAATTACAAATCCTACCACATAATCTACTCAAATAGTAATCCCATTAAAAAAACCTAAGAAATTCTCTTAAATTTCCTAAAAATTTGGGAAAAAATAAAAAAAGAAATCTATTCCTTCATACTGCATGCACTCCTTCATAAGAGTGCTCTTACACACAGCATTACATGGAGAAAAACTTCAGGATCATTGACATATAAATTTTATCTTAAAAAAATTTACAATACATTTTGGAAATATTTGTTTCATCTTTAATTTCAGTCTAAGAAAAAACATTTCAAGTTCAGAAGATGTTTTAATTGAAATAAAAACTTCATAAACTTGAATACAAATATTGTTGCAATAACATTTTTTTTTCTTTTAAACTGTAGAATGTAAAGGAATGATTTTTTAAAAAAAAAGTAAACATCTTCATTAATGATAGTTCAATTTCTTCATTTAGCGAAATTGTCTGAACAAAAAATAGGTTAAAGTAGGGAAAATGGTACACCATAGAGAAGCGAGGCAGGAAGAGGAGGAGGGAGAGGGGGGGGGGCAAAGGGGGGGTTTCCAAGCCCCCCCCAAACGTTTAACGCCCAATGAAATGAATAAAATGATCAATAGACGATTTTTTGGCTTTCCTTTATACACTTTGTCCCCCAACATTTTAATGCCAATTTTCCGGGAAATTTTTTGCTTTCTCGCCCGATTCTTCCGCCACTTTTTCTCGCATCACTCGCCCGTATTCAAGTCACGGCAAGGCTTGCTCTTTGCCCTCACAATCACTATACACATCCTTTAGTCTATCCACCGCATTATTTCCAAATCCCTTTTAAAAGAAACACTTACAAACCTTTTTAAGAAAACCTGGGGAATTTAAACCTATTTCAAACACGATTTAAGAAAGAACACTACATGCCACACAAGACAATCACCATGTTACAATACTATTTAGTAGTAAGTGTTTGACAGAATCAAAGGGGGGAAACGCCTAATCCCAAATGGTCCCTTCCAACCCCCCGCGGGTGGTCGGGTCTGTTTAAAAGACTTCCTTGCTGATTTTTAGCTTAACCAAAAAATTTTCGCTGTAAGCTCTGCAAGGTCTGCCTGTGAGCCCCTACCTCTCATTCTGGTAATGAACAAAACCCTCTTATATTTCGACATTGCTATGGTTATTAAAGCCTAAACTGACTAGTCATTTACATGATAAAGTACAAATACAAATTAAATTAGTTGATATCAAGTACAAGTCATTTGTTAGTTTATATCCAGTCCTGTGTTTCTGTATACTTATTTTTTTTAATCATACTGGTTCATTAATCTCCATAATGTCTTATTTATTTTCTTTTAAAATATTAATATCTTGCATTTTGTCTTGTAGCAAAAAAAAGTGGGCAAAATATAATCCCCGAAACATTGCTCAGGAAATATAGCATTACTAACTTTTCTTGAACATATTTCTAATAATTTTATTTTTATGAACGGCATTTTGTCTTGTAGCAAAAAAAAGTGGGCAAAATATAATCCCCGAAACATTGGTCTTTTTTCTCAACAAATTTAGTAAATTCTTCTGCATCTGAACAGAGTTCACAAAAGAACAATAGTTTGAAAAATTTTTTAAAAAGTTCCATGAGATGGATTTTTTACTTGTCAGTGTGACAATGTACCTTTTAAACCTTTGATTCTGAATTGCAAAATTTTAAAATTAATAAGTGAAAAAACTTTTAGGCGATTAGATTCGCAATTTGTGCCATGGTTCCAAAAAACAATCAAACCAAACTGCCCTTCATGAAGTTCAATAAAATGGGCTTTTAACCACAAAACATTCCTTAATATACTTGTATTAAACAACAAATCATGTGCCTCCAGATTTGATGCCAATCCACACCTTTGTCTTCACCTTTTACTACTATGTTTCTTCCACTTTGGCAAAAATAAAAAAAAACAGAAAAGCATATCAAAACAATTTTTAAGATGAAAAACAGATATAAAAAACCAAAACCCCAATGGGTTTGACTTTTTCAAAAACTCATCAGGTTTTTTAACCTGAAATAATAGAAAAATTAGTAATAAAAATTTTCCCTTGAAAATACAATATCCCCAAAAACTTATTGTGTGCTAGGAAGAAAATTTCTTCTTTGTCGTTGTTGCAAAATTTCAAATTACCAGCATAAAAGTTCTCATAATACTAAAAAGGTCTTATTTTCATTTCAAAATTTTCAAACAATATACGACCCTCCATTGTAACAACGTTCCAAACAACACTTATCAATGCTTAGAACAGCGTGTCGTATTCTTTTGGGACTGGGAAAATAGCGGATCCCAAAAACAAAATAGTCAAGCGTGAACAATTTAATAAGGATTTAAATATATTTTTCAAAAAAATCCCTAAGGTGGGAAATTTATACAATATCCCATTTAAAAGAATCCCCAAAATTTTTTGTGCGAAACAGTGTTGGGGTCCCCTGGGCCCCAAATTTGATTAACCGTTTGTTCGATTTGTTTTTCCCAACGATTCGTTGAATCGTTGAAAACTTCATTGTTCACTAAAAGGGTTTATCTGTGCTGTGATTGGGGATCACAGTTTTTGAGGCCTCTTTCAAAACGAAGAAAATGGATATTCAAAAAAATTTAAATTTTATTTAAAACCATAGAATTTTTGTACATCTTGAAAGAAACGAACGTTTTAATCGTTTTAATAATCAATGATATACTTTTTAATTTCCCCCAAATTGAAGATTCTTTCCCAAAAGAATGTAGTAATACAAATGCATGGAAGAAGATAATTACTCAAGGAATATTTATGAAGTGAGTTTTTTTTCAGACTCAGTTATTTGTTTTATTATTTTTCAATGTACATTAAAAAAAGGGAAACCCTTGTTTGTAAATGAATTTTTTTAAAACAACACTAGGAAGTTTACGTTGTTTTTAGAAGCCTGAGGTTCCTCACGGTTCGTGAGTCACGGTCGATTACTACTCACTAGCGCCCCAGGAAGACGTACCATCAAGAACAATGGACGACGGACCGAATCACACCCGGGCCAACGGTAACGTCCCAACGCAATTGAAAAAGCGGGAAAATGCGGTAAGGGGCGGAGGCCAAGGAGGGTCTTTCAAATGGCGGGAATTTCAAAAAATCATTCCCCAAGAAAGAAATAAATCCGAGGTATTGTTATGACAACACGTCACAAATTAATTAATTAGATTAAAATAATCAAGAGGTTTATTGACAATTAAACCTGGGTACCATCAAAAAAAAACAAAAAATCAATAAAATCGGGGTTTATAGTATAATTTTAGTAAGTTTGTAATGAGATATTCAACTGAGGCCACCTTTTTTAAAATTTCGGTATAAAATTAAAATGTCTGCCCTTTTCATCTCAAACCCACCTTTATCTGAAAAAATTTTGGTTTTTTAAAAACCCCCATGATCAATAATGTACCTACCCAAATTTTAATATATTTCCATGAACCCAATATCATTCATTATAAATAATATTGCTACATTATTTAGTCCTTCCCTTAGCACAATAAGTTGTTTTCCTAAAAAATATTTATAGGTATGGTTTACTATCTGCACAAAAAGTTTAAAAAAAAAATTGAGGTTTTTGAAAATGTCATTCCAGCATTTCTAAAAATACGGAATTTTTAGCCGTTTTCACAGCAAACCTGTTTTGAATTCCGAATCCTGGTACCGACCACAAATGCAAAATTTCAAATAGATGTAATAATGTAAATATTAACATTAGAGATATTAAAAAAAAACAATAAATCATAAATAAAAAAAACATTTGTTTAATTTTGGAACAAAAAAATACTAAAAAAGGTGTTTATTCATCTTTGAGCTTTAGCTTTTAATGACAAAAGTTTGAAGAAAAAATGGGGCCATTTTTTAGAAAATCTAGTTTTAATTATTTTGATATTGCCCATATTTCACTGAAAATTTTATAATATTTAAAATTTTTTAAAATTTCTATAAGATTTGTTAAAAAATTAATTGTGAAAAAAATTGTATCTGAAGAAAAATAATATCTTCAAATTGTATTGTAGGGGCACCAAATAAAGTTTCAAAACCCCCCTTTGAGGATGTAGGTATCCAGAAAATAAATCAATGTCATCTTTTATAAAATTTTTCCTTTACCCTTAAAAAATTTAAAGAAAAATGGAGCCATTTTTTTAAAGTTTAGAAAAAGTTTGGGGGCATTTAAAAAACCCCAAAAATTTAAAAATTTTCTCAAAAACAGGGGTTTTGTCACCCAAATTAAAGGGGGGAATTATTTAAAATAATCCGAAAAAACCCTTTTTTAAAAACATATGAACTGAAAAAACAGATGACAGAAGACAGGAAAACCTTTTTTGCAATTGAAAAAGATTTCCCTTTAAAAACTCAAATGGGTATTCCCCAAGACTGAAATACAAAATCACTGATTAAAGTATTACATGACGAAGTCAACCACATTCCAAATTGTGTCAGAGAAAACTGTATGAAAACAAAATAACACATTTTTCAGGGGTTCTTTAGCATGCCAGCAAAATATTAAAATGTATCTGGGACTTTCTTATAAAGAGGCTATCTTTGTACCCCAATCAATCACTCTCATCTATAAAAAAAAAACTTTTATATTTGCATTCGTTAAACTAAAAAAAACAAAAATCTAATGAAATATTGCAGCCCCCCTGGGAATTAAAAATTTTTATAAAATGTCTGAAAGTTATTCCAATAAAACTTTAAAAAATTAGACAGAAAAAATTTTCTTTTTTAGTGACCAAATAAATTGCCTCCTTTAGTAATGAATCTATTCAAAAACCCACTGTTCATACTAATAAACAACAAAATAAACCCAAACCCCGGGATCCAAAAAATAGAACAGTTGAGATCAATTGATAAGAAGGGGAGACCCGAAGGGGGTAGCTGTTAACCCCTGGCCCGATTTTAAATTTGGGTTTTTGATTTTTTTTTTTTTTTTTTTAAAGAAAATAAAATTTTTTAATCAAAAAATTAAATGATATGAGTTATTTCGATGTTTTAAAAAGAATTATGTTCATGAGAAAGGAATTTTTTATTTTGAAAGGGGTTCATAGATCAATTGCCCCCCTGGTGGGCCCTGGGGACCCCCGATAATTGATTCAAAAATATGTATTTCTTTTTTTCAATTTCCAAGATTTTGTGACCCTGCCCAGATTCCCAAAACTTGAAAAGAATGAAAAATTACAGAACAGTTACGAAACCCATAACAAAAAACATAAGAAAGTCCCAAAACCTTTTGATTACAAAAAGGGAATACAAGACAAAAACAAAAATAAGTTTAACCATTCTAAAAATATACTTAATAACTATCAATGCCCCCCTTTTTTTTAAAAAAAATCCAAAATTATAAAACCAAAAATGGATAAAAAAGGCATCAAAAGGGCATGTGAAAAAATGTAAATTTAAAAATTGTTTTAACAAAATTAAAAACTTCATTATCTACAACAAAAATATCATTCAAACCCAAAAAGTAAACAAACAAAAAATTATGATAATGAAAAGAAATTGAAATGCACCTAACAAAAAAAAAAGCTCGGGGTTTTTTCAAATGAAAGCACAACTTAAAAAAAAAAACAGAAACTAGAGGTCTCAACCCATACATTCTCCGTATTCTTAATGGCTATATTATAGATTAAAAAGATAAATTTTTATCATACACTTCAACTATCATTTGAAAAAATTTTGAAATAAATGAAACGTAAAAAAACACATTTTTTTAAATTTAAAGTCAAAAAAACAATTGTTTTCTATTGACTTTTTTGGGATTCCCTTCAATATATGTCCCAAAGAGACGAAGGATTTTGGCCGTAAATAAAATTTTTTATATAAACGAACAAAGGCAGTCTTTTATAATCTCCCTTTTTATCAGTGGCCAACAATGGGGCAACAAGCAACAATTCCCCCTTTAAATTTATATGGATAAAATTTTTCCAATTAGCATTGTTTATACCCAGAAGAAAAACCCAAATGGATGAAAAAATAATAATTAAATATGATATTTTTTTTATTTTCGAAATTACTGGGTTTGAAATGCATTACTCTTCATACCCTTATTAAGCAAAGTGAAAATTATTATTCGTTTTAAATTTAAATCAATAAAAGGGGTTTTTTAAATAGATTTAAAAAAATCAAAAAAATTTAATTTTTAAATGTATAAGGAAAACTCAAAAAGGGAAAGATCAAAGAAATATGAAATAAAATTTTAAAATTTAACATAAAATCCAACTGGCTGAAATTATTTAGCAAGCCGGGAAAATTTGAGCGGACTGTTTGTCGCAAAAATTTCCAAAATTTCCACATTTTCAAAAATTCAACATGACCCATTTGAAATCAATTTTTTATAAAAGCATTTCATTTGAAGAAAAGCTTATAAAAAAAAAGCATCTTTAAAATTTTAGTTTAGGAATTGCCGTTTTTGAAACTATACAATACGAATTTTGCCAGTCCTCTGTCACTAGAAGGGGTTTTCTTATTTGTTTTATTTGATTTAAATTTCCGTATAATGCGTCGAAAGGGCGCGGGGCCGGGGGGAAATCTACAGGCCGGACCCGGCAATTTTTAAGGCAATTGGGGATCTGACTTTGGCATCTAGCCCTTGGGAAATTCTCATAAGGTTGAGATATGTATGTATAAAGCACTTCACGCTGGAAATGTTCACTGCAGCAGGCAGACTAGCCCTTAATGCGGAGCCCATAATTTTTGCTGATGTGCGTCCTGAGTTTCCGGAGGGTGCACTCAGGTCATTTATAGAAGGCTTACCACAACAAAGGTGTACGTTTCTATTGTTATTGTTATTATTATTATTATTATTATTATTATTATTATTATTATTATTATTATTATTAGCAACTAGGAGGTGTAATAAGAATTTTTTTCGTTTTTAATTTAATTAAACATCCTTATTTCATTTGCAGGATATGCTCGGCATGTAGTAGACAACATTTCTCCTGAGTTCTCGGTTGCTAAATGAAGAGAAAAAAATCCTGTAACACGTGGTGTAGTCAAAATCTCGGTTTTGTGGGATCTTGATGCCGATAAACCAACTGGAAGCAAAACGTCTGTAGTATGTGAACAAACATAGCGCCTAAATCATGCGTAGAATTTTTTTCAAATTGAAGAAACCCCTGTCAATATGTATCTAGTAAAAGGTTAGAAATTTTTAAAAACCTTCCTTAGTTTTGGGGGGAACTTTATATGAAGCCGTAAGAAATGATTCAGAATTTAATTTTTTGTTTTAATTTCTTGTAAGAACAGAGTAAAATACTTATAAAGGTGCAAAGGTCCAATTTTTAAGATTAACTCTGAATTTTCAGAAATTTTAAAAGTGTGCGTTTTTATCATCAGCTTCTTACAATTACAATATTGAAGTTAGAGAATTTTCCTTCGAATTAAATTTGATGTGCATAAATAGTTCTTCATTTAAGGGTGAAGATTGTTTTGTAAATATTAGTAGTTTTTGTGCAATTGTGGGTGAACTTTTGGAATATAAAAATGACAAAAACAAGATTTTCTCGAAAACGGCTCCCATTTTTTTCTGAACAGTATTATATTTATGAGTACATGCGCTTTAAATAATGTCAAGTAAATTTTCTCGAAAACTCAACACTTTTTTGTTCAAATGAGCTCAAAATTACTCATTTTCAGAATAACTCAAACGCCTTTTTTTTATGGCTCAAGTTTTTCAATGAACTTGCTATTTAAGACAATGTTTTAGCCTTCTTTAATACTCTTAAAATAATATTTCGGTTCTACTATTTGGTAATCGAAGAGTTGAGAAAATGGCAAAAAAATGTATTTTGGTCGGCGATAGATGCCAGCTGGCAAGAGGATGAGGGAAGACCATAGAGCCGGCCCACTTCAAAGGAAATTAGAAAACTTAACTTCGAGAAAGTCTGTGCTATTCTGTAGCACTTTCTGTTACTATATGTAATTTAGTAAATCCAAACTGCAGGACCACATGCTTGTAGACACGTACCAAATTGAAGTTTTTTGGGATTCAATTTAATAAATAAAAAATTGTAGTTTTGAGTGATAATCATTTGGTGTTTCTGTTGCAGTAAATTTTTATCTCAGTTTTTTTTTTGGCCCACTATCTGTCTTGTGAACTCTGTATAAGTCTTTGTGTAACAGTTTGGCATTTTTACCAGCTATTTTCTAAACATATTTCTGATGGTTCTTGAGATGTCTGTTGGGTATAATCTCCTGAGTATGATAAGTGCTTTTATTTAGTTATATTGTTTTGCAGAAATTGTGTGCGTTAGTCACATAACATGATTGGGAAAGACATGAAAATATTTTTTTAGTAATTGAAAAACTGTTCAATACCTGTATTAAATGTTGAGTAATTCTGGACCTTTGGATTTTCATCCACGATCCATTGAGCAACTAGCCATGCTTCTGGACAAATATGTAGCCTGTGATATCGGAATATTAGTGAAACATACCAAGTCCAAAAACTCTGCTTTGAGATTAATGAAGTTAAAGTAGAATCATGTAATTTTTTTTACTTGTTCATCACTTGTACTAGGTAGGAGGTAAAACATGTTTCTTGTAATGCAGTTTAATGAGTAATATTGCTTTTTTGAAGAAAGCAAGCAAAAAAAGACAGATTTTGTGGACTGTTTGTGCAGATGCAAGTTTCCTGTTTATTTATAAAACTTATCAATAATATTCATTTGTATTGTACCTTAGTAGCAATTTTGATAATAGGCTGAAATTTGCCAGGTGTTGATAGCTGGAATGTCATTTTAATAATGATGCAATTTATTGTTTATATTGTGTAGACTATTTACATAATTTAGAAATAAATATTGTGTTTATAAAATAACTTTTTATTTTGCACTACCTGGACAATAATTCCATTCAGCGACTTCGAATTCCAAATCCTAATATTTTAGTCTTTTTAATTGCCTAGCGTATTTTACATAAAAATAATGTATTGATTTGACGCCATTTTGAAAACAACTTCATTTTAAATGTCCCGGTCGTCAATACGCGCCACCTCCATTGGTAGAACGCCCTTCGACGCTATTGGCTCAATCGGGGGCCCAGATGGCGTCTTCCCCCCTCCATGAAAATTAGAAATTTGAATCAGAGCGTTGGGATTAACATTGAGTGCCGTCTCTATTAGTATACTCTCTGAACTTCAATACAATAGGAACTTCAAGCCAGTCCTCTGCCACTAGATAGGCCGGGGCCTGTTCTTATTTGAATTTGAATTCCGACATCTCAGCCCCTAGGTGGGCCAATAGCGTCGACGAACGCAAAGGCGCGGTGCGCTAAAACTACAGGCCGGACCCGGCAATTATTAACAATAATAATAATAATAGTGATAATAACTATTCTAATAATAGTAATATCAATTATAATAGTAACAATACTAATAATAAAATACTATTCATTCGGAAATGATTTAACGATATTAATTATGCCTAGTGCATTTAGCAAATTCAGGATGAAGGAAATAGAATTTTGGTTTGGCATTCTCCTTCTACATCAGTCCAACTGCAATTTAACACAAGCAGGATGGGATATGCCAGTTCTTTTTTCTTTGCTTCAACTTGAACAATCAACATAAAACAGAGAATCAATGGAATTAGAATTTTTATTTTTGTTTTTTAAGTGAGGTAGTGATATGATTTGCGTATCCCTTCACACCGTAGAACATGTTGTTAAGCAGGAAAGCTTTCAATTTACTTTTAAATCTATGTATTGTATTAATATCTTTAATATCATGGCTCAATTTGTTGTAAAGTGTAATGCCCTCTATTGCGGTACTTTTTGATATAGTGTAGTTGTAGATTGGGGAACATGTAGGTTATCCTATTGTCGAGTGTTATAGTTGTGTACATCAGAATTTAGAGTTTAAGTGTCTTTGTTTTCCGTGAGAATCTTCTTTGTGAAGACAACTATTTCAAATACGTACATGCACGGTAGTGGAAGAATCCTTAATTTTTTGAACAAGGGTTTGCAAGACTCCAGCTTATGAGTGCTGGTCATTGTTCGCAGTATTCATTTTTGGATAATAAATGTACGAGTGCTTTCAGGGGCATTTTCCCAAAATATTAATCCATATTTCAAGTGTGAGTGCACATTTGCATAATACATTGTCCTAAGAGTCTCAATGTTGGAGCTTGACCTGAGAGTGTATAGGTATAACAAGATTTGGTGAGCTTCTTATTAAGATTTGAAATGTGAGCATTCCATTTTAGGAGTTCTTGGATTGTTAGACCAAGGAAGGTAGTTTCCTGTGATATTCTTACAGGATTATTATTTATGAGCAAATGCTGGGAGAGTTTTTCTTTGGATCGGGGATTCATAAAATTTAGTGAGACTGTTTTGCTGGTGTTTATGATAAGTTTGTTGTCTTGAAACCATTTTACTAATGCATGCAATGTTTCTTGAGCTTCTTTCTCTAATAATTGTTGCGTTTTTGCTTTTATGATTATGTTTGTTTCATCTGCAAACAAAATTGTTTTGTTATTTTTTAAAGCCAAAGGCATGTCATTTATGTATATAAGAAATAATATTGGCTCCTAGGATGGATCCTTCGGACTTCCACAATTTATCATCTGAGGGTTGGAGTAGTACGAGGAGATTTTGTTATCTTTAGTGTGCTGGAGGGTAACTACTTCATGGTTTGATAAATATGATTTAATCCACTGGCCTGCAATGCCTCGGATCCTAGCATTCTAGTTTTGTTAAAGTATGTGATGATCAATAATGTCAAAGGCTTTTGACAAATCTAAGAAAAGGCCAATGGGAAGTTCCTTCTGATTTAGTGCAATAAGTATGTCATTTAAAAAGGAGAAAATGGCTGTCTCTGTGGATCTATTACACCTGAAACCATGTGCATTTGTAAGGATATTACTTGCATTGAGAAAGTGTTCGAGTCTATCATTGAAAAGCTTTTCCAGAATTTTTGAAAATCCTGATAGCAGGGAGATAAGCAAATATGAGACAGCGGTTGCACTATATATGGAGCACTGTGTTTGATAAGAAAATCTGGAATGTTGTCCAGGCCTGCTGAGAATTTATTCTCCATTTGTCCAATGATTTTAAAAATTTCAGAGGGGGTGGGTTCATATAAATATATGGAATTTGCAATTTGTGAAACATTAGTGTTTGTCTGGTGTGTGTTATTGTTTAGGGAATGTTTGGATACTAACTTTTTACCAATTTGTGAAAAGTGTTAATTGAATATGTCAGCAATTTCTTGTGGGTCTTGTAAAGTTTGGTTTTTGAAGTGGAGCTCTATATTTTTTGTTATTGTTAATTGGTGCTGTTGTCTTTTTAATAATGTCCCACATAGCTTTTGTTTTGTCACGTGCATTTGCAGTGTACTTGTCATTCGTCATAATTTTCGCTTGTTTGGTTACTTTTTTTAGGATGGAATTGTATGTTTTGTAGTATGAAATGAAGCTGGAGATAAATTTGTTCAGTGTTAGTATTTTATACATGTTGCGTTTTCTTTCACAAGACACTTAGATGTCTTTAAATCCACGTTTTGTTTTTATTATTTTGAATCTTTGAGTTTTTGAGGAAACGTGTCATTAAAATATCTTAAGTATATATTTATGAATGAGTTAAACTTATCGTTTCCAATTTCGTAATCTGAGTAAGTTTTGGAATTTTATTATGTTTCCTTGGGAATAGTTTCGAGTTTCTTGGTAAGTTGTCTGTTCTGTGATTTTTGTTTCTATTTGAAGTGTTAGAATCTTTGAAGTGTTAACATAAACGAAACGGTTCCCTCTAAACGTTTTTACATTTGTGTGTTACCTTTTTTGTATTTGTGTGTTTTAGCGTTTGTGTGTTTTTGCGTGTGTGTGTTTTTGCGGTTGTGTGTAAACCATGCGTAGAATTTTTTTTAAATTGAAGAAACCCCTGTCAATATGTATCTAGTAGAAGGTTTGAAATTTTTAAAAACCTTCCATAGTTTTTGGGGGAACTTTATATGAAGCCGTAAGAAATGATTCAGAATTTTCTCAAAAAATGGCTCCAAATTTTTTGTTTTAATTTCTTGTAAGAACAGAGTAAAATACATATAAAGGTGGCAAAGGTCCGATTTTCAAGATTAACTCTGAATTTTCAGAAATTGTAAAAGTGTGCGTTTTTATCGTCAACTTCTTACAATTACAATATTTTTAAGGGAGATTTTGTGACAAAAACAAGATTTTCTCGAAAACGGCTCCAATTTTTTTTCTGCACAGTATTATATTTATGAGTACATGCGCTTTAAATAATGTCAAGTAAATTTTCTCGAAAACTCAACCCTTTTTTGTTTAATTGAGCTCAAAATTACTCATTTTCAGTATAACTCAAACACCATTTTCTCAAAGGTGGCTTCAATTTCTTTCTTTAAACTATTTCAACGAATAGTGGTAATGGTACTGTTTAATATAATATAATGCAATGTCATTTTGCGTATTCTTTTGTTTTCCCAAAAATTGCACAAATGTTTTTATTTCTTTCAATATCTCATGCCAATAATATGCACATTTCAATGGATATATTATTGAATTTGTGAGTAGAAGTTCTTCAAATTACTTCAAATGAAGTTTTTCGAAAACTCAAATAGATTCCAGAGAAAAAGAGCTTCAATTTTGCACTTACAGTAACGCTTAACGCCTTTTTTTAATGGCTCAAGTTTTTCAATGAACTTGCTATTTAAGACAATGTTTTAGCCTTCTTTAATACTTAAAATAATATTTCGGTTCTACTATTTGGTAATCGAAGAGTTGAGAAAATGGCAAAAAAATGTATTTTGGGCGGCGATAGATGCCAGCTGGCAAGAGGATGAGGGAAGACCATAGAGCCGGCCCACTCCAAAGGAAATTAGAAAACTTAACTTCGAGAAAGTCTGTGCTATTCTGTAGCACTTTCTGTTACTATATGTAATTTAGTAAATCCAAACAGCAGGACCACTTGCTTGTAGACATGTACCAAATTGAAGTTTTTTGGGATTCAATTTAATAAATAAAATTGTATTTTTGAGTGATAATCATTTGGTGTTTCTGTTGCAGCAAATTTTTATCTCAGGGTTTTTTGCCTACTATCTGTCTTGGAACTATGTATAAGTCTTTGTTAACAGTTTGGCATTTTACCAGGAAGCATTAGCTATTTTCTAAACATATTTCTAATGGTTCTTGGAAATGTCTGTGGTATAATCTCCTGAGTATGATAAGTGCTTTATTTAGTTATATTGTTTTGCAGAAATTGTAAGTGTAGTCCATAACATAGATTGGGAAAGACATGAAAATATTTTTTTAGTAATCGAAAAACTGTTCAATACCTGTATCAAATGTTGAATAATTCTGGATATATTATCGACCTTTGGATTTTCATCCACGATCCATTAAGCAACTATGTAGCCTGTGATATCGGAATATAGTGATACCTACCAAGTCTAAAAACTCTGCTTTGAGATTAATGAAGTTGAAGTAGAATCATGTAATTTTTTTTACTTGCTCATCACTTGTACTAGGTGGAGGTAAAACATGTTTCTTGTAATGCAGTTTAATGAGTAATATTGCTTTTTTGAAGAAAGCAAGCAAAAAAAGACAGATTTTGTGGACTGTTTGTGCAGATGCAAGTTTCCTGTTTATTTATAAAACTTATCAATAATATTCATTTGTATTGTACCTTAGCAGCAATTTTGATACTAGGCTGAAATTTGACAGGTGTTGATAGCTGGAATGGCATTTTAGTAATGATGCAATATTAAAGAAGTAATGGTCACTAGTTATATTTGGACAATTGTCTAAATTCATGGTTTCAATATTTAGTCAATGGCAAAGTAAAATAATCTTTCTGTCTGATTACTTGCTCCCATTTCTTTTGTAAAAAAATTGTACTATTGTTTATATTGTGTATGACTATTTACATAATTTAGAAATAAATATTGTGTTTATAAAATAACTTTATTTTGCACTCCCTGGACAATAATTCATTCAGTGACTTAGGATTCCAAATCCTAATATTTTAGTCTTCTTAATTGCCTAGCGTATTTTACATAAAAATAATGTATTCATTTTACGCCATTTTGAAAACAACTTCATTTTAAATATCCTGGTCGTCATTACGCGCCACCTCCATTGGTAGAACGCCCTTCGACGCTATTGGCTCAATCGGGGGCTAAGATGGCTGCTTCCCCCTCCATGAAAATTAGATATTTGAATAAGAGCGTTGAGATTAACATTGAGTGCCGTCTCTATTAGTATACTCTCTGCTTCAAGCTACTGTGCCGAAACTACAGTATGGAGATATAGTCTTTGGTATGAAACATTATTATTATTATTATTATTATTATTATTATTATTATTATTATTATTATTATTATTATTATTATTATTATTATTATTTTTATTATAATTATTATACTCCCTGGTATGGACAAATCTTACATTACAGCAGTACTCAATTTATGAAAATCTGGCCTTGTCGAGGGATAAAATT
Source organism: Teleogryllus oceanicus (assembly GCA_964035755.1). NCBI lineage: Eukaryota > Metazoa > Arthropoda > Insecta > Orthoptera > Gryllidae > Teleogryllus > Teleogryllus oceanicus. Next base: position 7,843,051 of record CAXIVR010000013.1, on the reverse strand, counting down.
GAACATAAACTAGTTAGTTGGTAGATAAACTTGTCAGTTATCGAATTGGAAGTAAATGACAAGGAAACACTGAAACGTGACTAGGATCTACGGAGCGCTGGCAATCTATGACAACGCACAGCCGAACGCATTCACGAATGCAGGAACTCCCGCGTTTCATCGCGGGCATGGTGGGAATATTTATATATTATATTATTATATTATATACTAGCTGACCCGGCGAACTCTGTTCCGCCTTAACAGCCGGCCCCATCTTTAGCAATGTTTCGTATCCTTTTTGCATTACGGCTTTGTCTGGAAAGATTCGATCGTCTTGGTCGCGCATTGTTTCTTCACTTCACTTTTTAACACGCTTTTATTAGCATCATTTGTATCTTTGCTTGATTGCTTGCTTGTTCTCCGCTGCAGAACGCTTCTGCACATAAAACGTAGGCGACAAGGCGCGAAAACATACGAAAACGCGTGAAAACGTGCAATAACGCATGAAAACGTGCAAACCCTCGAAAAGGTGCGAAAACCCGCGAAATCACGCGAAAACATGCGAAATCACGCGAAAACGTGCAAAAACGTGCGTTCTCACACAGGAACGCTGTCGAACGGGATAAACAGTATCTTATGACTGTCTCCTGGCTCTAAGCTTCCTGCTCACCAATTTTCAGCCAAATCGGTACAGGTGGTCTTCAGTTATAAATAGTGAAACTAACACGACTTTCGTACACACACACACACACACACACAACTATATATATATTATATATATATATATATATATATATTGAGATATACAAAATTTTCTCTACATTAATATCCAAAGATCTTAGCGTCCGGCTTGCTGGGTCAATGGGTGACGATATATTATAATCCTTATTACCTTTATAATGGATTATAGGATTCGCCGACTATACAGCGCAGCTGGGAATCTGAAATAGAATGATTCTATTCCTAGTTCATTTCTGTTTGGATTGACTAAATGAAAGATCACTTTCTTTTCTAAAGAACAAAATTTAACAAAGTTTATTTTTATCTTTTTAGCAAACAATTTAGTGGGTTTAATAAAATGATTTGATGTTAGGCCTTGATCAAGATATCTTTTAATTTACAATTTTATACCGCGGTTAACTTATCTATTCTTCGTTGATGTCCCCCGTAGACCTTCTCAGTCGAAATATCTTGCGATCTTGCTGTAGTCCAAAGTTCCAAAAAATCCTCTTCTGCCCTATCCAAGCTGGTCTCAAACTATCAAAATTATCAGTCCTGATTACGTCCTATGACATAGTCCCAAAATCTATAACTCGATTACCACTCCTGACAAAGTCCCAATTTATGCATCAATATTACTTCACATGCAATATCTGCAATATAATTTACTGTCCTTAAATTTCACGATCTGATAACCCGATTCTGACTATCTGTATTATACTCGTTCCTCTCACGAACCACGATCAGTTCAGAAACGCGATGCCGGTCAGAATGAAATCTTCCTGCATGATTCCCCTCGAAGACTCCGTATTAAACTACCTTCCTCTTTTTTCATAACATTTTACCGTCCTTCTCTCACCCAGCCAATCCATACGTTCGTTATATTTTGGTAGCGACTTTTCGATCGTCTAAACTTCTTCGCCAATCCAAATTTACTACTTTCGGCATCCAGCCACCTCTTAATGCATCTACAAAAAAAAAAACTACATTGTTTATTCACGGTCGTTGCTAAGTCCTTGCTCTCGTTTGCTAATGCATGTTCACCATATAGCCCTACAAATAAATTAGTTTATTTTCATGTGACATATCGGTATGTCACTATATATATATATATATATATATATATATATATATATATATATATATATTTTTTTTTCCATCATGATCGGGAAAGGTTTCCCCCAAGGACGTTTGGGCAGTGTCACCAACACATGGACTGAAATACCATGCGCTCTGGCGGCAATCACTTAGAACGTAATGTGAATTAATTGGTGGTTACAGTTCCCTCGTATAGAAAAATTTTTCCCATGGGATGAGCCAAAGTGACAGTTCGAGAAAACAAGGAACATCCATGTATTTCACATGTATCCCTCCGCCGCGACAGCTCTTCAGTCATGCCCTTCGTAAAGTGCTAATGGCCCCTGTGAAAACATCCCTATGTAGAAGTCTTCGTTTAAATATATGCACGTACGAGTTCGGAAATATTTAAATTTAATTACGTATGTGGAAAATCTTTTAAATGCTCCAACAGTGAAAGAAAACTAACGAATGTAAATGAAAGCTTTGACCCAGCTCGCCACACACAGCACGAAGATCGGAACCACGTGCAACGGTACGCATCTCGCATTCAAGTATCGGTTTTAAAATAAACAATATTTATCACACGAAAAGTAAATTAATGTAATGTTAGTAGAAAAAAGAATTTTTACGGAAGAGCACATAACACTGCACTTCCTAATTTCATTTATTTCTCGCGGCGCACTATATTTTTGTCGGACGAGGACATCACAAAAGGCCAACTGCAAACGAAAGAATGCGGGAAGGGAGTCTTACGGGCTCAAGGGCACGACCACAGAACCTTCAGTTATTTAGCCAGCACTAGCTGTCACTTTGGCTCATCCTTAGGAAAATCGTTCTATACTTTTCAATCTCCATGGCTTGGAAATATGAACAACCCAACCCCCTCCGTCATCTGTGATGATTATTGTCAGAATGTATAAATCGATTGTCAGACGGGAAGACACGTAACCATAGGTATATGGTTGTGAGTGAACATAATTTTTCTTTTGATTTTGATTTACATATCCATGTTGGAATCTAAAGGCATCGTGTTTACTGGATTTTATTCGCGAGAGGAAAATTTGGGCTCCGAGACGATGATATTCGTAGTAGTCGAGAGCGCAAATTTTCATGAGTGAATAAAATATTTTTACTCTCGCGTGCCGTACATTATTTTATCCATTACAACTGTCTAAATCGTCATCTATATCGTTATCTCTGAACACATAAACAATACTTGTATTTACTTATGAATAAAAAATTAGAAGTAATAATTTGCCACTTCTTTACGTAACCTTGATAACAAAACAGCAAACAACGAAATGGCGACCACAGCTAAAGCTATAATGATACATGAATATGTGAAGAAATTTTGAGAAATGTAATAATTCATAAAAGACGTTTATGAAAAATATGCAAATGTATTGATAAATGTCATAATCGACAGATTTGTCTATTTTTGGATTCTTTTTCTACTAACATTACATTAATTTACTTTTCGTGTGATAAATATTGTTTATTTTAAAACCGATACTTGAATGCGAGATGCGTACCGTTGCACGTGGTTCCGATCTTCGTGCTGTTGTGTGGCGAGCTGTGATCAAAAGCTTTCTATTTACATTCGTGGCAGTTTTCTTTCACTGTTTGTGAGAGCATGTTAAGAGATTTTCCACATACGTAATTAAATTTAAATATTTTCCGAACTCGCGTACGTGCATATATTTAAGCGAAGACTTCTACATAGGGATGTTTTCACAGGAGCCATTAGCACTTTACGAAGGGGCATGACTGAAAGCTGTCGCGGCGGAGGGATACATGTGAAATACATGTGATGTTCACTTGTTTTCTCGAACTGTCACTTTGGCTCATCCTATAGGAAAATTGTTCTATACGAGGGAACTGTAACCACCAATTAATTCACATTACGTTCTAAGTGATTGCCGCTAGAGCGCATGGTATTTCAGTCCATGGTGTTGGTGACACTGCCCAAACGTCCTTCGGCGGGAAGCCTTTCCCGCGATCATGATGGAAATAATATATATATATATATATATATATATATATATATATATATATATATATATAGTGACATACCGATATGTCACATGAAAATAAACTAACATTTATTTGTAGACTATATGGTGGAACATGCATTAGCAAACGAGAGCAAGGACTTAGCAACGACCGTGAATAAACAATGTAGTTTTTGTTTTTTGTAGATGCATTAAGAGGTGGCTGGATGCCGAAAGTAGTAAATTTGGGATTGGCGAAGAAGTTTAGACGATCGAAAAGTCAGCTACACCAAAATATAACGAACGTATGGATTGGCTGGGTGAGAGAAGGACGGTCAAATGTTATGAAAAAAGAGGAAGGTAGTTTAATACGGAGTCTTCGAGGGGAATCATGCAGGAAGATTTCATTCTGACCGGCATCGCGTTTCTGAACTGATCGTGGTTCGTGAGAGGGAACGAGTATAATACAGATAGTCAGAATCGGGTTATCAGATCGTGAAATTTTAAGGACAGTAAATTATATTGCAGATATTGCATGTGGAAGTAATATTGATGCATAAATTGGGACTTTGTCAGGAGTGGTAATCGAGTTATAGATTTTGGGACTATGTCATAGGACGTAATCGGGACTGATAATTTTGATAGTTTGAGACCAGCTTGGATAGGGGCAGAAGAGGATTTCTTGGAACTTTGGACTACGGCAAGATCGCAAGATATTTCGACTGAGAGGTCTACGAGGGACATCAACGAAGAATAGATAAGTTAACCGCGGTATAAAATTGTAAATTCAAAGATATCTTGATCAAAGGCCTAACATCAAATCATTTTATTAAACCCACTAAATTGTTTGCTAAAAAGATAAAAATAAACTTTGTTAAATTTTGTTCTTTAGAAAAGAAAGTGATCTTTCATTTAGTCAATCCAAACAGAAATGAACTAGGAATAGAATCATTCTATTTCAGATTCCCAGCTGCGCTGTATAGTCGGCGAATCCTATAATCCATTATAAAGGTAATAAGGATTATAATATATCGTCACCCATTGACCCAGCAAGCCGGACGCTAAGATCTTTGGCGGATATTAATGTAGAGAAAATTTTGTATATCTCAATATATATATATATATATATATATATATATATATATATGTGTGTGTGTGTGTGTGTGTACGAAAGTCGTGTTAGTTTCACTATTTATAACTGAAGACCACCTGTACCGATTTGGCTGAAAATTGGTGAGCAGGAAGCTTAGAGCCAGGAGACAGTCATAAGATACTGTTTATCCCGTTCGACAGCGTTCCTGTGTGAGAACGCACGTTTTTGCACGTTTTCGCGTGATTTCGCATGTTTTCGCGTGATTTCGCGGGTTTTCGCACCTTTTCAGGGGTTGTCAAGACGATCGAATCTTTCCAGACAAAGCCGTAATGAAAAAAGGATACGAAACATTGCAAAAAGATGGGGCGGCTGTTAAGGCGGAACAGAGTTCGCGGGTCAGCTAGTATATAATATAATAAATAATATATAAATATTCCCACCATGCCCGATGAAACGGGGAGTTCCTACATTCGTGAATGCGTTCGGCTGTGCGTTGTCAAGATTGCCAGCGCTCCGTAGATCCTAGTCACGTTTCAGTTTTTCCCTTTTGTCATTTACTTCAATTGGATAACTGACAAGTTTATCTACCAACTAACTAGTTTATGTTCAATTTTACCCCCTCGACAAGGCCAGATTTTCATAAATTGAGTACTGCTGTAATGTAAGATTTGTCCATACCGGGGAGTTATAAATTATAATAAAAAAAAATAATAAAATAATAATATAATAAAATAATAATAATAATAATAATAATAATAATAATGTTTCATACCAAAGACTATATCTCCATACTGTAGTTTCGGCACAGTAGCTGAAGCAGGGGTATACTAATAGAGACGGCACTCAATGTTAATCTCAACGCTCTTATTCAAATATCTAATTTTCATGGAGGGAAGCAGCCATTTTAGCCCGATTGAGCCAATAGCGTCGAAGGGCGTTCTACAATGGAGTGGCGCGTAATGACGACCAGGAATTTAAAATGAAGTTGTTTTCAAAGGGTAAAATGAATACATTATTTTTATGTAAAATACGCTAGGCAATTAAGAAGACTAAAATATTAGGATTTGGAATCCTAAGTCACTGAATGGAATTATTGTCCAGGGAGTGCAAAATAAAGTTATTTTATAAACACAATATTTATTTCTAAATTATGTAAATAGTCATACACAATATAAACAATAGTACAATTTTTTTACAAAAGAAATGGGAGCAAGTAATCAGACAGAAAGATTATTTTACTTTGCCATTGACTAAATATTGAAACCATGAATTTAGACAATTGTCCAAATATAACTAGTGACCATTACTTTTTAATATTTCATCATTACTAAAATGCCATTCCAGCTATCAACACCTGTCAAATTTCAGCCTAGTATCAAAATTGCTGCTAAGGTACAATACAAATGAATATTATTGATAAGTTTTATAAATAAACAGGAAACTTGCATCTGCACAAACAGTCCACAAAATCTGTCTTTTTGCTTGTTTTCTTCAAAAGCAATATTACTCATTAAACTGCATTACAAGAAACATGTTTTACCTCCACCTAGTACAAGTGATGAGCAAGTAAAAAAAATTACATGATTCTACTTCAACTTCATTAATCTCAAAGCAGAGTTTTTAGACTTGGTAGGTATCACTATATTCCGATATCACAGGCTACATAGTTGCTTAATGGATCGTGGATGAAAATCCAAAGGTCGATAATATATCCAGAATTATTCAACATTTGATACAGGTATTGAACAGTTTTTCGATTACTAAAAAAATATTTTCATGTTTTTCCCCAATCATGTTATGATTAACGACAATTTTAAAAACAATATAACTAAATAAAGCACTTATCATACTCAGGAATTATACCAACAGACATTTAGAACCATTAGAAATATGTTTAGAAAATAGCTAATGCTTCCTTAAAAATGCCAAACTGTTACACAAAGACTTATACATAGTTCACAAGACAGATAGTGGGGCCAAAACCCTGAGATAAAATTGCTGCAACAGAAACACCAAATGATTATCACTCAAAATACAATTTTTTTATTTATTAAATTGAATCCCAAAAACTTAATTTGGTACATGTCTAAAAACAAGTGGTCTGCTGTTTGGATTTACTAAATTACATATAGTAACAGAAAGTGCACAGAATAGACAGACTTTTTTCGATTAAGTTTTAATTTCCTTTGGAGGGGGCCCGGCTCTATGGTCTTCCCTCATCCTTTTGCCAGCTGGCATCTTCGCCCCAAAATACATTTTTGCCATTTTCAACTCTTCGAACAAATAGTAGAACCGAAATATTATTTTAAGAGTATTAAAGAAGGCTAAAACATTTCTTAAATAAAGTTCATTGAAAAACTTGAGCCATTAAAAAAAGGCGTTGGTTACTGAAAGTGCAAAATTGAAGCTCTTTTTCTCTGGAATCTATTTGAGTTTAAAAACTTCATTTAAAATAATTTGAAGAATTTTACTCAAAATTCAATAATATACCCATTGAAATGTATATTATTGGTGAGATATTGAAAGAAATAAAAACATTTGTGAAATTTTTTGGGAAAACAAAGAATCAAATGAACATTGCATTATATTATATTAAAAGTACCATTCCCACTATTCGTTGAAATAGTTTAAAGAAAGAAATTGAAGCCACCTTTGAGAAAATGGTGTTTGAGTTATACTGAAAATGAGTAATTTTGAGCTCAATTAAACAAAAAAGGGTTGAGTTTTCGAGAAAATTTACTTGACATTATTTAAAGCGCATGTACTCATAAATATAATACTGTGCAGAAAAAAATTGGACCCGTTTTCGAGAAAATCTTGTTTTGTCTTTTTTTAAATTTCAAATAGTTTACCCCCAATTTCACAAAACATACTAATATTTACAAAACAATCTTCACACCTTAAATGAAGAACTATTTATGTACACCAAATTTAATTGAAGGAAAACTCTCTATCTTCAATATTGAAATTTGTAAAAGTTGACGATAAAACGCACACTTTACAATTTCTGAAAATTCAGAGTTAATCTTGAAAATCGGACCTTTTCCACCTTTATATGTATTTTACTCTGTTCTTACAAAAAATTAAAACAAAAATTTGGAGCCATTTTTTGGGAAAAATTTTGAATCATTCACGGCTTCATATAAAGTTCCCCCAAAAACTATGGAAGGTTTTTAAAAATTTCAAACCTTCTACTAGATACATATTGACAGGGGTTTCTTCAATTTAAAAAAAATTCTACGCATGGTTTACACACAACCGCAAAAACACACACACGCAAAAACACACAAACGCTAAAACACACAAATACAAAAAAGGTAACACACAAATGTAAAAACGTTTAGAGGGAACCGTTTCGTTTATGTTAACACTTCAAAGATTCTAACACTTCAAATAGAAACAAAAATCACAGAACAGACAACTTACCAAGAAACTCGAAACTATTCCCAAGGAAACATAATAAAATTCCAAAACTTACTCAGATTACGAAATTGGAATGAAGTATTTAAGGCAACTTACACAAACGATAAGTTTAACTCATTCATAAATATATACTTAAGATATTTTAATGCACTTTCCTCAAAAACTCAAAAAATTCAAAATAATAAAAAAAAAACGTGGATTTAAAGACATCTAAGTGTCTTGAAAGAAAACCAACATGTATAAAATACTAACACTGACAAATTTATCTCCAGCTTCATTTCATACTACAAAACATAAAATTTCCCTCCTAAAAAAGTAACCAAACAAGCGAAAATTATGACGAATGACAAGTACACTGCAAATGCACGTGACAAAACAAAAGCTATGTGGGACATTATTAAAAAGACAACAGCACCAATTAACAATAACAAAAAATATAGAGCTCCACTTCAAAAACCAAACTTTACAAGACCCACAAGAAATTGCTGACATATTCAATTAACACTTTTCACAAATTGGTAAAAAGTTAGTATCCAAACATTCCTAAAACAACACACACCAGACAAACATAATGTTTCAAATTGCAAATTCATATATTTATATGAAACCCCCCTCTGAAATTTTTAAAATATTGGACAAATGGAGAATAAATTTCAGCAGGCCTGGACAACATTCAGATTTTCTTATCCACAGTGCTCCATATATATGCAACCGCTGTCTCATATTTGCAATTACTCTTTAAAACAGGCCTATTCGAGATGTATTCAAAATGGCAAAAGCTAAACGTTTGTTTAAAAAAGGGGAATAGTTATGATCCAATGAACTACAGACCTATCTCCCCGCTATCAGGATTTTCAAAAAATTCTGGAAAAGCTTTTCAATGATAGACTCGAACACTTTCTCAATGCAAGTAATATCCTTACAAATGCACATGGTTTCAGGTGTAATAGATCCACAGAGACAGCCATTTTCTCCTTTTTAAATGACATACTTATTGCACTAAATCAGAAGGAACTTCCCATTGGCCTTTTCTTAGATTTGTCAAAAGCCTTTGACATTATTGATCATCATACTTTTAAAAAACTAGAAATGCAGGATCCGAGGCATTGCAGGCCAGTGGATTAAATCATATTTATCAAACGAGCAAGTAGTTACCCCCCAGCACACTAAAAATAACAAAATCTCCTCTACTACTCCAACCTCAGATGATAAATGTGAGTCCGAGGATCCATCCTAGGGGCCCAAAATTATTTCTTATATACATAAATGACATGCCTTTGGCTTTAAAAATAAAAACAATTTTGTTTGAGATGAAACAAACATAATCTAAAAACAAAAAAGCAACAATTATTAGAGAAAGAAGCTCAAGAAACATTGCATGCATTAGTAAAAAGGTTTCAAAACAACAAACTTATCATAAACACCAACCCAAAAAAGTCTCACTAAATTTTATGAATCCCGATCCAAAAAAAAACTCTCCCAGCATTTGCTCATAAATAATAATCCTGTAAGAATATCACAGAAATACCTTTTGGTCTAACAATCCAAGAACTCCCAAAAAGGGAAACTCATTTCAAATCTTAATAAGAAGCTCACCAAATCTTGTTATGCCCTATACACTCTCAGGTCAAGCTCAACATTGAGACTCTTTAGGAAATGTATTATGCAAATTGCACTCACACTTGAAATATGGATTAATATTTTGGGAAAATGCCCTGAAAGCACTCGTACATTTATTATCCAAAAATGAATACGACAATGACCAGCACTCATAAGCTGGAGTCTTGACCCCTTTTTCAAAAAATTAGATTCTTCCCCTACCGTGCATGTACGTATTTGAAATAGTGTCTTCACAAAGAAGATTCTCACGGAAAACAAAGACACTTAAACTCTAAATTCTGATGACACAACTATAACACTCGACAATAGGATACCCACATGTTCCCCCAAACTACAACTACACTATATCAAAAAGTACGCAATAGAGGGCATTACACTTTACAACAAATTGACCATGATATTAAAGATATTAATACAATACATAGATTTAAAGTAAATTGAAAGCTTTCCGTTTTAAAAACATGTTCTACATTGAAGGGATACCAAATCATATCATACCTCACTTAAAAACAAAAATAAAAATTCTAATTCCATTGATTCTCTGTTTTATGTTGATTGTTCAAGTTGAAGCAAAGAAAAAGAACTGGATATCCCATCCTGCTTGTGTTAAATTGCAGTTGGACTGATGTAGAAGGAGAATCCCAAAACCCAAAAATTTTATTTCCTTCATCCTGAATTTGCTAAAAGCACTAGGCATAATTAATATCGTTAAATCATTTCCGAATGAATAGTATTTTATTATTAGTATTGTTACTATTATAATTGATATTACTATTATTAGAATAGTTATTATCACTATTATTATTATTATTGTTAATAATTGCCGGGTCCGGCCTGTAGTTTTAGCGCACCGCGCCTTCGTTCGACGCTATTGGCCCACCTAGGGGCTGAGATGTGGGAATTCAAATTCAAATAAGAACAGGCCCCGGCCTATCTAGGGGCAGAGGACTGGCTTAAAGTTCCTATTGTATTGAAGTTCAGAGGTATACTAATAGAGACGGCACTCAATGTTAATCCAACGCTCTGATTCAAATTTCTAATTTTCATGGAGGAAGACGATCTGGGCCCGATTGAGCCAATAGCGTCGAAGGGCGTTCACCAATGGAGGTGGCGTATTGACGACCGGGACATTTAAAATGAAGTTGTTTTCAAAATGGCGTCAAATCAATACATTATTTTATTAAAATACGCTAGGCAATTAAAAGAACTAAAATATTAGAGTTTGGATTCAAGTCGCTGAATGGAATTATTGTCCAGGAAATTGCAAAAAAAAAAGTTATTTTATAAACACAATATTTATTTCTAAATTATGTAAATAGTCATACACAATATAAACAATACAATTTTTACAAAATAAATGTGAGCAAGTAATCAGACAGAAAGATTTTTTTACTTTGCCATTATAAATATTGAAACCATGAATTTAGACAATTGTAAATATAACTAGTGACCATTACTTTTTAATATTGCATCTTTAAATAAAATGACATTCAGCTATCAACACCTGGCAAATTTCAGCCTATTATCAAAATTCTACAAAGGTACAATACAAATGAATATTATTGATAAGTTTTATAAATAAACAGAAACTTGCATCTGCACAAACAGTCCAAAAATCTGTCTTTTTTTTCTTTCTTCAAAAAAGCAATATTACTCATTAAACTGCATTACAAGAAACATGTTTTCCCTCCTACCTATTACGAAGTGATGATCAAGTAAAAAAAATTACATGATTCTACTTTAATTTCCCATTAATCTCAAAGCAGAGTTTTGGACTTGGTATGTTTCACTAATATTCCGATATCACAGGCTACATATTTGTCCAGAAGCTGAGCTAGTTGCTCAATGGATCGTGGATGAAAACCCAAGGTCAGAATTACCCCAACATTTAATACAGGTATTGAACAGTTTTTCAATTACAAAAAAATATTTTCATGTCTTTAATCATGTTATGTGACTAACAACAATTTCTGCAAAACAATATAACTAAATAAAAGCACTTATCATACTCGGGAGATTATACCCAACAGACATCTCAAGAACCATCAGAAATATGTTTAGAAAATAGCTGGTAAAAATGCCAAACTGTTACACAAAGACTTATACAGAGTTCACAAGACAGATAGTGGGCCAAAAAAAAAACTGAGATAAAAATTTACTGCAACAGAAACCCCAAATGATTATCACTCAAAACTACAATTTTTATTTATTAAATTGAATCCCAAAAACTTCAATTTGGTACGTGTCTACAAGCATTTTGGTCCTGCATTTTGGGATTTACTAAATTACATATGTAACAGAAAGTGCTACAGAATAGCCAGACTTTCTCGAAGTTAAGTTTTCTAATTTCCTTTGAAGTGGGCCGGCTCTATGGTTTTCCCCTCATCCTCTTGCCAGCTGGCATCTATCGCCGACAAATACATTTTTGCCTTTTTCTCAACTCTCGATTACCAAATAGTAGAACCAAAATATTATTTTAAGGTAAAGAAGGCTAAAACATTTCTTAAATAGAGTTCATTAAAAAACAGCCATAAAAAAGGCGTTAAGCGTTACTGTAAATGCAATTGAAGCTCTTTTTTTTGGAATCTATTTGAGTTTTCAAAAAACTTCATTTGAAATAATTGAAGAACTTCTATCACAAATTCAAAATATATCCATTGAAATGTATATTATTGGCATGAGATATTGAAAAATAAAACATTTGTCAATTTTTTGGGAAAACAAAAAAATACAAAAATGAACATTGCATTATATTATATTAAACAGTACCATTACACTATTCGTTGAAATAGTTTAAAGAAAGAAATTGAAGCCATCTTTGAGAAAATGGTGTTTTAGTTATTCTGAAAATGAGTAATTTTGAGCTCATTTGAACAAAAAGTGTTGAGTTTTCGAGAAATTTATTGACATTATTTAAAGCGCATGTACTCATAAAAATAATCTTTCAGAAAAAATGGGAGCCTTTTCGAGAAAATCTTGTTTTGTCATTTTAATATTCCAAATAGTTCACCACAATTGCCCAAAAACTACTAATATTTACAAAACAATCTTACACCTTAAATGAAGAACTATTTATGCACATCAAATTTAATTCGAAGGAAAATTCTCTAACTTCAATATTGTAATTGTAAAGCTGATGATAAAACGCACACTTTTAAAATTTCTGAAAATTCAGAGTTAATCTTAAAATTGGACCTTTGCACCTTTATAAGTATTTTACTCTGTTCTTACAAGAAATAAACAAAAATTAGCCATTTTTTAGAAAATTCTGAATCATTTCTTACGCTCATATAAAGTTCCCCCAAAACTAAGGGAAAGGTTTTTTAAAAAATTTTTATTTTACTAGATACATATTGACAGGGTTTCTTCAATTTGAAAAAATTCTACGCATGATTTAGGCGCTATGTTTGTTCACATACTACAGACGTTTTGCTTCCAGTTGGTTTATCGGCATCAAGATCCAAAACAGATTTTGGCTACACCACGTGTTACAGGATTTTTTTTCTTCATTTAGAACCGAGAACTCAGGAGAAATGTTGTCTACTACATGCGACATATCCTGCAAATGAAATAAGGATGTTTAATTAAATTAAAAAAGAAAAAAATTTTATTACACCTCCCAGTTCTAATAATAATAATAATAATAATAATAATAATAATAATAATAAAATAAAAACAACAAAAACGTACACCTTTGTTGTGGTAAGCCTTCTATAAATGACCTGAGTGCACCTCCGGAAACTCAGGACGCACATCAGCAAAAAATTTTGGGCTCCGCATTAAGGGGTAGTCTGCCTGCTGCAGTGAACATTTCCAGCGTGAAGTCTTTATACATACATATCTCAACCTTATGAGAATTTCCCAAGGGCTAGATGCCAAAGTCAGATCCCCAATTGCCCTTTAAAAATTTCCGGGTCCCGGGCCTGTAGATTTCGCGCACCGCGCCTTTGCGCCCTTCGACGCTATTGGCCCCAGCGAATTCAAATTCAAATACAATTCAAATAAGAACAGGCCCCGGCCTATCTAGTGACAGAGGACTGGCTTGAAGTTCGTATTGTATAGTTTCGGGCCGAAATTCGGCGAATTCCTACAACTACAATTGTAAAGATGCTTTCATTTTGATGAAAGCATTTCATTTGCTAATGAAATGCTTTTATCAAAATTGATCTTCAAATAAGGTCATGTTGAATTTTGAAAATGTGAAATTTTTGTGTAATTTTGCGACAAACAGTCCGCTCCGTTTTCTGGGTTGCTGAACATAATTTCAGCCAGTTGGATGCTTCATAAGTTAGAATTTGATATTATTTCCATATTTCTTTGATCGTTTTTTTACATTTGAGCTTTCCTTATACATTTACAAATTAATTTTTTTTATTTTATTTAAAATCTATTTAAAAATGCGTCCTTTACTTGAGTTAAATGTGAAAACGAATGATAATTTTCACTTTTTTTAATAAGTGGTATGAAGAGTAATGCATTTCAAATCAGTAATTTCGAAAATATAAAAATATCATATTTAATTATTATTTTTTCTATCCATTTTTGGTTTCTTGCTAGCGGTATCAACAATGCTAATTGGCAAAATTTTATCCCCTATAATTAGAGGGAATTGTTGTGTCAATTGTTGAAACCCACTGATAAAGAAGGGGTTATGAAGACCCTTTTTTTCTTTTTTTAAACTTTTATTTACGGGAAAAAAACGCTTCGCATCGTTGGTACATATATGAGAACTGAATACACTGAAGTCAATAGCA